>JAGPNK010000029.1:0-245625 GCA_020746835.1 Stachybotrys elegans | reverse complement strand
CGATATGGCGACCGACTCTTGATCCGGACGAGAACATCCAGCTATACCTGAAAACAGACCTTCTCGCTCCTCGGCTAGGTATCTTCATCGTATCTGTGGCTTGTGGGTCTCCCGCGGCCCGCGCTCGTACGTCATCATCAAAGGCTCCTTTCGCGCACTATTTCGTCACGGAAGACCCGAGCGAAAAAGTTGGCAGGAGGCGAGCATATTTATGAAGCCGTTGCCGGGTATCTACTGGATCGAGAATTCTGGAGAGTGCAGTTGTGTCATAGTGAGACTCTGTATAGGGCCGCATAGGTTTACTTTTGTCCTACGCTTAGTCTCCTCGGAGACTGATTTCCAGATCGGACTTGATACGAAACTGGTACCTGCGGATATTAGTTATGAACAGTGGAAAGGCTTCATGGTCAGTTTCATAAGTCGGCTCGAAGTGCACTCGTCGCATCTAGCAGGGTGTCGATTTGAGTATGGGGAGTTGCGGTTGTCGAGACTCAACACACTTCGCTTAGGCATGGCTGGATTCTCGCCGCGTAGCGTGGCATATGGCTTCATGCACTGGATAGTAGCCCTGTCTACTCCGCCATTTTATAAGCAGTAATCAGGAACAGCTTGTTATTGACGAGCGCCGTGTGGAAATATTAGGGCTCCATCTCGTGATACCTACTCACGTCGGACTGCAGGACAAGGTACATTCTGGCGCCGTGGTATCACCCATCGTATAAGCATAGAGAACGCAACCCCCAAGGGCTTTTGTACGACCAATTGATATAAAACTTTTATTTCGCTGATACTGCAAGTTTCCTCGTCATTCAAGTTCTGCCACCTGCATGAGATACCATGGAATCGCTTATGTCTGCCACTCAGTGCACACTGTGTCTGTTAAGCGTGGTCGATTTGAAACGACATCAACATGTTCATGGCCGTGTCCCATGTACCATAAATATTTGTGCAGCTTCCTTCGCTCACCAACAATCCATGATACGCCATATCAGGAACATGCATGAGAATGGCAAAGTTACCTGCAGTGGATGCCAGGCTCTAGTCAGAAAAGATAAGCTGGACAAAGTGCTTAGCTTGTGCGGGCGTAAGTCACATCGGTGCTTCCAGCCGTATGTAACTAATTACTCATAGGCTGTACCCGGGTTCGGAGAGCGGATGATGCTTTCTGGGGCCAGTTCCTTGAGATGGGGGAACTGTGATTTTGGCTGGATATTCTCAATCTCGGATCTTGAAAGCGAGGACTATCAGCTAAACTATCCTTAAGTCTACGTAATCAGACAAAGGACATAGCTCTCCATTCATAACATTCAACAACAAGCTTCCCCTTTCTTCCCCAGCTGCGTAGGACAAATGGGCACCAAGCCTCAGCAGGCCATCGTCCTTTACTGGGGAGCGAGCCTTATCAGCGAACCTCTGAGCGTAACTCTGTAGCTGTTCAGCCCCAGGAAGACCCAGGCCACGAAACTGGAGAGCCATGGACAAGAAAGCCTTTGCATCCGAGCTTGAGAGACGCTTACCCCCACGGAGACGGCCTAGAACCAAAACGGTACTCGACAACTATGTGGAAGAGATTGTTACAGCTCTGACACAAACGATCGACATATCAGTCCCAACAAGAAATCCATGCTCAAAGGCCAAGGCTGGATGGAATAAAGAATGTAGTCGTATACTGGCAGAAACCAAGCGTCTACGGAGGATCTCCAGTGAAACACACACCGAAGAAGCGTGGGAGGCATACCGCGTGGCACGCAACAAGAAAGGGAAAACGATCAAGAAAGCCCTCCGGAAAATGCACCGAGACACCATAGAGCGGGCAGCAGAATCTCCCGAGAAGCTTTGGCGTACCACCAAATGGGCACGAAGTAGGGAAAGCCAAGCACCAGAGTTAACCCCGGTGATCAAAGACCCAGCCACAGCACAAGAAGCGACAACGCCTGAGGTGAAAGCCAAACTGTTCAGGAACGTCTTCTTCCCGAATCCACCAGAGGCAGACCTCAGTGACATTGATGGAGCAACATACCCAGAGCAGATCGAACTGCCGAAGATTACCACGGACGAAGTGGAAGACGCGATCCTAGCAACCGCAGCCAATTATACCTGCTTAATGTTATGAGCCAATATAAGCCGCAGCCTGCTAGCACTGTATACCGAGTTATATACGAAGGGGTTAAGTCAAGTTTATATCATAGTGTGAGTGAGGGCATTATATCTAATAATATACTATCTACTAAGAATAGAGGTATAACCAAGTTATGATGGAGTAGGTGCGTGCAGTGTGGAAAAAAGAACAATAGTATCTGCGAACAATAGTGGCCTTGCTACCCGCAGGACCAAAGAACAGAGTCAAACAATGAAGGGATCTTCAGACTGTAGCTGACATCACCCGTTGGCCGGAGCCAGAGAACAATGAGGGGGCAGCGGCAGCGGCAGCGTATGAATTCGGGGGGGGACCTGCGGTTAGCAGACTCGATGTGCGTACATACCGTTCGTCGGCTCTAGCCCTTACGTGTGTTCTGATGAGACTGGCCAAGTGCTCCGACAAGGCTGGCCGAAGTTAAGACACAGCTGCTTAATATTGTGTCACAGCTAGACCAGACATAACACTAGCCCTTCACTCGCTGTCACATGTCTACGCGTGGAACCGCGTGGAACCGCGTACTTAACAACCGCCCTGACATAATAGCTATAGTTAATTCTTAGCGTGACAAAGAGGTAAAGATGCTGCGGAGCATGTGGACCCAACGGTCCTGCTCGGTTGCCGTCGGAACTGAAGGCTCAGTTCATTTGGACTTAGTGGGAGCAGGTGCTCCGCGAGGAACTCCGTAAAACTCCGCCGAAACTCCGTTGTAAAATCTGGTGAAGGGTTGCTACCAACTCCGCTTGGAACATGCCCAATAATGTTAGCCTGCAACCTTGAGCTTTGGCAAGCCGCCTGTTTCCTGGAATAAATAGTCCAATACTTCATAGACCTGGGCTTATCGACGCCTCTGTACCTATCCCAGCCTTTACTCCGACGTCGCCCGCAGAGATCCCGGGGGTTATTGGGATATTGTCTGATAAGTCTGTAAGTGGGGTTAATGGAAGTAGCGAGGTATTTAGCTTTCTAATGAGGGAATAAAACATGTTTTATCGGGCACATAATACACTCAAATTAACCAACAATCATGTATTATTCTCAAGATGAACAAAATTACGTGTGCTCAGTCCCCTTTACCCTTTCCCTACCGATTTCCGACCAGAGAAACTGTCCACTCTTACTTGCTCTTGCTAGCTTGAACTAATAGCTCTGTGATAGATCGCGCCTTGATTAACTTGAATTCCTCATTCAAGGTTCTTTCCCACTTCAGATTAAAGTACCCTTTGTCGAAAAGCCACCCTATGCCAGCGATAAGTGGCAGGAGAGCTTCCTTCGGCAAGAAAGGGTAAATCCGTAAGTAGCACGGAAGCTCAGTAACCTTATGATCAATAAGGTTTTCGATAGTGTCGTAAGAGATGGTGAATTTCTCGTGCTTGACTTCCTCAGCTAATCGAACAAGCTCATTGAAAGTGATCTTATCGCCAATCACGTATGCTTCGCGATCCCACTGAGGCTTCTCAGCGTAAGCGGCAACGAACTTGGCAACATCCCAAGTATGTGTGAAGACAATAGGGACCTCTCCAGAGCCTGGAATGGCAGCAGTGTTGTTAGGTATATCCAGCATGAATGCAATGGGCTGCATGTAAGTCGGCAATTCGAGGGTATAGTAATCAAAGAAATAGCCGGTGTAGAAAATAGTATATTCAAGAGAAAGGGTCTCAAGACAGCTCATGACTTCGAGTTTTGACTGGGCAGGCGGAAACATGGGAACTGCGCTATCGGATGTGATCAGAGCTGTAATGATGGGATGAGGGAGGGCTTCATACTCCCTATTGCATGGCACACCCCAGATGCTTGGAATGAGACGCTTGGTGACAGCAGACCTTTCCGCCGCGTGCATCAATGCAAGCTCAGCTGCGGAGCCCTCTGTATACGCCATCGTCGAGATGATAGTGTCGATTCTGTTCTTTTCCAGGACTTCAATCAAGCCTGCAGCATCAGTATAGTCTAAAGAGATGATGCGTGCACCAATTTCTTTCTCTTTTTCCTCAGAAACCTCCTAAAAAGCCAGATGTCAGTGCTCAAATGCATAGTGTCTTGGCTCAACCAAAGAATAAGAAAAAAAGAAGTGGCTGTGTAGGTCGTCTCACCTGCCGAGAAAATACAATAACAGTGAATTTAGCGGTAGCTTGGAGGGCATCAACGATAGCTCGTCCCAAGGAACCAGTACCCCCGGCTATGGCGATCGTGGAGGACATCTTGGCCGAATATAAGGTGCGATGTGGCGTACTGGTGTTGAAGTGATGGAGAATGAGGACGAGGACAACAACTCAGATAAAGCTGAGCAGACGAGACCCCAAATCCCGGGGCTATTTATATTTATTGAGAAACGGTTAAGATTTCTTAGTGCACTTATGGGAGTTTTCTTGGGGTTTATGGAGCGTAGGGCCCCGCATATCGGGTTTACTCAATACGCCGAGTCCGAATGTTAGAGTATCCACTTGGATAGAGTATGGCAGGCTATAGGAAGTAAGATGTGTTGAGGTTTTGTGGGGGGAGGCGGCGCCACGGGCTCCATAGAGCTTGCGAATAATTCGAGATCTTACGGTAGGCCTTGTTTTCGAAGTCTCGGGTCACAGCTAGATGGCAGCGTTAGTAGCAGTCAATAGCAGCAGAAAACGCAACTCCAACAACACCACATCAATAAAGCCGGCTTCAAGCATCTCAAGGGCTTCAATTGTTGCGGCACGGTCAGCAGGGTCAAGACGGTGGGCAGGGATAATGTTGCATTGCAGTTAAGATTCAGTTGCTAACAAAGTTAGGTGGCGCTGAATCCGTCGCGCCATTTCGCCACTAGCGGCTCCATAGAGCTTGCGAATAATTCGAGTTCTTACGGTAATCCTTCGTCGCTGTCTATTGTGGCTTTTTGTCGCGGATTCTGGCCCGCCTCCGCATTTCAACGCTCTGCACCGCAACACTTTGGCGCTGTTCGCAGTGATTCGTCACCTTCCTGTTGCCACCCGCCTATGGGCATCACCGCGTGCTTAACTGCTTTCGTTAATACACTAAACAAATAATTCATTTATCCATTCATAAGTAAGCTAACCAAGCAAACCGGGCCGAACCCCCAAACGGGCTTTTCAATGCGAGACTGATGTCTGCAAAGAAGAGGTCCAGGCCACGCTGTGCAGAACCTCATCTACCCAACCTTCGAGATCTACGAATGATGGCGTCTCGTTTCAGTAGTGTTGTTGATCGGACTGCGAGCCGCAAGC
Source organism: Stachybotrys elegans (assembly GCA_020746835.1). Taxonomy (NCBI): domain Eukaryota; kingdom Fungi; phylum Ascomycota; class Sordariomycetes; order Hypocreales; family Stachybotryaceae; genus Stachybotrys; species Stachybotrys elegans. Next base: position 240,273 of record JAGPNK010000029.1, on the reverse strand, counting down.
CACCGGAGGGCACTGCACTTGCGATGCCGGCACGATCATGCTCCCATGGGGCACGTTAAGGCGCGCATTACCCGCAACGCTCACCGAGGGCAAGAAGCGCCGGCGTCAGACTTCGGGATTCCTCCGCGGACCCTGCCACGCTTATATCTTTACGTCGGGGGTATCTTTGAGTGCGTGGTGTTCTCGATCTGTGTAAAGGGCAGCACTTGCGCCTCCCTTAACCACCTCCCGTACGAATTCGTCCATAGACTTTGGCTGGAAGTCTGGATAAAGTTCTCTGGCATTGAGATAACCAAGATAGTTGGCGTGCTCAGGTGTGTTGTCACCACGGATGCTTCGACTCCACTTGTACTCCATCAACCCTTTAATGACATAAGGAGCAGGGTTTGTTGGGTTCGCTGCAATATCCGCATCCGCCTTTTCGATAACACCTTCAATCTCTTCTTTTGACATATATTTCCTTGGTATAGCCTCGCCAGACCACTTCTCAACCAATTGGAAGACCTGGTTTTGCGTAGTAACCTCCCCGTAGGCAAAGACCTGTCTGTTGAGGGTCCTTGGATCCGAAATGATCCGAGCCACGAACTTTCCAATATCTGCTTTATCGGTGAGAGCGGTACGTGTGTTGCCATCACCGGCGATATACTCCTCGGGGAAAGAAATAGACGAGTCCAGCTTGCCAGAAGGGACACGAGGAAGGCTGAACTGATACCACCAGCCCACATCGATGACAGTATAGGGCAGATAAATTGCCTTACACTTATCGAGACTGTCCTCTTTCATCGCCCTCATTGGCATCACCCCACGTGGGGGGCAGACAGTCGCGAAAAAGCTTGGAATGAAGCGACCTACGCCCGCTTGACTTGATGCTTCGATTAAGGCTTCTTGGACGGTCTTGTGCTCGAGGGTAATACAAGCGATGACGGTCGTGGCACCCTGAAGCAGAGATGCGAGAGTAGGGATGTCTTCAAAGTCCACGCCGTGCACAGAAGCACCGCGCTTGATGAAATCTTTGTAGATAGCCTTGGAAATAGAATCGGCTCGACCAAGCACAGTAACCTGAAAGCGGTCAGGAGAAGAAAGCAACGCATCCATAATGGACTGGCCGGTCTCGCCAGAGGCACCAGCCACTACCACCTGCATTTTCTCAGCTGCGACGGCCATTTCGACACCTTTCGTGACAAATTGTTGTAAGATGTTGCTCAAAATCGCAAGGTGTTTGGTCGAAGAGGGGAGCTAGGATGATACAAATCTACATTGCATGAAGACTCTCCACGACTTAAATACCTTGGAATAAATTATAGAGGTGCGGACTTGGTTACCCACTCTGCGCGGAGTTGTAGACGATAGCATCAGAATAATTAAACCTCGGACACCTAACCAACCCCGAGTTTCCGACAACTGAACTCAATATCGTCTACTGGCTTCAAACCTAAACTTACTAATCAAAAAAGTTAAACATATTCAGCTCCTCCTACCCCTCCATCTCTACCTCAACGTACAGGACCAAGTGAGCAATCAATCGAGGCTTGTTCCTGGGTGGCTTAGTATTGAGAAAGGATTGGTAACTGTTCGTTAGAGTTCACGGGGTGTCAGCCCCCCAAGGACAATGCATGTCTGATATCTCGCGTCCGGGTTCTTGGTACTGCCCGAGTGGCCGCGACCATGCGGAGAATTAGTAATTAACACTGGGTCTACAGATCTAGTTTCAAATGCATTACCTCCGGATTTTTTTTTTCCAGCTGGAATGGCAGCTGCCCATGGCGCCACAATTTTAGCCGCAGATATCCTTTTCCGTCACTGGGACCAGGGGTGGTGACAGTGGTGTCGGATACAAGTTTATATCAGCAAATTACGACTTGAGTATGCGCAATTGTCACTTTGGCAGCACTCCGCACCGGAGCTGACTTTGAGAATACATAAAGTCTGCTCTTTCTAGTCATTGCGTAATCTACAAGTCATGCATTTCCTTGGTTACGCAAGTTATTCTTAGGTGCGGACTATCCATCTTGCTCTAACCACTCTGGCTACCGCCTCGCAAATCCGCCCATTGTCTCGAATACGTATGAAAATGTCGGAGAGTATCAGTGTACATATGAAGGTCTATTTGGCTCCTGGATCGGTTGACCGCTTCCTGGTAGCTTTTAAAAATGTGTTTGACGCCGCAAAAGCTGAACTAAAGTGCACCTTCTTTGAGGTCTATCGGGATCCTAATAGCCCTAGTGAAATATCGTAGGTTGAAAACTGGTGCTAAACTCTCAACTGATAGACCCAAATAACCTATTAAGCTAACAGTGCATCTTTAGGAACGCATCTACAGAATGGTTAATGGAGCATATAGTCACTAAAGAGGAGTTCAAAGAGTATTTTACAGCCATGGAGGAGCTATCCTTGCGACCGCAAGAACTTCTTATTTTAGAGAGTCTAGGGCCAGAATGGAGCATAAGGAAATAGTGGAAGGAGTAGGAGGGAACATGTACAATCTTGGTTCAGCTGGAACTACAGGCATTCTCTTTTCCCAAGTTTGGATTTGTATGACACAGTGAACTTATGCTTGCGGAGCTTTGATTTGAGATGCATGTGTGGAGGGAGGAGGGGTTGGCTTGCAATATACCAGCAGAATCCAGCGCTGCTAATGAAACAAGTAAGTCAAATCAGGCTCTGGATTTGCTCACTTGGTAGGATTCCTGCAAAATACTTGTAAACACGCAAGTTGCCAAATCAAGTGTATGGGGACACGTGACGAAGGAAGTGGGCGCTGATTACCTGATTCGGCCGAAAAGTGAAGCTATTCCCAACTCAAACCCTCATTAAACCCCCGCTGACTTCCGAGTAAATTCCCCTCTTCAGCCAGTTCTTCATTAACCGCAGCTTTCCCATGTTATCAGGTTTCATTGCCAGTCTTTGTGACGTCAATGTGAGCTTCGCAGTGCTGAAAGCTCGCTCGCAGTCGGAGGCCATAGCCGGGATGGACGTCGAGTGCAAGCTTGCTCAACAGCGGATACGTACCTTGATGATCCAACCACCAACGAGTAGGGTCAGTCGTGTCCACTGTCGTCTGGCGTAAGTACCCCTCAAGCTCGTTGTATGGACTGGTAGCCCTGGGCCTCTTTGAATTGACCCATTGGCGAAAGTGGTCGTCATCCTCCGACGCAGTCATCGCGAGCATATCCATAGATTCCTGGCTTTCCCCTCCGCCGGAGCTTGGGGTCTTGCCGTTGGCGGGACGACGATACGTCTTATGTAGGGGCCAGTGGGAGACTCAATCAGTAACCTGGACTCGATCCGTAGGGGCAAAAAGGGCAAAAATTACGAAGGCCATCTACGCTTGCCAGGGCACATGCCCACACTGCAGCCAGGGGTGTCCCTCGCGCCGAGACTTTATTGGCTGGATTCCATGACTAATCACTGACCAAATGAAGGAGTCCAATACCCGCACCGCTCCGTACAAACACCCTATTAGTCAGCCCCCCCCCTCTATGGGCTCTCTTGATCCCGCAAAATACAGCATTTTGCACCCCTTCTATGGCCTTCAATGTGGCATTTGCTGCAAGTAGGCAATTTCGGCTCAATTGAAGCATCAATAGGGGCCTCAATAGGGGCCCTTGGGGCCCTTCTAGAGGGCTGCCTAGGGGGCCCTTCAGGGCCAAAAGGCCCGTGGTTGTGGTGGGCAAATTCGTTGGTACGATGCGTCAGATACCACATTTCGTGTGCAGCTTCTCTTGCTATCCCCTTGGCTGCGCGAACAAGTCAGTCCCGTACCTCGCCCCACACCACCACTACGAATGTGTCGGTACATGATGTAACCAAAAAACCCCTCACCACCAAAAGCTCTATGCAGACGGTTTTTTCTATACAATAATGGAAGACAACGGACCCCAGACCCGGCGGCAGGCCCCGGCGCCCCAGCCTGTGGCCCTGGCTGCTAGCAGCGCTGCCAACGACGAAGGCATTGACTTTGACATCACCCTCAATAACAGCCAGCCGGAGCAAGATGCGGATAGCACCGTAAGACCCAAATCTGAAGCCCACGGACAAGGTGGGCGCCAAATTTGAGCCGTTTGACGTTCCGTATCGCCCTTTTGAAGTCCTTGAGCTCCCTGAGACGCCATTGAAGCTATTCCAGCGTTTTTTACCTATCTGGCTCGTCCAGATCTGGGTCAGTTACACAAACAATAACCCGGATGCCCCGGACCCGGAGTCCTTGAAGCCACAGAGCCGGCAGCGGTCCTGGAAGCCAACATCTGTTGAAGAAATCTATATATGGATAGCTATTGTTATACACATGGATTTGCAGCCAGACAAAGAGGAAAATGACCATTGGAGGGCCCCCCAAGGCGGCGGGAATCACAGGCTGTCCCGGATAGCCAGGTTCATGTCATTTGGCCGGTTTTCCCTCCTCAAACAACGGCTCCGGCTCCTTGACCCAGATACAATAGAAATCGGCGTTCCGGCGCCGTACAACAAGGTCAATGAGTGGGCCAAAGTCCTGATGGATGCCTCCATCAAAAGCGTCAATATTGGCAGCTCCGTCAGCATTGACGAGGCAATCCAGCTGTTTGAGGGACAGTCAAGCCAGAAGGTGACGATTCCAACCAAGCCCACGCCCACAGGGATCAAGATCTGGGTCCTAGCTGCAAAGGGATATATTTTATAGTGGATTTGGCACAAGCCCGGCTCAAAATACGGCCCCCTCGGCATTGAGGAGGCCCGGGGCCGGAAGACAAGCCGGCCAAAGAAAATAACGTCTTCCGGGCCGGCTGCCGGCTCATCTAACGCCTCGGCAGACGAGCCACCGCTGTTGAACACGACCCAGGCTGTTGTTGTTCACCTAGTAAAAAAGCTGCCCAAAGAGACCTACCATATCTATCTAGATAACCTCTTCTCGTCCCCAGATCTCTTCAAGGCTCTCAGAAAAATAGGCAGCGGCGCCACAGGGACTGCCCGCATTAACTGTGGTATATATAAACTTATGGTCAAATACAAGGAAGACGATAGAAAAGGCAGGGGGCTGTGGCCCTGGGGCAAGCTTGAGGCGTGGCCCACCGAGGACAATATGGTAAGAAGCCCTAGAGGAAGCGCCAGGCCGGGGCCCCTTGGAGACAGTCTTCTAACCGGCCCGTAGGTGAATCAAATCGCATGGAAAGACAACGCCCTAGTGTTGCTGCTGTCGAGCCAGTATAAGGGCACTGAGATGACTGCCTGCAAGAGAAAACGATCAACAGGAACAGGGGCATACCAGACATCCCAGTAATAAATAAATACATAATTTTGGTCTATTCTTATCTATTCTTAACCATACCCCAATATTGTTATGCATTGTTAAGCTTAAGCATAATTATGAATATAAGACCGAAAGATGGTGCAACTCATCGTCATCACCAGAAACGTCCATAATCTCATCGCCGACTGACACGTAGACTTTCCTAATTAAGTCATTCTTCACCCAGCTACTCAAACATTGCAGCTTTTCAATGGTATCGGCCGACAACCTTGCTCTATCCCAGGAAATTGTACGCCTTGCGCAAGAAAACACCCTTTCCGGATCGTCCGACATCGCCGGAACACTTAGTATGTCAATAGCCATCTGGTGCAAGCGTGGATACTCCATCCTCTGTTCTTCCCGGCACCACCATTCGAGCGGAGTCTTCGCCATCATATGTCTCGGAGGAGACTTGATGAATTTTTCGAATTCATCCTCGTCGCCGGGCTCATCCAATACACTCATTGATTGCTTGATTCGCTCGTACGGCGATATCTCTCGTCGCTCATCATCCGGCTGCGTCGCAGATATCGGCGCAAGCGGCCGGTCCTTGTACTTTGCCCACAGTTGCCGTGCAGCAGCTACAGGTCCCTCTCGCCACTCCTCTGCCCAGTGGCGGTCAATGTACCTCCGCCGCTTCTCTGGATGGAGCAACAATGCCGTGACGTATATTGGATTCTTGTCACTTTCCCGGTAATACTTCGAGAGGACCCACCAACCCATGTGGATGGAGTTGACCATGTGTCTGTTGTCAATATACTTGAGCTGCTCTAGCATTAGTATGGATTTGCTCTTGGACAGCGTCGACATCATTATCGCCTCATACGCACCTTGGCATCCTCAAATTGCTTGAACAGAATATCCATGTTCTCCAGCACCTGGTCTATTGATGCCCACTCCATTTGCTGCTCCAAAGTCGCCTGGTAAAACGGTTGTAAGAACTCATGGGTCATTTTGAGTATTTGCCAGTCGTCATGGGTGAGGATGTCGTCCTCCAGTTCCTTGTGGTACTGATTGAGGAAGATGGACATTGCGCCTTCTTGGCGAATGGCTGCGTCAAGCAGCTTGAACCATGAGTTCCACCGCGTGATATTGTCAATTCCCAGTGCCTTTTCCGCAATGTCGTCCCACGCATCGTTGTGGATCGTGGAATTGCGGATGAACACGGCAATGTTATGAAGCTTGCCTAGGGGCCCGACGCTCCGCCAACCGGCTGCGTCAGTCCGCCGCTTGGGTTTGCTGTGAGACTTTTGGTACGTACCATTCGACTGAATGCAGCCCTGCAACACGTCCGCAAAAGTTGCATCATTTGCCTCGTCCTGCACCTCCTCAATCGCGGCCGCCAGGGCACCTTCACTGGTTGCAAAAAGAAAGGCTTGCAGGGACAGGTTGATGATGTGGCCGGCGCATCGCGTCCGTGAGGTTACCGGATCAAATGCAACGCCGTACTCTCGCGATAACTCTTGGGCGAGTTGGCGGAGGCAGGTGTCGTTCTTTGTGTCATTGTCGCCAGTGAAATAGCCGATGTTGTGGGCTAAAGTGAATTTCCGGATGATGTTCATTAAATGAGGTACCATAGCCGTGCCGGCGTGAGAGCGGCGGAGGTTCGGAAGCCCCAGTAGCGCCTTGCGAGGCACGTAAGCCTCGTCAACCCACTGCGCGTGGACAGCGATGAATGACTTGCGCTGGGGAGAAGACTATATATCCATGGAAATATGTATGAGGCTCCGAGCGGTTCCCAACCACCTCTTGACCGACTGCTGATGCGCTGCTTGTGCGTTATCCAAGTCCGCCGCAACCGTGCCTCCAGAATCCGTCAGGAACTCTTCGACCGCAGGGTTTATTGCAGACAGAAGCGCTTGATACTCTGGCCACGTTACAAAGTTTAGAGGGAGGTGCCTATGTACCGCTAGCAGCATCTGAGCCTCCCGAAAGGCATCAACGTTGATTACACCGCGCAGCGTGTTTGTTTCCTTCTCCCCGGCTTGCTGTAACTGCTTGGCCGCTGTTCTTGCAAAGGCGTTTTCGATGGCTAGCTGACGTTTGCTTTGCGATCTCGAATCCTCTCGAACTACTACATTATGAGCGTTCTCGAGATGATAGCGGGCGTTGCCGGATATGTGGGTTGACCAAGGAGGGTTGCGACAACATCTGCAGTAGTGCAGTATCTTCCCGCCTTTTGCGTGTGGCTCATCGCCCTCGGCTTCTCGAAAGTGATCCCATGTTGAAACAGCTCGCAGCTTCCTTCTCTTAATCATATGCTGGCAATCGGGTTCTGACAATGAGCTGGCGGCTTGCGATATGCTGTCAGAAGGCAAGGGGGAGGAAGAGTCGGACGTGGCTTCAGACGGAGACATCTTAACGCTCATGGTTGTCGTTGTGCTCATGGGACGTGTTGCTGATAGGGTGAAAATTGGGTGCTACAGCAGGCAAAGCTGGGTTGACTGGGCTACCTAGTGGACCTCCAAATAGCGGGGCGTATTAAGAATTATTGATAATATCCCCTTGAGTGTGGAAAAGGAGCAAGCTTGTATAAGCCCCACACTTGCTGAATCAGCCCCCACGTACACAGAAGCTACAGTCTTGTGTGCCTAGCTAGGCTATTAAAGAGGTACTGAGGCAGTAGCTAGCAATACTTAGAATATAGGTGAGTTACAATGGAAAGAATATGTACTTCTTTCTCTTTCTCTTGTTATTGGCTAATATCCCTGTTAGTGACAGGCCTGCTCCTTTTCCACACTCAAAGGGATAATGTTATGGCCCAAGGGTATATTCTTATCTATATGGCTAAGCTTAACAATAATTATGCATTAAGCCTTAAAAATATATTTATTACTAGGATGTCTGCCTGGTTCTTCTCCATGTTGTTCATGTCGACCTGCTCCGACTTGGAGTGGCGCTTGTAGAGGCAGTAGACGGTGAACTCAAACGAGTGCAGCAGCTGCGTGTAGCAGCCGAGCAGGAGGAAGATGACGGAGGATTGGGGGATGGTGGGGAGCATGGACTCGGGCTCGAAGAAGGACATGTTGTCGATGCTGGAGCTGCGCGAGGAGCCGCGCGACCGGCAGCCGAGGTCGTCCTCGAGGCTGGGGGTGGAGGCGCCCGAGTTGATGCCCTGAGCGACGGCGTTGGTGTGAGGCATGACCTCGCGGGCAATCTCAATGAGCTCGCCCGAGAACTCAACCATCTCCTTGGTGATCTGGTTCATGGAGAAGGCCGGGCAGTCCTCCTGGAGAGGCATATTCCTGTTGGACTCGAGGAACTGGAGGATCTTGGCGTTGAGGGTGGTGAGCTTGTAGAAGCAGGTGGTGCCGGAGACGCTGGGGGTCATGGGCTGAGGGGTGAAGATGGCGGCGGCGGTGGGAGCAGACCTGGGAGGCTCGAAGAAGGCAGCATTGCCGGGGTCGGCCTTGTTATCCAGGAAGGGCATATCCTGCGCGACATCGAGGAGGTCGGGAGTGGAAGAGAAGGGAGTGAGGTCGAGGTGGACATCGAAGTGATAGGGAATCTGGGGAGCCTGTTAGCTATGTGATGTCAATTGAAAGGAGAGTTGGGTTGACATACCGTCTCAGTCAGACCATGGCTGGGCCCGTGGACAGAAGTGGTGTCGGACCAATTGCTGTGGGAGGCCCAGCTGGGGTTGGCGTCGCCATCATCAGACGATACGGAGCCCAGAGAGAGCATGGCGTCGTTGAGCATGGGCGTCATCATGGGGTTGGCGGCGTCGTAGAAAGTGGTGTAGTCCGGGTCGCACATGATGTGGTCGTCCTTGGCTGGGGAGAGGCCTCGGGCGGGGGAAGAGTCCGGGGTGAAGCCAAAGACCTGGCACGAGTTGGGAGTGCCGAGGGGAGTGGCCATGGCGGAGGTAGAGACGGAGGAGAGGTTGTTGGCCTTCTCGACGAGGTAGGAGGATATCGAGGAGGTGGAGGCGGATCGCGAGCTGGAGACGGGAGGGCTGGCCTTGCGCTTGTTGACCTTTGCGGGACGGCCAACCTTGCCTCGCTCGCTGACGACGCAGGGCACGTCGGCCTTGCAGCAGCGGGAGCAGGGCTCGTCAGGGCGGTTCTTCTCGGGGTCGAGAACGCGGGGGCATCGCAACTTCTGGGCGTGGCACCGGTCGCAGGCAAAGCGGAGGGGCTTCTCTACCGTCATGATGGCGGTGTTGTGTAGGGGAAGATGGGGGGGGGATTGATTGAGTGGAGAGAGAATGGCTAGAGAGAGAGACCTTTAGAGGATGATGTCGGAGAGGTCGATGGGGATGGTGATGGTGATGGAGGTGGTCTCTGAGATGTCGACGCTGCTGGAGTTCATGGATGATGATGTCGAGCAGGAGAATGCAGAAGTAATAAGATGGAGTATTGGCAGAGGCAAGGTAGTTATTGGCGTATGTGAACGCTGGGTGAGGAATGAAGAAAGGCAGGATGAATGATGAGTTGCTTGGGAGAATTTCTTGACTAACAAAAAGTTGGGGGGGCGAGGTTGGACATCTTATATGTTGAAGTGCGTGCGTGGGATGGATGGATGGATGGATGGATGGATGGATGGATGGATGGATGAGCCCAGTCGGACAAGGTAGCTCCAGCTTAAGGGATGTTCCGGTGATCTGCCGGACTTACACTCACCTGCATTCCTGACATCAATCAAGCCAGTCTCATCAAAGTTGTACAGATCAGCTGACTGAATACCATATTTCGCGATTGTGTTCTCTACAAGTGAGAACCACGCATTTATCGCGACTGGATCTTCGCATTTGGCTCTCTGGTAGTCATATCTGCGAAAGGAACGCGTCTTAAGGTCTGGTTGCCGTTTAATAAAATTCGAAGCCCAGCGTGGTCCAACAGAAGGCATATCGCGATCAGCAAGCAGTTGATTGGCCATTTCTTCAACACCACCAAGCCGGGGTGGAAATACTCGCGAATCTAGATCAAGGACATATTCAACTATCGTCTGCTCCTCAAGATCAGATAGCTTACGCGAATTGGCCATGATATCGCGTCTGGATTGTTTTCCACGCTGCCGGTTACGCAATGTCTACCGAGAGATCTTAAAGAGCTGTGCAGCACGTCGCAGACTTAATTTTGGGTCTTTCTGAAGGGCTTGAAGTGCAAGATTAATATCGCCCTCATTAATTGAGCTTGACATGGCTAGTTGTGGTGAATCATTTGATCAATTGATTGAGATGTAGGATGAGAGATTTTTGGCCAACTCGCTATGCTGGCTAACTCGCTATGCATGTACGTTATATAAGCTCTAAAGAATGCGAGATGAATGAGGAGGCATGCAAAGAGTAATAATCTTGTTTTCCTTGCAGTAATTCTCAAACTCAACTGAGTGGTGGCTTTCGTGGCCATCAAGGATAAGAAGGCGATAAATACCACAAAACGCGTCTTTGTATGTTTATCAAAGTGTTTGACCCAATCTAGGCCGCTTTCATTGGTTGTCCAGCCATCTGAGTAGTTGCAATTACCCAGTCGTATGGCAAAGGGCTATCTTCCTACCAGGTCGCAAGATGGCTTTTGCCTGCCACAATGATATACGGCGGGACCAAATAACCATCTGTGCCAGCGTCTTGGATGACTGTTGACCATTTTCGATTGCCAGGCTGCTTCTTCTTTGCTTGTACACGGCCGCCCTAATTGACATGGTATTCAATGAATATCATGAGACAGGGTCATCAAGGCAGCGTTTTCGACCTGGTGACACTTCTGTGCCTTTCTCACAACATAACCATGTCCGCAGAGATAAAAAGTCCCGTTGTCTAGGCTGCCAGGGGGCCCAAATTGGCCCTACATCGCGAAGTCAAAGTGTCACAAAACGCAGGGCATTGGGTCAGCTAGATGGGAATGCCCTCAATCGACAGGCACCACGTCAAAAATCGGGTACACAGACGCGCTGGGGATGTGACGTATGTAATGTATCGATTTGTCAACGTCAGGAATGCTGGTACTTCTATCACCGGCAAAATAACTAGAGAATAGATGTCACCGGATTTTTCGGGGATTTAATTGGACTAGATCCATGTCTGGATTGTCGCTGGAGCCTTTGCGTCGTCAAGGGGATGACATGTACCCATCTGATTCAGGTGAGACAAGATTTGGGAGGGGAAAGACACGAGTGTCCTGTCCCTCGACCTACATTTGTTGGCTTGGCCGAATTTAGCGACGGGGCCAAGACGGTTGGTAGCAACAAGCAGGAGCTTATACTCCGATACGTGCTGGCCGTGGTCATTCACACGGTCAAATGTTGCCGTGCTTGCAGCAAGCCACTGGACCTGTGTACCATCTTACCAGCCCTGAAGCCCGTGGGCTCGGGCTCGGGCTCGGGCTCCTTTAGACACGCGAGCCTCCCCCCTCCCCTCCCACCCCCCTTAGCTCCCGAAACGGGCGCAATATTGCAGATCTGGCAAGGGTAGCAGAGATGAGCCCAGAGAGGAGCAGGTATATGCAGCGCTGGCGGCCTTGTGAGGGCTGGGTGCTGCTGCTGCCCGTCCCTACGCCACATAAGCTGATGTTCGACACAGAGATAACCCGTGCGGAGGCCGTGCTTTCTCCTATTACGGGCCATGACATAACCACCCACGGTAGGCCTGTGGCCCTGTACGTACAGCGGCTGACAGCTGCATGCTTGCTGTCTTTTCCCGCGTAGCTCCGTCCGCGGCGGCTGCAACATGCATAGTGGTATGGACACATGCAGCGTTGATCATCTGCCGGGCTTAGATTGGTACCCAAGATTAAGTTGGCGTGGAGCTGTAAGCCGCAAGATTTGCCCACAGGCCCTTTGCTTCTGTGTAGGGGGCGTGGCCAGAGGGCGAGAGCTGGCGGTGTGCAATGGAGTACGCGTACCGTACCCGAGTGAAGGGAGAGTAGGCGCAGTTGTCTAGACTAGACCGTTGGGCTGGCCGCAATTGCTGCTGAGGCGGCTGATGTGAGAGCTCGGCAGAGGGATGTCACCGCTGCGGCGCTGGTCTAGAAGCAGTCGGGCCGAGAACCTGCAGTTATTATCCGTCTTCGTCAGCACGCAATACCAATAGCATCATGTTGAGTTTTCAGCTGCCTCTGAGCCATGCTCTTTTCTCCCTAGGTTGTTGCATCCTGATTCCCAGCCAACCCTTCCCGTCTACCTGCCTCTCTACCACCCCCTCCTACCCAGCTCATTGCGCCATGCCTCGCCACTTGTTGTTCACTTGGTGTCCATGTCTTGTAACGCAGCCCTTTCTTATAGGGCGCGTCGTATCGTAGTCTTCCCTCTTGGCAAAGTTTTATCTCTCTTGCCCCTTTCTCACCGGGGATATCGCATTTCGTGTGTCCAGCGTAGTCGATCGGTCAGCTAGGTCCAATTTACTGCTTGAAATGCCACGGCTGGAGGCCTCAAAGTTCTCTCTCCACCCACCTCTTTCAATACCCAGGCGGCATGGAATATATATGGGATGAGAGCCGACATTTTACTCCTAGACATCATGCCTTTCTGATTCATATTTCAGGCATGCCTAGCTTTGGACAAGCCCGGAAATCTGCAAGCAAGCCCTCTGCTCCCGGCTGGATGTCTGTCTTACCTTATTGACACTAGCACATGCAAGCCGAGGAAGAAGAGGAAGACGAACAGGCAGGGGGAGGAGGGTAGGGGGTAAAAAAAAAGCAACAAGTAGGTAGGATGAGAAAAGAGAGAAAGAAAAGCGAAAGAGGGTGGCAAGAGGGAAAACAAAGAAGGAGGGAGAGAGGGGGAGACAGAGCGAACAATAAAGAGCCTTCCTGTCTCCCACCCGCATGGCGCAAGATCAACCCATTGAGTCCTGCTCCCTTGACTTTGATTCAGTCGCACGCAGAGCGTTGCATTGTGTCGTATCGACTCAGGCTGAAGACATTCAATCGTAGGAAACAAAGAAAAACTCGCGGCTTTTTTATTATTATTATTATTTCTTATGTTCTTGTTGCAACTCATCTCTTTTACCAATCTTCTTCGAAACCATCGCCATTCCGGACCCATCTCTCGTATTCAACAAACTTCAAACATTAGCTTTCCTACAATACCGACACCAATGGAAAGCGAGGGAGAGAGGGAGCCGTTTCATGCCACGTCTATTTAGCTTTCTCATCTCTCCCTATCACGTCTAGATCTGCTTTCTCCACACACGTTCCCGAATCTCGATTGTTGCCGCCATCCACCGATTCTCTCCACTAGCCTTACACTGGCCAAGCGCTTCTCCCGCCGCTTTTTATCCACTTGCACAAGCTACCTTACTCGCCTGCCTACCTACCTTTCTCTCCCTGTTGACTCGCTCGCTCGTGCGCCTGCCTTCCCTCTGTCTCCACCTGCTCCTCCACCTGCTCCTTCATTAACTCTTGGGCCCGTCTCGATGACATTGCCCAGCGAGGGACCACAGCATAGGACTTATATGCCATCACAGCTAGTCCTCGACCCTAGTCCCATAGCACAAACGTCCGACTCGGCGGCGGGTGGAATAAGCACGGCAGATGCAGCCAGTCCGCCGTGCCAGTCGTGGGCCAACAGCCCTGACGATCCTCTGTTTACCTACGCAGCATCCGGCCAGGAGTGGTTTCCTCATACCGCTGCCATGATCGTCCTGGGCGGCTCGTCATTCCAGGACTTACACTCTCCGGCCCTCGACTTCAACGCCAGCAGTGTTCTACCTCCATCACAACCACCCTACTCGAATGACTCGAGAGTCGTTCTCAACCCGGGTGCAGCGTGTAATGGCAATCTTCCTGCCTCGGACGGCGCCATGCCGGAGATTTCCTACAGGCTTGACGAGGCCTGGTGGACCACGCACCAGGCCTCACCCGCAAGCTCCTGCGGCGTGTTTCAGCTAGATACCGATGCCCTCGGCTTGGATCCTGCAAAGACTCAGCCAATATCCGTGCCTTTGTCAAGGCAACCACACCGGCCCAAGCCAGCCAGGCGCGGCCCAACGCGGCCTTCCCCCCCGCCTGAGTCACCCAATATTGATACCCCTAGCAACGACGAAGAATACGAGGATGGGGACAACGACAAGCCCCTTGCCAGCAACCCCCGGAAACGCCGTATTCTGGAGCGGAACCGCTTAGCCGCCAACAAGTGTCGAGTCCGCAAACGAGACCACGCGTCTGCCCTTGCGACCAATGAGCAGGAGGTCGAGGACCAGAATCGCTACCTCACAAACTGCTTCGACTCTCTCATGGCCGAGGTCTATGCCCTCAAGAACCAGCTCCTGCGCCACACCGACTGCAACTGTGTTCTAATACAAAAGTACATAGCACACGAGGCCAAGAGGGTTGTGCGGAACATGACCAACGAAGATGCATCGCCGGATGATATCAAATCCCCAAGCGCGTACTTTGCAGCTCGTTCGGTTAATTCAACCCAAAGGAGGCCGTCTACATCCGATCCTCCATCGGGTAGACCGCCACCACCACCACCACAACAACAACAACAACGACAGCAGCAGCAACCACCATTGCACCGTCAGCAGCACCAACACCATCCACGCCCCCAACCACAGCCACAGCAGCAGCATGAGTTCCACGACCCAAACCAGACGCAGTATCAACAGCAACAAACGCAGCAAATACAACAATTGCAGCAAGAACAGCAAATTCATCAAACCATATACCCACAACTTTGCCAACAACTACAATCACAACCACCTCAACAACAACGACAGCAACAGCAACAGCAACGGCAGCAATGGATCCTGCTATCCAATGGGCAACAAATCCCACAGCTGCGCACAGATGGCTTCGGTATGCGTCAAAACTCCGCACCCACCATGACGCCCCTATTCCCCAACGACCATCACGATCAATTCGCCCTTAAGCCCTACGATGCACAATACCATCACGACCACAACTTGAGTCCAATGTAGTAGCAGTCGTACAATGCGCATTCCACGGACTGGTTGTCAAACCAGACACCACCGAAATGAGGGTTCACGAGAGAAGAGTGACCATGTCGTGGTCCCTGTTTTTTCGGTTCTTGTCTCTGCACAACTATATGACTCGCTCTGAAGGGCACGATCCCACTCCAACCAAGAGTCCATCCCAACCTTCTTTTTTGACAAGACAAGACTGGCACCGGCATGCAGTGCCCAATAAAATATTTGCTCAGCAGACCCTCACATTCCGTGCGACATATATCTTCGAATATTGTCCTAGGTTAGAGGACGGAAGAGGCGGGAGACCGAGGAAAATACCTCGGCGTGCTGTGTGTGACACAAAGTGGTGTATGGCTGTTATGTGTGTGGCGTTTAGTGGCGATTCCTACACCCATCAAGGTGCCGATCGATGTCTCCATACCGTTCAAACCAGAAGATTCTTCCAATGAATGATGGATTCGGGTTATTCAAGCCCCTTATCCGCTATAAGCTCATCGAATAGAGCCATTTCACCAAAGCGCTGAGCCAATACATCGATGTGTGCTGCCTGATTATCTGAAATAGCCAGATCCAAATCCACTATCAAACATGTCTTTGTTGGGTCGGCGATGAATCGGTAAGTAGCCTCTTTGCCGCGAAACCGGTCTACTAGCTTGAAGGCTTCTTCGTTAGTGATGAGGTTTGTCAAGATAGCAATCATCATCAGGACTTTGACAATTGCAATAATCATGGAAAACCCGAGCGGATAGGAGGGCGTAGCTGTCGATGGCCATGTAAAAGAGTTGCCAACGACGAAGATCCTCTGTCTGCGCCCGACATGCCGAATTAGCCACGTAGAGAAATGCGATATGCCAGAAAACTGTGGGTGAGGCGCCATGAAAATGAGCCTGATAGATGATGGTCAGTCGCTTCAGCTGGTTGAGTGATGCCTCATACACGTGCGCAGGCTCACGGCCAGCTATCCTAGGTCGAGAAATCCGTGCATCGTGCCTTTGAAGGAACAGGGGTCGTAGCAGGAAGGCAATCGTTGCGTGGTAATGGATACTGAATTGCTCAGCAACCGTGACATCGATCGACTCGTTCACTCGGCTAGCAAAAGGTGAAGAGAGGTCTTACTGAAGAAGTATGCCACAATGGGAAATGCGACCTCCCCTGCATAGCATAACGAGGTGGTAGAGGTTGAAGATTCTCCGCCACCACCACCAGTCAGTCCAGCAAGTCGGTTGCTGCGCGACGGACCAAAGCTTATATCTTCCATTGCTGTTGGACGCACAGCTCAACAGCTCCCTATCGAGACGTTTGCGCCCGGCGCAACGAATACGCGGGCGCGCATTCCTCCTCGAGACCAAGTATTTCAACGGGCTTGCAGTTGAGGTTCCGGAGACGGTGCTGCCTCTGAAAGATACAGTGATCAAGTTTTTCCTCAGTGGATTTACTAACTTGGCCCTCCTTTACCACGATATTATTCGATCATCTCCGTCCGCTCCCTCCAGCAATCGATCCTACGAACAAAGAGACCTTTGGAGTCTTACGCGTCGAGTTTCTCGCCTCTGTTCATTGTCCTCAACCTGGGTTGCGATGCTGTACGACAGCATATTCTAGCCCCTTCCTCGCCGTCATCTTCTGGAACAACGAGCCGGCCGGCGTGGTGCAGGGCACAGACGGTGGCGTCGTGGACGAGCTGGCCGCCGGTGGTGGCATCTCCTAGGCCGACGACGAGGCGCTCGTCGCCCTGAGCAGCAACACGACCCTCACCGCCTCGCTGGACACCGCCGGCATCATCCTCGACCCCCACTACCACCAGGCCGAGGACGACGTCCACAACCTCAACGCCGTCTGCTTCGAG
This sequence comes from Stachybotrys elegans, assembly GCA_020746835.1. Classification (NCBI taxonomy): domain Eukaryota; kingdom Fungi; phylum Ascomycota; class Sordariomycetes; order Hypocreales; family Stachybotryaceae; genus Stachybotrys; species Stachybotrys elegans. Next base: position 223,296 of record JAGPNK010000029.1, on the reverse strand, counting down.
GTCATGACCAAGGACATCGCCCATGCCGTCGCTATCTGCGCCGGATACCCTCCCGCGAGGCTCCCGAGAAGCGAGCCGTTCAGCAGCAACAGCAGAGGAAGAGGGCGGCTGTCCGACGGCCTCCCCACCACGCTTTCCCCGTGCCCATCTAGCCTGCCCACACACACAAGAGGATCTGCGGCTATGTTGCTTGTTGAGTGGCCAAGAGAGATGGAGGGTAGATCCTTGCAGCGACGTACAGCCGGGCCATTGTATCTTCTACATAGAATACAGTAGAGAAGTGACAAGGCCGTGGAACAAAACACTCTGCCCCTTTTATCCCGACCTAATCAAATGATGTGTGATGGCGCTGCTGCAACCTTGGCCTCAGCTGTGTATTTGCTTTTTGTGGTGTGCCAAGCTTGATTTGCCTGATTTGATGCGCCCGTCTCACAATCAGGCTCGACCCAGACGACATTGGCCACCATTATTTTCAGCGCTCTTGGTTGGTGCTGTCATGGATGCTCCAGTTCCAGTGACAGCTCACTTACCCCTCCTTCGTCCTCTCTTTTGCCTGTTCTCGTCCCCTCTCTCTTCTTCTTTCCCTTTCTCCCTTCAGGACTCTTCCCCTTGGCAACTCCCTCCATCATCAATCCATCCAACCCTTTCTTGGTTCGTTGTACGAGATGAGTTCCCTTATCATTGTGTCTGCTAACTGGACATTGTTTTCGTTTCCTCTGCTAAAATAGACGGGACCCAGCAGTAAAATCGCCTCCTTACAGAGACATCTCGTGGCAAGACAAACCCCTCTTTTGTTCGATTCCCAGTGCAGCAATCATGAGCGGGCTCCCCGTCCGACCGTTTCGCAACGACTCGTCAAAGAAACATGAGTACGTACAGTGCTCTCACGCCATGTTCTCCAATATGCAATTATTGACAAATTTCCAGGCTGAATACAAGCCACTACGTCAAGTTTCTCGTCGGTCCCAGTTCGAGACCCTGCTTTGTCCTTACCTCGGCGCTCGCTGGCCAGTCGTCCTATTTCGACAAGTTCACTGGGCCCAAGCCTGAGGAGGAACAAAGTACCATTGCGTGGAAACAGTTCGATGAAGAAACATTCTGCCGATTCGTCTGCTTTCTAGTCCAGGAAACCTACAACTCACCGGAGCCTCTCGACTTCGGTAGGCAAACTGCCGTGTCTATCATCAGGCCGATCGATTGCCGGCCCTGTACCTGGCTTGCATTGGACGACATTTGTCCTCGGATGCATCGTGCCTATCTCGAAAACGTTATGTGGGAGAAGGGTCAAATGCCTGAATACTTCTCACCACCTAACACCAAAGCCCGCACCGCTTCCCGCCTTTTGGACATATCCCCTCGCACCAGTGGCGCTGTTCCTTCGTACGAATATGCCTCATCGAGTGATGATGAATCTTGGGTCCAAGTCGATCTTTCAGGCAGCCCCAGGTTACCAAGCGAAGCTAGAGGTACGGGCAAATTCTGCGCGTATCGTCATGTCTTCATGTCTCACGTCCAAATGTACGAACTCGCGGACCACTGCGACATCGTCAAGCTCAAGTTCCTGTCGCTGCAGAAGTTAGATGCTGTCATTCACCGTGCATTCTACACTCTGGACTGGAGCATGGACGACCTCATGGACACCGCCCGGTACTGCTATTCCAGACCCTCCCACAAGAGCTTGCAGCAGGTCCTGCTCTTCCAAATCATGGTCAAGTTGAATTCCGTCACCAGGTACGACTCGTTCTGGACAACAATGGAGTCAGTACCTAGCTTTAATGCTGCGTTTCGAGAGGAGATCGACAATATCTTTTGCAAGAATCTGGCACGGGTGTCCGATTTGGGCGATTATACAACCCTGGCGCAGTGCTTCGTCAGGGAGAGGATGATTTGTACAAAGAAGCCCTGGCTTGTGATGTAGATGTCTTCTTTCTTGCCTTGAACGGGTACCGAGTTTCTAATATGTGGCCAAGGGATGATACTCGGGGTGGATTTATTGGATCAGGAGTTGATAGTACTTGTAATGATAGTTCTAACAATGATGGAATTTATCAGAACAGAAACAGCAGATGGAGACTAGTTAGGAAAAGCTTGCTTCTGAGAGGGCTCCTCGGTCACGATATAAACGCCAAGAACCAGTTCCTGTCCATGAGAAAGCATCAGTTTTTCCAGAGTTCATGTTAATCATATGATTCTCATACAACTGTGCTTAGATATCAGTCTCTCGTATGGCGTTTCATATCGAGCTGCATGAGTTTGCCGCAGAATCTTTGTGGTCGGGGTCAGATGTTCTTTGTTGCTTGAAAGCGGGTAGCATGAAGTAGGTCGTCTCGACTGATTTTGCAGCTGGCCCCGTAATCTGACTATGAAGCCGTCTAGCACAAACGAGCAACTGGAACCCTTTGCGACGGCCTCCGAGGGGATAGTTCCGCTTGCCTACGACATCTATTCACTGGTGACATTTCTCCGATAGTATTGAACTGTCCTATCAGGGTACTACTACTAATAGCTCCGAATCTTGAAGTTCCACTTTGCATACAGCTTTATTTTGGATTGCCTATTGGAGCTGTTGTGTGGCCGTTGCAAGATAAACAGAAGGCTTTCACGGGCGCGCGTTAACGTGAAGACCTCGCAATGACTGACATGGTGTAAATGAGCGGGAATTCTGTCAATTGAAAAGAGGCGCTCTGGTACGCTGACTGATGTCCATAGCTGTGGTTTTGGCTGTGGTTTTGGCTTCTTTCTCTCTTTGTGGGCGCCTCAGTATTTGTCGGGATGGTGACAGCTTTACCTGTATTAAGTTGTCTTTGAGTGCATTCATCTTGTCCGGTAGAAGATACAATCATTTTTACTTCAGATGCCCAAGCTCGTAGCTTCCTAATGTACATCTCGATCTCGGCTTGGACTCTTGCAGCTTGTTGTTGTAGCCTTAAGTTCAAGAAATTCAGTAGTTGTTGAGCTATTGATACTGACAGGGCGAACTTACCCATTTTGTGGATCGTTGACTTATCCTTCAACTTCAGTAATCCTTTTCTCTATCCGGTCCTCAAAATTTTTTATCCTCTGATGGATCTCCTCAACAGCATGCTTAAGCGCTTTCTCCATATCTTGATCGTGACATTTCTCCTGACTTTGATCAACGCCTTTTCGTGAAAAATCTTGTGTTGGTGACCCTTTTGGCGAGGTGGTTTTTTCAGGCCAAGGCCGAGTCAACGTGGAATCCAGACTGTGGTATGATATCACGATATTGATATAGTTGGCCCATTTCTACTACTCACTAAGTAAACCCCCCCTTTCCCCATTTCGGCCATGCACGGGCTGGTATATTCGTCTTGTACAAAGGCAGGTAGGTTCCGTAGGGCATCTTCGTTGAACTGCGATTGCTGAGACTGCTGATGGCGGCTGCTGGTGCGATTGACCTCGTAACCTTCGAGTCGAGCAGGTAACTTGCGAGACCGAACTGGGCGACCTCCGCGCCTGTTTGCAGGCAACGATGGATTCAGGATAGCATCGTCAGCAGGATCCTCCGAATGGCCTTGCGTCATCGAATTGGCTATAGTTTCAATGGTGATTAGATTGTAATGCTGCTTCCAGTCCTCGAGATGCTCAAGAAGGTATTCCATTCCTGTCAGAACCTGCCAAAGCTTGCCGAGTGAACTGCCTTTGCCGTTCCCTTGTGTCTGCATCGTCAACTCGTAGAGTGGCTCGAGGATATGCATGATCTCGCTCAGAAGCTTCCAGTCGTTGGCTTCGAGACAGTATTCACGAGGGAGGCTGTTTCCCCCATGGGCTTCTTGAGCTAGGAAACCGACGATATCATGCTGCTTGCGCATGGCTCTCTCAATCATGAGGTAGGTTGAATTCCATCTCGTCTCGTTGTTACTGATGACTTCTAAGTCGGCTGTAGAGTCTTCGAAGTTGAATTCAGCCTCTAGCTGCGTCGCGACATCTTTCAATACCCCCGACCGTTGCGGCGACGACCGGATGTACTTGACGATGTTATGGAGTTTTGCGACAGGGCTGTTCTTGCGCCACTGCTGAAAGTCAGCTTCGGCATCGACTATATCAACTTCATCAAAGGCATCAGCATCGAAGCCGTAGAGGAAGGCTTTGGCTATGAGGTTCAAGACGTGACCAAAACAGCGTATCCGGCGGGCCCTGACTTCATCTTCATCCATCACTAGGTCCAATTCTTCGAAGAGGGCCTCTAGGGCTGTGTCGTTGTTCGCTGCGTTATCCGATACAATGACAGCGCGCTCCATGTGGAGCCCCCACTCATCGATGACCTTCTTGAGCGTCTTGGCAATGTTCTCACCGCTGTGAGCACCAGACTGGCGTTGGAGGGCAAGAAGGCGATTCTGCTGCTGTTGATTCTTATCGATGTAATGCCCGAATACACCAATCATTGCGTGCCGATTCGGAGAAGTCCAGAGGTCGAAGGACAAGTGAACTGTCGAGAGCGCATCGCGCAAGTCGGCCTTGATCTCTGCTCTCTTCCTCTCAAAGAGCTTTGGTAGATCCTCCCGGAAAGAGGTCCGCCCAAGAGCTAATTGACCCGCCAATGCTGGGTCGAAGAGATTGAGCAGCTCCTTTATATATTTATTCGAGAATGTTGAGAAGGGCTGGTCGGTATCGATGATGTAGGCGAGGGCTAGTTCTTTGGCGCGTTGCGCCTTCGCTTTCGTCACTGGCTCGAGCCGAGGGCGCTTTGAGGCTGCCACCTGAAGTTCGAGTACAGAGTCGTGATCATCGGAGACATCGCGGGTCGGGGGGTCGCTCCGGAGGATCCTGTGCTTCCTTAGACCGTCAGTAAGGCCCCAACAGAAAACAAGGGCACATACTCTCTGAGATGTGATATGGCAGAGGTTGAGGCAGTGACCTGGAAGAGCTGAGGGTTTCCCGCGTTGTCACAGGCTCGACAGAGCCACTGCGCCGGCTTGGTAGCGCCACCGGGGCTCAATTCGAGTAAGAAGACCTCGTGATCCTTGATCCAAGTCGTTCGCGGCCTGCCTCCTTTTCTGTGGGTCCATTCTTCCAGTATGTACCACCGGCCCTTTACGTTGATCCGCGGGAGCGACTGGATATCGTCCGTCACCGGTATGGCTTCAATTGATAGTTCGTCGAGCTGCTGGGCCACAGTCCTACGGATCTGTGCTTCGCGGCGAAAGAGGGCGAAGGCGGACAGCGTAGGGGTTCGCTGCGGGGTACTTCGAGGCGTGTCGAAGGGTGAGGGAGTGTCCGGCTCCATCATGACAACCTAGGTGAGGCGTTGGAGCGCGAATAGCTTCCACTGAGGCGGCACTGACCCTAGCAGTACAGGATGATGATGTTGCTGGAGCTGACTGGTAAGTTGTAACGAGTTTTCACACTGCACATACCACCCCCTGGCGTGCTCGGACCGTAGGCCGGCCCGTGCAAATCTTCGCGGATGGTTGGAAAACAACCATGGGGACGTTGAAGCCGACAATTTTCGGCTTCGTGTTACATAGACGCCAAAAGGTGGAATAGCGGTGAAATCTATAATTAAGCGGAGTCAAGTTATCAAGTTATCAAGTTATGCGGGCCTCAAATTTGCTTGACTTGACTTGATAGAACCGTCGACTTGACTTGCTTGATTTCTAGCGAGCCAGAACTTACTCAAGCAGCGCTGACTTCCATTCAAGTAAGTCAAGTTCGGGGGTGTAACTTGATTACTTGAAATAAAATCGTCCGTGAACTTGATTAACTTGAATTGAATTGATATACTTGATATACTTGATATCTGAGGTCGGGATAAAGCTATTGGTACTATCACGCCTCCCCTCCATCCCAACCCATCAGGTCCCCACCAAAGCTAACGACCTCGCCCACAGTGATCGCTTGATGGCCTAGCCAATTCCGTAAGCACTGTATTTCCTCTATTATCTCGGGGCTTAAGCTGTGCCTTTGCGAGCTTACTGTCAACTTCGTGACACTAAATGTCCGCTCAGGATCGACAGACATAGCAGGAATTGCCAGGATGTCGAGGGCAAACTTGCTCAGACGTGGATATTCTTCTTGGTGATCCTTCCATCACAGAATGGGGTTCAAGTTCTCTCGCCGGACTGGCCCTTGCCTCATATAAACTCCAAGCTCATCTTCTTCCTCCATCACGTACCGGTCGTAGTTCTGCATCCACTGGTCGAATTGACTAGCCTCGTCTTGCCGCATTGCTTTCCCTATCACGGTTCTCGCTGTCTCGGACTGCTCCTTACGTGGATACTGTTGTTCAAAGAATTCCCGGACACTGTTCTTGGCGTCCCGTAGCCACACTAGTTGCTCGTGGCTAGTCCAGTTCGCCTCAAGCCAAGACACGTTCCAGCGCGGGTGAAGAATAACAGCAGCCGGGTATAGTGGCGATTGACCAAGTAGACTGTAATACTCGTCAAGCTTTGACCAACAGTTATTGATAGAGATTTGTATGCATCGTCGGTGGTCATCATCAAAATTCTCAGTTTGCAAGAATGCACCAGTATATTCGTCTCGAATGTGCTGTGGCAAGTGTTTCTCGCATCCGCGACCCTGGTCAACTCGCGGAGTACTACATCCTAAGATACTATTAGCAAAATAGGCATAAGACGACCGAATATGAACTAGAAAGTCGTACTCGTGGTTGCCGAGGCTCTGGCATTCCGTAGCTCATCAGCAGTATCACCAGGTGGCGAGAATATCAGCTTTTGCTCCTCGAAGAAGTTGAGCAAATATTCCATTCCGATCATCACTTCCCACAACGCGCCGTAACGGCCTTCTTTGGCCCAACCCTGGCACCTCATGGTGATCTCGTAGAGTGGTTTAAGTAGGCTCTGTATCTCCGCCAACAGAAGCCAGTCCTGTGGTGAAAGCTGATCTTGGACAGGCACACGTTGTCGGGGCTCTGCTGCCTTCGTTTCGAGATATGTGATGAAATGGTCAATGTGCTCTCGTTTGCGAATAGCACGCTGGATCATCAGAAAAGTCGAATTCCATCTGGTTTCGTTGTTTTGCATCAGCTCGAGGTCGATAGCAGCTCGCTCCTCCTCAAAGAGTTGATAGCCGTCTTCGTCACGCTGGTTGCATGCCAGAGATTTCATCAACTCTCGCCGTTGCGGAGAAGCCCTGACGAACCGGACGATATTATGCAGCTTGCCCACTGCTCCCCGTTTCCGCCAAAGTCGAAGCTCACGCTCCTCAACTTGGAAAGCCGCCTCGGTGAAGGCTTCTCGCTCAAACGAGTCAGGATCTTCCCCCCAGAGGAACGCTCGAGCTGCAAGGTTGACAATATGCCCAAAGCACCGTGTTCGATGGTTTCGAATATCCTCCTCGGCCATCGCAGGAGAAAGTTGACGATAGAGGCTCGCCAAGCATGTGTCATTAGACGTGACATTGTCGCTGACACCCGCGCCAATCCGATCTCGTATCCCATACTCGCCGAAAATGTCATATATTGTCGTAGCTTGGTTATCTCCGGAATGAGATCCCCACACACGGCGCAGGGCAAGAAGTCGCGATTGCACTTGATAGGAGGCGTCGAGATAGTGAGCGTGGAGGCCAAGGAAAGCGTACCGGTTTGGAGAAGTCCACATGTCAAAGCTAAAGCTAATCCTTGTGACTGCCTTCTCTAATTGACTCGATATTGCTCCCTTCTTTACCTCGAATAATTTCCGCATGGTATCACGCACCGACTGCCGGTTCCACGGCACCTCTTTTGCCAATGACGCATCGTGTAAGTCGAGCATTCGTCGCAAGTACGGATTCGACGGCGCCGTAAAAGGAAGATTGGCAGTGACGATCCAGCCGACCGTCAGCTCCTTCGCTTTATTAACATTGGATCTTGCAGTAGGAAGCTCTAGGCAGCGCCGTTTCGAAGGGGGGTGAATGTCAGCGCGAGACGAATCTTCGTCCGCATTGCCGTCCGCCTCGGTAATCATATGGGACCTATACAGTCAGGCGCTGAAAAATAAGAAATGTCGGGCTCGTACGGATGCCACATGCCTTCGGAGATGCTCAATTGGTGACGTGGTGTTTGTCGCGACGAAAAACGAGCTCTTCCCGCGTTCGTCGCATTTCGAGCAAACCCAGTAGGTCTGCAACGTCCGCAAATCAGGGCTGACTTCCGTGAGGAAGAATCCATGGGCTTGAATCCAGCTCCGCCGGCCTTTGCGATTCTTGTTGGCTATGTACTCCTCTGGTACATACCTCTTGCAGCCGATCTGGACCGTTGGGAGGTCAGCAAGAGTCGTTCTCCCAGATTCAGCCTTGATGGATGCAGCGTCAAGCTGCTGTTTCAGCGATCTACGCTGACTGCTAATCCCCAAGAGCGTTTCTAGCGACTGCTGTTGTGCTGCCATAGGGGATTATTGGCGGATTGCGGATTAGGTTAGGTTAGGTTATATTCCTACTCGGTTGTAGCCGCTAGATACATAAGCAGCCATGCCCGGTTAGCGGGGTTGGCGGACAGCCGAAGCTCGCTCCGGTGTTAATCCGAGGCTCGCCCCACTTCGCCAACATCAACGAACATTGACCAGCTGTCCCCAGTGATCCCGCTTTCTCCTCAACCTCATTCTACTCGTGGCTGGCACCATCGTGCAGAATCTGGTTCTCTACTAATGTACAACAGTTTTCAGGCTCAGTAAAGGCGGCCACATCCGCCTCGTGTATAGGGTCCATGTACCTACAGTCTCCCCCCAGCGCCCGACATCGTCTGGCTACGTTTCAACCCCGAGATGCCCAAGGGTCCCTGTCTGTTCCATGAATCTGACGGCTTTCGCGGCTGCTTTGCGCTCTCCCAACACCCTTCGAAGGTCGCTTAGTCCTAGGATGTCGCCAAGTTCCTGGTTCCGGAGTTGTCGATGCTTCCGGCATCGCAGGAGGATATGCAATACCGTTTGTCGTCCTTGTCCGCAGGGGCACTTGTCGTCGGTGACGCCTGGTACCATTTGCTTGAAGAGGAAGTGCTTGGTAGCTATCTTCTCGGTCCGCAACCCGATCAACAGTGCGCTTTGTCTCTTGTTGAGTTTCGTGTGCAGTTGTAATACCTCTTTTGTTGGTTTCGGCGTATAACGGAAGCAGACCCTGCCCCGGCTTTCATTGGCCCATTTGTCTTGCCAGGCTTTGTGGACGTGGAAGTTTGTTTATATACTAGGTTTCACTACCGCCTTGAGCCATGGTCCTGGGTCACGTGACCTGTGTTCGCATATTGGGTCATGACACTATGGGTGTCGATTCCAAGGATTCTGAGGCGACAAGGCAACTAACTGTAGCGCCATTCATTTTTCTTTTGAGCGGCGGCCCAGATCGTGAAGTATTTCCCACATCAACAATCTCATCTCGCCCTCAAGATGCTGCGGACCCTGGCCCATATCGTCTCCCTCTTTCTGAGGCCGACCCTTGACGCCCTCTGGTATGGTCGCCACCTGCCCTGGACTCTTCGCTGGCGTCTCCTTGTCTTCCAGCCCCTCTCTCTCCTTGGCAATGCCCTTATCACCCTTCCCTACCTCTTCCGGCGCCCCTTTACAGTTGACTACATCCCTGCCGGCTCCGACCGGGAGCTCCGTGTCCTAGTTTTCAAGCACCCGCGCCGCCTGGCCTTAGAGGATAATACTAGACCTGGTCGGCCCCTACGGCCTCTCCATGTGGACTGCCATTCCGGCGGATTTGTCGGCGGCTACCCCGAATCTGCCGCCCCGTTTTGCGACCACCTCGCCCGTACTACTGGCGCCGTCGTCGTCTCCCTCTCTTACCGCCTTGCCCCGGTCCACCCCTTCCCTGCCGCAATCGACGACGTTGATGCTGCCATCGCCTGGCTCCAGACCAATGCCGCCTCCCGCTTCGGCGCCGACCCAACCCTCATGACTGTCTCTGGCCACTCCGCCGGCGGCAACCTCGCGCTAGCTGCGACCCAGGCACCCGCATGCCACGCACCAGCCGACACGGCCATCAAGGCATCCGTTACCTTCTACGCGCCAGTGGATATGCGCCCGACGCCGTGGGAGAAGCCTCAGTCCGGGGATTTGCCTGAGTGGGACCCGCTATCCTTCATGTGCCCTCTATTCGATTCCTACGCCGCGCCGAGAAAGGCCGACATGGGCGAAAGCCCAAGGATGAACCCCATCATGGCGGCGCTGGAGACATTGCCTGAGAAGATGTTGCTGGTGGTTCCCAAGGCGGACATTCTAGTAAAGGAGCAGCTCGAGTTTGTTGAGAGGGTGAAGCGGGAGATCGAGGACAGGGGGGAGAGGAAGAGAAGCATTGAGACAATGTGGGTGGAGGACCAGTTCCATGGCTATCTCGAAGGTGAGTTGCGTCGGCGAATATGGTATGCATTGCATGATAGAGTTGCTGAAACTGAACCCTTATAGTGCCCGATATTGCGGTTTCAAAAGCTAAGAAGATGGAAGCCTGGGATAAGGGCGTGGATCTCATTCGTGAAGTCCATAGGGAATACGGGTGGAAGTGGAACGAGTAGGTGGTAATATCAACATTTGCCATCTAGGACCACCTGATACATAGCTTCGCCTCATGTGTAACGGTCAGTTCCTAACTATGACTAAGGCCGATTGTATCGGGTCAGTTGTTAGTAGAAGGCTAGGGCGGTATACCGTTAAGCGTATCCCCTTGAGTGTGGTAAAGCAGCAAGCTGGTCACTAACAGGGATATCAGCCAATGACTAGGCTTATATAACAAGATACATATGGTAATTATGCCTGATCAGCATAAATCCAAGCACCTGCCTATACAACTAAAGGGAGTACTTAATAACGACCGATTAAGCCGCACATCGGAAAGTAGCCATAATCCAGGGAATAATCAATCCACCTGGGCTCAGTAGATACCAGTACCGAGCCACATGCAAATAACTCATTGCCTTCGTTCTGAGGGCATATTTAAATGCCATCTACGGCCAGGCAGGAAGTCAAGGGCGGCTATACCTGGAGCAGACGCGCCTGCGTGAAAATCTCTACCTGAATGATTACTGACTTTCTTGTTGATTTACAGAACGATACAGGGGCAGGGGCTTTGATGAGGTTCGCCATGTCGTTAGGAGGTTGTTTCTTCGGGATTCCAAATGCTGGCAGCAGATCACCCACCATCAGGCGAGACAGCCGGGGCTATACTCCGAGGCTGCTAAAGTCACAAAGATTCTATGGTTTTGGTCTAAGTCAAGGCTCTTCTAGCGCGACGTCTCTCTCTGCATTAGGCTCGGATATTGCGAATGATAGTGATGATCCCGCTGGGCCTCATAAGTTCGCTTTAACCACTGGATATAGCTATTAACGGCCCATTCAAACGCTAGTTACGCGATGAAGCTGACCTATACACCCAGAAACGTGAGGATGAAGGGAAAACTGAGTGGACTCTGCGAGAGAAGCGGATTATGACTACTTGGATTGTCTCTGCTGCTATGAAAACCCTAGAATCCAAAGCTCAGCTTGTGGGACAGAGTGCTATCGTATCTGACCACAGCTTGCTGACCATCATACGAGCCTCCGCCCAATCCTCCCAATCCCATCGGATCTAGCTCACTATTTAGTGACCCCTAGATAAAGCGAAATCACAGAAGAATGTACCTGATTTTAATATCATTCAGAGTAAGCTGATAGGCTCTAAGAATGATTGCGCACACCAACAAGCAGGGTTCAAAGCCACTCCACGAAAATCCACATATGGATTCACTTATGGATCCATATCAAATACACTCCATTCCATCAGGCCCTCTTGTGGATTTACTACCACTCCATGGGAGCCGGGCCACATATGGAAATTGTGGAATGCAGTGGATATTCGGTAATCTTAGCGAAGGTTTACAAATACCACAGAGCCCCTAGTTAATAGGGCGAGTCTGAAGTATATGCTAACTAAAATGCCAGGCCTAAGACAACGCATGCCTGTACCCTCAAACACCTGGAATGCTGTTCAGCTGTTCCCGTGATGCTGCTCGCGACCGCAGCTGCCTGGCTGGAAGAAATAAAGAGCTGCACGATCCCGTGCATTAGTACATGGAGGACGCGTCCCTCAGATAATTCTCATCAATTCGCTGATGCTATTATATCTTCGACTAGGTTATGTGGAGTTTAATTGTCTGATAAAGCCACTGCGTCTGCCTACCTTGGCTCATTTTCGCCACATGGTGGCCTTTTTGGTCTAACTGGCGTCAAATCTTCAGATGCAAATATTATACCGGTATCACGATGGCCGACTATCAGCCCGATTCTCGGCCACCTACTCTCGAGCGCTCTGCGCAAGGGAAATCGACGGCGGCGATCCCAGAACGGACAGAGGAAGACGAGCAACGGCTATTTCGCTTGTTCAGAGGCTGGACTTTGTCCGAAAGAGATGGCCAAACGCGTCAATGGGTCTACCGGTTTGGATACGACATTCAGAATATCGCAACGAAGGAACGCCGCTGGGTCTGTTGTCTGTGTATCAAGCGGAAGGACCCGAGGCCGAAGAATTACAACTACAAGGGCCTGCAGAACGCCGAGAGTCACTTGTTCAAGGATCACAACGGCATAGTCGATCCTTCGGGTAAAAGGCAGGCCCTGAAATCTACAGTTGCAACACCCGCCCGCTCAGTTGCTACATTACTGCGATTGAATCCAGAGGTCCCCCGCGATCAGGAAATAACGAACCTACTGATCAAGCGGTTTAATAAAGCCGCGTTTCAACAGATGATCGTTAACTGGATCGTCAACACAAATCGATCGTTCACCACCGCGAAGGACCCTGATCTGCGAGCAATCTTCGAATATCTCAACCCCTCTGTTTCCATTACGGAAGCTCACATATCCGATGTAGCGGTGCGCGCGATCGCCGAAAGAGAGTTCAACGCGAATAAATTGGCTGTACGAGAGGCGCTTCGAAAGAGCCCAGGCCAGATCCATATCCAGTTTGACGGATGGCGATCCGGGAACAGGCATGCTCTTTACGGCGTTACTTGTATATTCAGGAATCTCGACAACAGGCCCCAGAAGTGCGTTCTCGGCCTTCCGGAGCTGCTAGACCGCCACACAGGCGAGAACATCGCTGAGCAGATACTCAACATCGTCCGGGAGTTCGAGATTGGGGATAAGCTGGGCTACTTTACGCTGGACAACGCCTCGAATAATAAAACAACGATGGAAGAGCTGGGCCGTGAGCTAGGATTCGACTGGAAGAAGCGCTGGGTTCGCTGCATTGGCCACGTTATCAATAGAGTGGTGAAACACATGCTATTTGGCCAAGATCCGGACGCGTTCGAGCAACAGATCTACGATGGCCAGTTTACGGCGGCGAGGGAACATGAGCAATGGCGCAAAAGGGGCCCAGTGGGTAAATGGCATAACTTCGCCGTGGTAAGCCGATCTTGTTCTTAGTTTTACTACATTTCGTTTTCTAACTCTCCTATTTTCGGGCGTATTTTAACTAGATTTGCAGGAGGTTAATAGATCCGATATCTGGACCAACACCCTTAAAAAGGTCCAGCAGGTCGAGTCCCAACTATCCAATGATCCAGCGATCCAAAACCATGGCCCTGTTGGCGTTGTATTAGATAACGCTACCCGTTGGCTTTCACAGCTGGCTATGGTCGACCGGGCTCTTGTTTTACAACCGTTTTACGACCCTTTTATCCAACGAGCGTTGAGTGAGTGGAACAAAGCGAACCTTACGAAAAGTGGCTCCGTTAGGAAGGGTGCCAGGATGCCGTTCTTTTTGAAGGAAGAGAACAGGATTTCAAGCAGCGACTGGCTTGTGCTCCAGGCGCTCCGCGATATCCTACTAGACTTTCAGCTAGTAGTCAAAGCCTTGGAGGGTGATGGACTGGGGAAACACCAAAAGCAAGGTCAAGAAGATGAGGTTGAGCCTCCATTATCCGGTAAGCCCTGGCTGGATTGAATTAGTCTGTAAATTGACATGGCTAACCAAGAAACGACTTCAAGGTACAAGCTGGGATCTTCTTCACGCGTACGAATATCTTCTCGAGTCCCTCGAATCCGCCAAAAAGATAGCCGTTGGCCTCCCTGACTCCGGGCACCTCGCCGTTAATATTAACCTAGGCTGGATAAAGCTCGATGAGTATTATCAATACCTCAACGATAGCCCTGTGATTTACGGCGCGGCGGCTCTCCATCCTGCTTACCGCTGGGCATTATTCGACGATCTGTGGGGCGACGATGCTAAGCGGCGCACGTGGATTATCAAAACCAAGGCAATTATTCAGGATCTGTGGGAATGCGAATACAAGGGCCTATTTTCTGAGGATCAAGACTCTGATTTACCTGCAAGTAAACGTCTTAAACCCTCGATGAATAAATTTACAGCCTGGCGTAATAGCAAACGAGGGCTAACTCTTCAGAATCAGGCTGTTGACGAGTCTCCTGGGGTATCTCCTTCGTCATCGTATAGTGGGTTGGATCTTGATGAGTACGATCAGTGGCAACGCAATATCGACGATTCTGACGCCCTCGTTACTGATCCATACGAGTACTGGCACACTAGGCGGCTCAGGTACCCCAAATTGAGTAGGATGGCCCTGGATTTACTAACTGTGGCCCCTATGTCAGCAGAGTGTGATAGGTTATTTTCAGTGGCCGGGCAGATGGTTACGAGGCTTGGGAATCGGCTAGATGCTTCAACTGTCGGCCTGTGCCAGACTTTACGCAGTTGGCTACGTGCAGGATTGATCGGGCAGTTGGATCAGATACTGGCAGAACCTTCGAGGGAATGATGGCAATATGTCAAGGGTTGAGCTATGCAACGGATTTATTCCCTTGCTCGTTATGTGGAAATCCTTTCCACATTGTGGATTCATATCCATAATGGATACATATCCATCCATACCACCGTCGTGATCTGAGTCATCATCCACATCAATTCCATATCCGCGGATGTGTAGTGGAGTGTAGTGGCTTTGAACCCTGATGGCCTGGCATGGCCTGGCATGGTCAATGGCGTTGTGTTGACAGACTCGATGGTCTTGGCGCCGGATCTATGGAGCTTGGTAGTTGATGGACATGACATTTTCGCGACGGCAGCCCGCGCAGGTTTCAACGTGACGTTTCAGGACGACTACTTTAGCCACCACATCGGATTGGGCGAGATCCATTGTGGTTCAAATATTTGGAGGAATGCTGACGTCTTATCATGGGAGCTCTGGGTGACTTCAATTGATGTTAGACTAGATAGAATACAAGCAGACCGTAACAAGTCCAAGTCACAGTGCACCCGAATTTAAATAAGGCAGCTGCCACCTCCGCGAATGTCGACGTAACTGCAGAGGATAGATTGTCAACCTCCAAAAGTACCTGTAGGGGGGATAAAAGAATCACTTACCAGTCACCGCCGAATCCGTCAGAGCAGTAAAAGTGTCCCTGTGGTTGCTTGTTGCAAACCAGGCCCTTCTTGCGCAGTTCCTCAACGCGCTTAAGCTGGGCATCCGAGCTGCCACCGTGGGGAGCGGCAAGGGAGAGGGCCGCAAAGGCGAGAACAAGGACAGATTTGGCGAGCATGTTGAAAGTCTAGGAGGGGTTGCTGCTTTGGTTGTGCGGTAGTGTCTGCCTTGTTGAGCCGAGCTGAGTTGAGACAATGATGAAGGACAGTGAAGGGACAGATTTCGAAGACTGTTGCCGACTCACATTCGTCTCTCTTTATATTTCGATGTCGAGGAGTTGATGATGTGAACAGAATTACCAGCTGTGGTAATCACGGCCGCTTGGCTCCGTCTGTTAATTGCTTGATGTGGGGTGGTATATCTGAAGTGCTAGTTTGACCCTTGTTCCCGAACCTCACTGGGTTACCATACGAACTAAACATGGTGCCAAGGGTTAGGGTAAAGTGTGCGTACGGGGTTCCAACGGACGATCTTAACTCCTTCCGGTCGTTAACTGCTATGGGAGTTGCCGTGTCTCCTGGGCAGTGCGAAAGCGCCTATTGGCGGATATCCCGGTTCCATACACCACTGCCGCGTTTCGCACTGCCAAGGGATCTGCGGGCAAATGCATGGAGCCGTTTCGAAAGCTCCTTGGCAGTCTCTCACGACCAAACCAAAACACGAGTTCATGCTTGATTGGGGCTCAACACCGAAGAACTCCCAGCAATATTGTTTAATCTTGCCAAGCGATTTACATTTCCGCTCCACCTTCCAACGCTCCGTTGACGAGCGAGGACTTCAAGTGGACCCTATCCCCTTGAGTGTGCGAAAGGAGCACAGGTCACAGACAGTTTCAGTTCAGTCAGAATCATCAGAGTTAGCTAGTTACCTATTCCCCTTCGGTATCGGCAGGGTCTGGCCGCGATACTGGGTCACAGAGTACCATTTTGTTTCTTGGTGCATGTTTGCATCATCAGAATTACCGCTTTGGTACAGTGCTCATCTACCTGTCCGTTTGGTTTAGATTAGACTGTCAGGGGTCAGGGACAATCAATTATCGCCCGGCTTGGCTTGTTACGATTACCTCGTGGTTCAGCAAATCTACGTGCATCTTTGTTCCTTGCTGTCTAGATTGCAGACAATACACTGCCTGTCTGACACATTACCACAACGCTATCTCGTACGGACAAGGTTATCTGTCTCACAGCCAAAGTCATCACTGAATCCATTACAGCGGGGTAACAACCCACATAAGGAGGAACAGGCAAGTAGGAAATATGCAGGGTCGGGTCTTGGCTTACAGGTACTGGCCCGCCTCTGTACCTACGTGGTGGAAAGGTACTGAACATCAACTACGCCGGCTGATGGCTCAGCACAAGGCAGAGTTGAAAGTGCACTCTGGTCGATTGGTGGTTTAGTATTTCGCCAGATTAACACAGATTAATGATAGGCACTGTGAACATGGCCAGCGAGACGGTTGTTCCGTACTCCTCCTTCCTAGTCAACCCCCCTTCGTTTGCCTTCAAGTGCTTCGTTGCCACGGATGTCACCAGCAGCTCTTTATATATTCTACTAATTCCCTTTCGTTTTGTCTCTTTCAAATCCTTCAAGCTCTCTTCACCCAGCTGTGCAATCGTTCCCTTACACCAATTGTCTTGCTGTCCTTGTACAGATTGCATTGCGTCACGCTCTCAGGCAACTATCTACTACGACCCCCGATCAAGCTTACAAGATATCGCGCCTCCCAAGCCTCGTTACTTGATTACACTCAACTTCCAAGATGCGAACTTCACTTGGCCTCCACATCCTCGGCGCCACCCTCGCTGGCCGCGTCTTGGCCGATGATGCTCCGCCTTCCACCGACAACCCTGCCGGTGTAGTCTACCAGGCTATCCTTCCCAAGGAGCCCTTCTTCGCCGGTGCTGCCATCGAGGGCAACGTTAAGGGTTCTATCATGGCTGTCGCCGAAGATGACGGCAACGGTGTCATGTTCTCTATTATGTTTGAGAACCTGCCTGCTGAGGGCGGCCCTTTCAGTCAGTCTTCCTGTCCTAACAACATGAGCTTTAACTGTCCAGAACTCTAACCTGGCATAACAGCGTACCATATCCACACCGACCGCGTCGTCGACAACAACTGCACCGTTACTAAGACACATCTCGACCCCTACAACGCCGGCGTCGCGGTCCCCTGCGACCCGTCCAATCCCCAGAGCTGCGAAGTCGGTGACCTCGCAGGCAAGCACGGCAAGGTCGGCTCAGACCCCTACATGATGAACTACACCGACCTCTACGCCTCCACCAACGAGTCCAGCATGTCCTTCTTCGGCAACCGCTCTTTTGTTCTGCACTACGCAAACTCGACCCGCATCACCTGTGCCAACTTTGAGCTCAAGATGATGGAAATGCCGGGCAACTGCAACTCCACCAAGACGCCAGCGCCCATGCACCGCTAGGGGGATGGCATGGGGAGGGTGATGATCAGGAGGCGGGTTGACGAGGATGGCGATGTTAACACGAACGTGCCCGTTCCTGCAGCGGCTGTCATGCGATCCCACTCTCTTCAGTTCCTGTGCCACGGCGTCATGCTTGGGTTTCACACGGGCTGATGAGGATGGGGAGAAGAAGGAGAGCGGGAGAGTGTATGCGCAGATGCGCTGACGAAGGCAAGGCAGTTTGGGGTCGCGGGTGGTACACCCCCCCCCCCCCCCCCAAAAAAAAAAAAAAAAAAAAAAAAAACCACGGTAAAATTTACAAAATTCAGGCCTGAATCACTGAAGGTCCATATTGCTACATCTGTGACTAGACGACGCTGCAGCTATGAACACAATATAAGGCACGTCTCTAGAAATGGGTTCGCCGCCGATATCCCTTTGAGTGTGCGAAGGCGACCCTGAGGTCACAGACAGGGTTTTCGACCAATAAAAATGCAGGGAAAAAAGTGACATCTATTTCTTAGCAAAGGAGACTATGATAGAAGTCCCAACATTCCTGCCGGGTACATATAGCTACATCACATACGTCGCAGCCTTTCCTTGTACATACAGCCTTGCCCCTATTCCCACTAACCTGGCCGAGGGGCTGCCGGCTTTGTGACCGTACCTCACCTGCCCGAAGCCCCTGACAGCCCAAGCAACGGCTATTTTTGCCCCTATGGACATGATTATGCTGTGATAAAGGGACCATAGTGTCACCAGCTCGGAATCGTTGCCTTGTGCCCCCTGTCTTCCCGTGCTGACCTATGAGGTCGTCAACAAGGCGCTGCTGCCACGCCCTTTGGTCCCTGTACGGGGCCCACGGTGAGGGCCCCGGGGCCTTCTGCTGCAATAGATAGCTGTTGACGAGGGCTACATCAAGCAGGAAGGTCCAAGCTATTGCCTGCCACCCCCCCTACGGATACGGTGGTCAAGACCTTCTGTAGCCCGTAGCTGGTCCCCTGTATCTACAGCACCCATATTGCTATTATAAGCAGCTGCTGATTCTAATATAGGGACCTCCTTGACTGCAGAGACCCCGAATTCGCGGCGGATAGGGCGTGACTGTGCTGTTGTTGATGTGGGCCGGCGGCAGACCTTATCAAGGAATTCCTTACCTGTGTAAACAGTCGTAAATATCAGTACAAGGGCGTTATTTTTCCAGGCTATTTGGTTGACCTTGAGAGGGTTAGCAAGGGAATTAGTAGGTATTTTCATAGTGATTAAATGGTTCCAATCATCAGACCTGACATACAAGACCTTCTGGCGTTGCAACAGCCTTGACAGTGTTGAAAGCCCAGCATTTCCCGGCACGGTCTTCCCGCTTAGCTACAACAAAGGGCTCCCAGATACCACTGTTGATACGGGCTGTGCCTGCGGCAGCTACCCCTTGCTTCCGTAGAGCAATAAAAAGGTCTGACGACGAGAAAAGGTTATCCAGGAAGACATGATAGATTGCCTTTGGCAGCCGAGATATTAGTGTAATTACCACGGCTTGTGTAGGGTTCAAAGCGACGGTTATGTCGATGTTAGCTTCATCAGTCTGAGAGCCCTGCTGCTGCGAGCCCTGCCGCGAGACCTTCCGCCGCGAGACCTTCTGCCGTGAGACCTTCTGTGAGCCCTGCTGCTGTGAGCTGCCCCTTGACTTCGCGATACCAGCAGGCAGAGACCTTGGTGTGTGCCAAATCCACTGTAAAAAATAGCCCTGTTGGGCCACAACCTAGACTTTGAAGCCTGTAGGCGTTGGCTTGCTGGGGACAGTTGTTTTTTCGTAGGCCCTGCCTTCAAAGCCGACCATACACTCATCTACAGCAATATTAGTGCCCGGGGCCCAGAGCTGCAAAGAAACAGCCTGTATGAGGTCAGACCACTCATTACAGGGCTGGAAGGGTCCTTGTGGCTGCCCGGAATAGGGGCTAATTCGTATACGGCGGGATAGTAGTTGGAACCGGTCAAAAGTCATGTATTTGATCATAGGGTGGTCCGGGAGATGCCCCTGAGGCCCCGAGGCCTTCCAATAGTCCCGGAGACGGGCTTCCCTATGCAGACCTATATAAATCTGTATGGCAAGCCATAGATAGATCTCTGCCACCGAGGTCGGGCTCCAAGCCTTCCCTCGCCACGAGGGTTCTTGTGTGTAGTTGTCATTGCTGCGAGATCCGGGTCCGGGACCTATATCCGGCTCAGGGGCCTGATTCGTATAGCAGACCCAACGTTCAATAAGGGATTCCGGTATAAAAAGCTTGAGAAGCTCGACTGGGCTCGCTGGTAGAGCTGATAGAAGAGGGCTACGTTGTTCAGGCTGCAACGGATAGAAGGTGCTGCCGCAGGTTGTAACCGGCTCGAAATTCGGCCGCCCTGTGATATCGTCATCCCGCTCTTGTTGATAGTGGTCAAGCCGTATGAAAAGCTCGTTATCAACCTCACTGACACCCCCGACTATAATTGTGTCTTCTGTTGCGGTACCGTTGATATCCATTACGTATGTTATTTTGGTGGGGAAGGGTTGAAAGTTACTTTATGTACCGACCTAAATTGAGGGGCATGTGGGTCATTTACATCCTTGGAGCCTTCGCGCACTCAAAGGGATAGATCGCAGAGCCGCTGGCAACAGGCCCCTGTCAATGATATCTTCAAAACATACAGTAAGTCAGGCTCTTCAAGGCAGAGATATCGTCCTGGGGACACTCTCACGCCGTTTGAACAGCATATCTTTGACTATAGGGGGAAAAAGGGAGACTGTCTTGCTTGTCAAGGCATTCAAATTGGCCCTAGGTCAGAGCTCTCAACACCCTCATCAACACCCTAGGAAACAGGGCTCCTTGCAAATATTAGATGCAAATAGCATCAACAGCCGAGTTGGCCCACAGCTGAGGCCTAAGTACAAGAGAGGTACAAGCACTTGGCAGGGTTGTAAGACATGTGATGTAGCCCTTTGCAATGCGGGGAAATGCTGGTACTTCTATCATAGGCAAGAAATGCTGTAAAATATAGGTCACTAGATTTTTCAGCGTTTTAATTGGACCAGATTCATATTCGCTACATTCCCGGCGGCTTCGGACTGCCTAGGAGATAGGAGTCAATGCTCATTACATTCCAATGCTCGTTGGCACACTTGCCCTCCAGAAAAGTCAGAGTCGTTCATGAGGTCGTAGATAGTTTGGTGAGACTCACCTAGTTCAGAAGGGTGGGGGAGAAGAGATCCACATGGGATATTCAACAGGCAATCTCGCTCCTGAGCAGAGATGTTTACTTGTCGCGGGCCACAGGAGAGATGTAGAGTCGTATTAGCTTTTTCCATAATGAATTTGCCCGGTCATCTCTATCATGCGTTCTAGGGATTTCGATAAGCAGCTGGTTATAGAAAGAAGCATACTCTTCGGTATCCAGGATAAACTCGAGAGACTACATGCAATGGTGTCGGGAGAGATGACCCATGAAGGCGCGCTGTGTCCACGGCGGCAAGGAGATATCAGAGGATCATCGGGCCAAGGTGCGCATGATAGATGAGCTCGGCAGGCGGGGGTTGATAGATGAGTGCAAACAGCAGAAAACAGAGTGGGAGATTGATGGCGAACTGATGGGTAAAGAAGTCATTGATGGCGTTGTGCACTACTTGGTTCCCTGGAAACCAACTCTTCTGCTGAGGCACAAGATCAGCACCCCTGAACTGATTAGCAATTTCGAGGCTATATTTGCTTTCTGGGCCATCCGACCATCGACATCCAAGCAGACACTATATCCCACTGGCATCTCTTCAACTCAATTGAACCCATGGCCATAGGAGACAATAAATTCCCCGTGCCAGAACGTGCCGTTCAGGGCTTTCTGCAAGAGCTCGTGGCGCCATGCGACACTCTTGTTCTCCTGCATCTCCTCCTGAAGCATGTCAAGCTTCGTCATCCATGTGTCACGTTTGTCTGAGATCTTAGCAGCGCATTGCTGAATGCTCTCAAAGCCGTCGTTGATGTCCTGCTCATACTCGCGGTTGATGTACTGCAGTTCCTCTTGCTGCAGCTTGTTGTCCCGTTTCACCTGCTCGCATTGATCATTGCGCAATTGCCTTCGAATCAGGAGCACAATAGTCCCGGCGTTCTCAAAGTCCCAGATCCGATAGTCTTCGAGATTCGCCTCCCGTCTTTTGCGCTGGAATCCCAGCACACGGAGGAGAGATTGCGAAGTCCTGCCATGCGTGACAATATGGCGACAATTGGCATCGCCCTCGAAGAGCTCGGCAAGGGCATGCTCGAGCCGAATGTCCACGTTGATGAAGGTCTCCGGATCATGAAACGCCTCATCGATGTCTGTGAAATTCTCCTCAAAATCCACCTTCATCTGGACAGCACCCACTGTGCCATTCAGCATGCGGATGCGGCCGTTGAGAATGGTCTTGGTGCTGCGGCCATCCGAGACATGAAGCTGACCCGGGCCCTTCCATTCCCGCCATTTGTCACTGAGTTTGACATTGAGTGCTGAAAGTGGCTGAGGTGCATGGTAGTTGGCTCCGACATAACCTGCCGTCTGAACACAGCGCCACAACGGACTGCAATGTACCTGGTTGGGCAGTCCAAACTCTGAAGCCTGGGAATTTGCAATGCGGGCTCCCAGCTGCTTCGCCTGATCTACCCCGCTGGAACTAAGGCTAGGGTCTTTCTCCTTGTCGAAGTGGTCGGCGGCTGCAAAAGACTCTTTCTTCCCGAGCTTCATGGACTTGACATTGTGATTAGACTCGGCATGACGAGTGATGTATACAAGACGGCAACTCTCTTTTCCGCCATTGTTGTTGATGAGAGCCTTGAGAGCCCTTTTGTGACCATCTTTACCAGAAAACGGCTGAAGATCTGGCTTAAGATAGTCGCCGCTAGTCTTGATGGCACATCTACCGTCCCCAAGCAGTCGTTCCAGATCCAGAAACTCCTTCACGACTGTGAACTTAAAATGGCGCTTCTCCACAGGTGTGGGCCTGGGGGTCAGGAGGACGGTCATCTTCCCGGTCTGTTGATATGCGTTGATAGATGGGTATGGCAATGTTGTACTTGAGGGTCTCTAATGAAGACCGATAGTAGGAAGAGTCTTGAGGTCAGGAGAGATAAATATATGCCTTCAGCTGAAGCAGAGCGAAGGAAGGAGGGACAGCTGGTCAGATGCCGTGAGATTTGCCTTGAGGAACGAAAGGCTCTGAGAGGACGAGCGCGCGGAAAAAAGAAAAGAGGGGCCCCCGCCTAAAAAATAAAAAAAATAAAATAAAAAGTAAAAAAATAATAATAATAAAAAATCACAATCCAACCATCGACAATCACGTGCGATCGTGTCAAATCGGCGTCGTAAAATCCCCAAGTCGTCTGCAGTCGCGTTTGTGGGGCGAGCCTCGGATTAACACCCGTGTAACGGTCGGTTCCTAACTATGACTAAGTCCGATCGTATCGGGGTTAGTTGTTAGCAGATGGCTAGGGCGTGTATACCGTTGAGCGTATGTTACGTCTGGTAATGGTCGAATACTTGAGGTGTACAGTAATCGAGGTAAACAAGCTGTATTGATAGCTGGTAGGCTTCTAGCTAGGCACAATCGTAGAATCCTCCCATCTTTATACTAAGTCTCTTCCTCGTGGATCACCATGGAATTGACGAGGCTCACGCAACAAGGAGTGAGCCATCACGATGGATCACCCTCTGACCGTCGATCCGTGTAGCCCCGGTTCTCGTCTCACGTGCTACGTCACGTGAGGTGGGGCGACACACTTGTGTCGTAACAATTAATAATAATATTTCAAAAAAAAAAATTTTTTTAATTCTTTTTAAATCATGATGAATTTATCCTATCGTTAGGTATGGGCTAAATTGGTGGGGAATTTTTGACCAAGTAGGGGGTGTGACCGGGAAGGGGGTAGATTACGTTATCGGGCCCCCGGCCTGCCGGCAAGCTGTTGAACTAAGGGGTTTCATAACGTCGGGTCAGTCAACATACCCTAGTTAATCCTGTTTCGAGCTCTGCAGGGGCTTGCGGCAATGCACACAATCGAGATGGAAATACGCCTTTCTTGTAAACACACTTTGTTGGCACGATGCTGTTAAGGAAGTGATCCTGATCCACCTGCATTAGCCTAACACTTGCACACAAATCATCAAAACTGCGCGTTGCATGAAACGTCCTCAGCCTCAGGTCCGTGCAGCCCTTCTTTGTGGAAGCAAAGTTATAGTAACCAACAGAAATATAGGGCCTAAGCCTATTTAGTTTAGCGTGCTCAACATCACAATCCCACGTAGGATGCCTCATTTAAAATGTGTGTGTGTTGGTTGGTACAATCCATGTCATACCCCCTCACATCGACTGGAGTTACAGGCCACATGCTGGCTAATAAGAAGCTCGCTTGCCGCGGACCTGCGCCACCAATAACTTCCCCTGGCATCACACTTTGCCTGCGAGTAAGCCTCTGAAAATTTTTCAAATGATTTCACACAGATCCTGTCTATGATTGCCATGCTCGATTTGTAATTTCTGGAGCACGTTACACACCAAAGCGAAGGCGCCAAGATGCCCGAGCCAGCCAATGTCTTCGTTGCCCAAGCAGCCGCGTTGGTCGCAGAGGCACAACAAGCACTTAAGGCTCTCAAATCACCGCGCGAGCATTACGAGGCTCAACAAGCGGAAATTAAACGAGAACTCCAAGGCGCCTGGGACCATCTTGCGGCTGCTAGTCTTGATGGCAGCGATGTGACTCGGACACAGCTGCAAGATAAGATTCTTGAATACGGCTGGACTTTGAAGGAAATGCAGATAGCTTTTGAGGCTACTTTACCGCAAAAGCAGAGAATTTTTGAGGAACATGAGACAGCCATCGTTCAAAACCTCCGCACCAATCTCGCGGCTTTCCTGGCAACAGGCGACCATGAAGCGTCTCGCCAACAATTGTCGAGTACTGGTCCTATCGATAGAGCACCCGATGAGCTGTCAGGCAGCGACCAGTCTCCATCTCCAATCTTGAAAGGAAATGAGGATGCTCGGATCCCTGCAGACAGCGAGGTGAACCCTCAGGTGGATAGAGAGATGAACCTCGAGGCGGACAATGAGGGTGACACTGAGGGTGACACTGAGGATGGACCTGGAACCAATGTGAGCACACCACCACCTTAACAGAAGAGTCCCTGACGAGAGCACAGAAACGTCATCGAGATGGGTCAGAGAGCTCGGGCTCCTTGCAGCCCCAAAAGCGCAGGCAGATTCATGGGAAGCGCTTTGTAGACTTCAGCGACGTATGGCAGGACGGCAAAGCCCAGACAAAGCACCTCATCGTCGAGTACCCGGAACATTCCAATAGGTGGTTCGTTTTTCGTTGCGACGAGCACAACATGGAGTTCAAAAACAACCCCATCATCGGAGCTGCTAAGCATCTGAGTGGCGCCAAGCACGGCGGGATGCCACGGACGTTTGACGTGGCCGTTGAGCACCTAGGCATAGAGGTACGACAGTGCACAAAAGCCAAGGTTGACATGAACAATGCCGCAGCACTAGTCGCATTTGGCAATGAAAAGTCATCGCCAGCTAAGACTCCACGCAGACCAACCGAGAAGCCTTCTACTACCTCCAGAGAAGCCTCGAATACCAAACGCCGAACAACTAGGACTGATCGTCGCCCAGTACCATCAGAGGAACAAGAGGTAAACGAGATCCCCATGGAACCCCTAGGTATTGTAGATCCAATTCCTGGCAGAGTCTATCTTGGCTTCTGGCACAAGTCGAAAGAATGGTTGGCCGTGCTACTCCTACCAACAACAAACCTCCCGGACATTGGCGTGCCCGGCACTCTCGAACAATTGGGACTTTACGACAATATTCCAGTATGCTACAGCCGTAGCACGCGGACCAAAGATCTTGAATTCAAGAAGGACTACAAGATAGGGGGGGCGCTGGCATCGCAGCGTCAATTTCCCGTCATGTACTTTGATGGCCTGCCCTTCCCAGCCAAAAGCGCCGTCGGTTGGGTGGCTGCCACCGATCTGCAGGAATTCGATGCTGACCAGCCGTCTTCACTCATTCCCAACTTGAAACAAGTGCGGGCATTTCTCAAGCAGCGCCAGCAAAGTCGGTTGTACGAATTTCCTTCGGATGATGAGCCGGTAGGTAAATCACCACCAAGAGCTATGAATGCAGATGACAGTGCAGAACAAGGTGTGTAAATGGTGATAAATTTGCATTTAATGCCTGCCCAGCTAACAATTAAAGTAGCGTCCGCTTCAGAAACGACGTCCGACTCCGTATTTCCTGATGGCTCAGAGACGACCAGACCGGGCATAACGGAAGAGACCTCGGCAAGTATGGATTCACATCATGTGCCCAAGGAGTTTGAGACAGCCGGCATTGATCAGTTGGAGGGCACGACATCCAAGCAAGACAGCGTCAACCAAGTGCCCAATACCCAAGTCGCAAATGACATTGTTATGCAGAACACACTGGACATAAATGAACCTGAAGTACAGCATGATGTTATCACCCTACATGATTCTGATTCCGATGATGGTGGTCCGCAAAAACATGCAAGCGAAATTTCTTTGCCCTCGACGCACGAGGAGTTCGACGAATGGATAGAACCACCAACAGCACAAGATGAGGTTTCAATCACCCTCGAGAAAGCAAACGGCACCAACGGATCAGGGAACGTGGTTTCAGATCAACTTACAAACAACCATGGGGGCGGCGATGCGACTCATTGCCGGCGTGACAGCAATGCTGCACCAATCAATCCCGCGGCGGTTGAATGGGGCTGGGACCCAAACATGACTGCTGAACGTCAGGATACGTTTCGACCCAGCCCTCAAGTAGAAGCCCAAAGAGCTAGTCAGCCAACTCCTACACTGGGTCTGGCACCTGAAGCTCGAATGGTGATTGAGCCTGATATGGGCTCCAGTCAGCAAGATGAGTCTCCCGTACAGCCCTCGGAGATTGCTGCGCCGTCAAACCAACCCGAAAATACCGACACTTCCTGGCACGGCGAGATTCTGCAATCTGTGGCTCGCGCTTCGCTGAGTCAAGCGCTTGCATCGATTGATGAACCGGAATCAACTGTCCCACCAGCTGTAAGCTACCCTTTTGTTACAGGATCGACGGCGGCTTGGTCACCGATCAATGGCCGGAATATTAATATCCACCCCGGAAATGCCTCGTACCCTCATGGAGCGGAAACTTTGCAACCATTGCCCAATACTCTCAGGCCGTATGATACCGGGAACGCGTTGGGAAATGGAACCAATGGCGGGTCACCCGGACATGCTCATCTAACAAATCCAGGATACCCGTCGACCAGATTGGATCTACCTCCGCTCCGTATATCTAAGCCTTTCGGTCCTTGGACTCCACAGCCACTAATGTCTCCAGTCTTTACCAACAACAGTGCGACCCCTGACAAGGCACCAGTCAGACATCCAGCTAGCATCATGACTGATCATGTCCGACACGAAAACGCCAGACGGAGCTCTACTTCGGTTCCACTCTTGAATCAAACAGCTTCCGCTCCCACTCAAGCTCCTGCACAATCAGCGTCTCCGCCCAGCCAGCAAAGTAAACCCGGCGTTGGCGTTCTACCACCGGTCACGCCAGTATTTACAATCCCGTCTAGGGTGTGGAATCAACTAAACACGCACAAGAACCGTTATGAAGATGCACCGGGGAGTAATACTTTCCGGGATAGCAAAGGAGCTTTCATTTGCCCGCTGTGTCCAAGAAGGACGGAATATCTCACGGTAACCGGCTTTAGCCAACATCTAGCCTCACATTGACACTTAAAGATTAATTCATAAATCTGGACAAGATCAATAATTGTGTGGAATGTACTAAAACTTTTGGGATTCGGGTGGGAGTGCTTGGGGGATCAGAGCTCCTAATAGTCCAGACCAAAAACTATTAGTCCAAACTGCAGTCCAGACTAATAGTCCACGGACTATTGGTCCCGTTTGCGTCTCTCGGGCTAAATTGACGGTCCAGTCTACGTCTCTCGGACTGGACTGATGGTTCAGTCTGACTTCTCCCAGACCGACCAGTAGTCCAGTCCGGGGGTCGCAGACTAACAGTCTGACTAAAATACTACGTCACCTCTTGCACTTTAGAGCGGTGGTGCAAGGGGTACAATCAGCCGAAGGCTGAGAGTCCGCGGGCCAAGAAATTATCTACAACCATTGCATTATTTACGCACTGGAGTAATTTTCGTAACATTTCTTCTTGTCGCGAGCAGAATCACCTAGAATTATGCAGAACCGTGGTCTGTGTTGTAGGGATTCCGTGTAAGAACCTGTCGTCTCCGAAGCTGCTGATCCCTCATCTTCATCTTCATACCATCCGGGGGAGACGCGTAAATCAGGTGATTGCGATCAAATGGGGCATCCAACATCAAGCCCTCCAGCGTTTTAACACGAGAGACAGCCACGTAGCTTAACCCAGTCTGGAAATCCTGGCAGGATAGATCGGTAACGATCATATCTTCTGTGATGCTTTGTGACTTGTGAACGGTAATAGCGTAGCATACGATCAGGGGGAACTGGGTGCGAGTGCAGAGAGTGGCTCCGATGAGGAAGTCCCTCTCTACGGGGAGAATCGGCACAATCTTCCTGCCATCAGAGGTGGTCAGGAACACCGGTCCGTTGTAATTGTCAAACTCCATCATGATAACACAGGGAGGGTCTTGGATGGGCTCAGCCCCGGGTGCCCAGCCGATGTCGTAAACTGTACCGCGAGCGCCATTGAAGAGGCCAACGGGCTGCCAAAGGTTAGACGTCAGCACCAGACGGGCGCCAATGCATATGGGGATCTGCTTCGCAAGGTTGCCCGCCTTGTCGTCAGGGGCAGCAGCCGCGCCAGGGCCGACGTTCTTAGCCGTAACCTGGATGACCGGCCGGCTGAGGCGGTCGAGGTGATAGTGGTTATATTCGTTCACCCTATCTTTAGTGGCGTATACACGCAAGGCGTTGACGAATCTCGCGACCTCCCGATCGTCTAGCTTTGCCTGTACGCGGCTGGAAAGGAGCTTCCAGGACTCCTTAGATAGTTGGAGCAGCCGCAATTCCCCAAGAGCTGTGCGAAAGGCCTCCTGATCGTCGCCGCGCTGTCGCTGAACAACCTTCAAGAATACTGTTTCATCGAAGCGTCTATACGCGTTCCTGCCCTTGATCTCTACCCCCTGCACCTCTTTATCATAGTAAAGTGGCTTCTGTAGCACAGGGGGTAGTTGAAAGAAATCGCCGACCAGCAGGATGTTCAAGCCGCCAAAGAACTCTTCATTCCTACTCGGGAACGCCTCGCGGAGACGGTCATCGATCCACGATAGCTGGCGCAGTCCTAGCATGCTCTTCTCATCGATGATCAGGTACTTGATATCCTTCAGCTTCTTCTGGAGCTGGGCCTTATCAATCGGCGATAGGGGCTTGAAGTCCTTATTGATTGGGAGATGCAACAGGGAGTGCAAGGTAGTGCCCGATATCTGGTTTCCCGCGACGCCCGTGGGCGCGGCACGCCAAACAGGTGTCCCTCTCCCGCCCGTCGCGGCTTGGAGGTGTGCAGAGAGCAGGTTGATGAGGTATGACTTGCCAGTGCCGCCTCCACCATCCACATGGAGTAACAACTGGGAGGGATCCTGTGTTAGGAAATGGTCCACCACCGTATCGTACACTAGACGCTGCTCGGGATTTAGGGAATCGCGAGCCTCCAAGGGTTGATCATCCACATCAAGGTCCATGGGGTTTTCCGCTTTGCGCTGCTTCCAGTAGTCACCGTTGAGAATGTCATCATCTGCATACCGTCCAACGTGAGGGGCCCAGTCGTAATTGATGTCAATATCTCGGCGGCCGAGGATGCCAATATCCTCTTCCTCCAGTGGGCGGTCAGGTAGCATGCGGGCGAGTTCATGCCAGTCCTCCTCCGCGATGGGCTCCTCATGGACCTCAGGCTCAAATTCATCGTCCTCTGCCCTCAATTCATTTGTATCTGGCTCCCCATAATGATCGTCCGCATGGGTGTCGTGGTGCTCTCTGCATCCTTTGTACGCAGCCGCGAAGGAATCAAACTGCTGCCCGCTCACAACGAGCAACTCTTGTGGAGAGCGATGTGGATGAGCCATCATCAATTTAACACGGCAGAAGTCATTAAACTGGGGAGAAGCGTCCATGGACTTGTACCGAGGGAAGTAAGCTAGGACCCTTTTCTTCGCGTTAGCAGCGAGTCTCCTCCACGTCTTGAGATTGTACGATTGCAGGTACTCGAGGTAGGTTACATCCTCATGCTGGTCATTTCGCTCCAGATATTTTCTGTAGCCGCCGGTAGTCTCATTGACATCTTCGTCGACGCGATACGAACGTGCATGTTGCTCCAACGGACGGCAGTCCACGGAGACGACCATCCGAGTGCCTTCCTGCAGAGGGATGTTAAGCAGAAGGTGGGAAATCTCCTGCGCCGAGTAATCCCTCTCGGCAATCAGCTTATTCGTAAGGCGAGAGGAGAAGGATAATAAGGGCTGGAGGTGTGCCGTATGCGGCAAGACCTGATCTGCAAGTTTGCAGTAAGGCTCAGTCTTCTTCTCAGATTTGCTGCAATACTTCGCAGCGTACGTAATAGCCGCCTGTAAGCCGGTGCAAGGAGATATGTCGATATTGGCTAGCCAGCCTAGGATGATAGCAGGATTGAAGTGGTTCATGAGGCTGTCGTTCCGCGCCGCCTCGAAGATGTAGTACGACCTTCCTTCCTTCTTAATAACTGCAGCCAGCTCCCGCAAGGCACGAGGGAAGTCAAAACGACACTCCCTCTCTGGACTGGCCGCGTTGGCCGCCTCGATGTCTGCAGCAGCGCCCTCCATATCCCTCGCGATGTCACCGGTTCTCTTCCTCACACGCAAACAGTACGTGGTGTTGCACTTGTGGCGTTGGCAACGGTTGACAATTTGTGAGAGCCGCAGGAATGTCATCTCTATGCTTAGAGGATCTACGCTCAGCGGATTACCCTCACCCTGAGGCATAGTCCTACTCGGCTCGGGGTTAATGGCAGTGACGTGGAATCCCCACGTGCGTGCAAATACATCACGAGCGGCTTCGTCCCACATGTCGGCTCCGGGGCAATTTTCCATCCAGTACAGGCCGTGGTTGTGTGGACTACCACGGCCTTGCCATTCGTACCGATCCCAGTAATCCGTGATGTTGAATTTCTTGCTTAACACGATATCTCGAAAGGGGCAGTATCGCCGGTAGAAGTGGAAAGCAGCAATGTGAGGGTTCTGACGCAATAGGCGGCGCGATAGAGCCATCCTCTCCGGCTCGGTGGCGGCTAGCCAGTCGTCATACTGGGGCATGTGCTGGTAGAGACTCCGCCAGTGTAAATCTGCCGGGCTAAACGTGATGAATGCACCAGGACAACCAAGGTTATAGGCATAAGCCTCGAGGTCCTGCCTCCTTTTGTTCCAGAAGGGACGCGTACCGCGAATAGACACCGCATGCCTTGTGATCGAGTTGATCAGCGCCTGCGCCTCGGGGTCCTCGCTGTGTTCCAGCGCCTGAATAAGTTGCTCTCGTGTCAGCGGCTGCTGCTGTCTCCCGTCATGTTGCTTCGCGAAGAATCTGGACCGTGAACGTGCTTGTGACCGCATTAGCGTGTTGAAGGCAACGAAGCGGAAGGTCGGGTGACGTGCAAAACGCCCGTCGTGCCAGCGCATCGCGTGCTCGACATAATCCTTGTAATCAATGGAGCGTAATCGAGGT
Organism: Stachybotrys elegans; assembly: GCA_020746835.1. Lineage (NCBI taxonomy): Eukaryota > Fungi > Ascomycota > Sordariomycetes > Hypocreales > Stachybotryaceae > Stachybotrys > Stachybotrys elegans. The sequence goes on along the minus strand of JAGPNK010000029.1, from coordinate 191,755 downwards.
TCAACAAAGTCGGCTCTACCGTCAGGAAAGAGGCAGGGAAACGCCAAGGAGAGTAGGGCATGAGAGCGATTGAACTCATTAATGGGTGTGTGTCGTATATTCGGGAGCCGCAGCTCGTGTTGCGCCTGCACCTGGAAGCTTGTGGAAAGCCCTGAATCAGCTTCTGATTCTCCGGCGAGAATAGACCGCAGAGCATCGAGTTCCGTGTCCTTGGCCAACAGGTCTGGCACTGCAGCCTCGTCCTCCAGGTCAGGCTCTGCCTCCTGATCTTCCTCGGGTCCAACATCCGCAGCCTCCACCTGGCTCTGGGGGATGGCATCCAGGACATTGCCATCTTGGGGCAATTGATTCAGCCTCTCTTCGTCGATGACGATGCATCGATAGCCAGGACGATGGCGCCGGAGGTAGTCTAGCCATATGACAACCGGCTGGCGGCGCACGCGGAACTGGCGGGAGAATTGCCGGCTAAGATTTGCGTGGGACGACGTATTCGCAGGACGTAGTAATACAGTGTTCAACTCCTGCGGCAAAAGCGGGAGATGGTTGTACACTAAGCCAACCTCGCGGAGAAAGTGAACTACGTGCCCCCGATACTTGTACTGCTGCCCTCGCACAAGCATAATGTTCACGTGGACGTGAACACGAGCAATCAAAGACTCTTCGGTAGGCGTAAGCTGGGGCAACCGGGCCGGTACAGGGCCAAAGTCGAGCTGATTATCCGCAGAGAAGAAATACGGCTCGTCGGGGCGGCGTTTCTCATCCTTTCGATAACAACGCGCACAAATGCCATCGCAATCGATCTTCATCTGGAACCAACACTCTTGGCATCGACCGCAAAACTGCATTTGGTCATTGTCCAGCTTTGTCCAGAACTCGCGGAGGATTGCCTTGTCGCGATCAGTCAAGGCGCAAGCCTCAAGGTCGCCATTCCACACCGGATCTTGCGCATGAAAGACCGCCGATTCTTCAGGTGGAATTATCACTGGACTCCGAATACGTCGTGGCGGCATCGACGATCGAGTTTGCCTTCGAGATTTTCTTGGCCGCCCTCCTGTACCAGGGGCAGGACCACGGCGACCACGCCTTGGCCGTGCGGAAGGCTGCGGCAAGCGATGGCGAAGAGGGCTTCCATCCACGGAGTTATTATCGTCGTTCTCGTCTTCGTCCCCTAGATCGGAATCACACTCCACCCCTAATTGTTTGAGGTACCTCCGTGGTCGAGCAGGCGAAAGGAGTAAGTTGAAATAGTCCTCGGCGTCAATATCAGATTCAGAGAACTGTCCCATGTCATTGCCTTCCTCGGTTATCCCATCCCCGTCTCGAAACCAACTCGGTTGTAGTCGATCTCGACTCCCATCTACGCTCCGTGGTTAGCCTGAACAATTTACCAGGACCACAGCACAAGGATACCTTCTCCAGGACCCTCAGACCCATCAAAGACGCCGAGTTGAGATATTGTGGGAGTCAGTGACACAGTCTCCCCTGCACGGCGTCGTGAACGATGGTCGCGCTGGACAGCGGTCAGCTTGGCCCTCGCCCCGGCCTTGGAAGGATCATCTTGCGAGTCCTTCCCGGCCCTGTGGAACCTAGCAGCCAAGTAAGAGTAATCCGAACCAGTTGTGCTGCTTCGGACAGTAGATGGGTCAGAATGTGAGGCGATTGGATGGGCCGTTGGCTGCACGGGAGGTGAGGGAGCTAGAGCACGGAAGCGCCGCGTGCTTTGTTGGGTTGGTGGAATTGGCGTCCCCAGCACTACGTGCGGCTGGCTAAGTGACTCTCTGAATAGCCTCCTAGCTGCATGAAGTTGCCGTAGTTTCTCTGGTGACGTAGGCTGGGTTCCGGATCTCTCGTTAGGAGGCGATAAGCCAGCATCTCCGTCGGTTCTCTTCGGGGCACGTCTCTCAGCTGAGGCTAGGTTCCTCAGCGTCAAGGTCGCGTCTCTGGATCTGGAATACTTCATTTAGTTAGTATTGATCTTATAGAGTGGGGACACAGAGTTGACATGAGAATCGTTCTTATTACGACAATCAAGGCAGTTCTTCGTGTTCCCAGCAGATTTCCTTTTGCTGACGAAGTCGCCCGCCGGTCTCTCCTCGCCACAGCGGGCACAGACAACGGAAATTATGTCCATTATAGAGCTCCCGGGAAGTAGATTTAGGACCCATTGCCTAACGAAAAGAAGACACGCAGAAGCGTTGAAGCGGACGAAATGGCTATCTTCAGCCACGTGTAACGTAAACAAATCATCTTCTGAGTAAACAAACGGCGACATGGTGCAGAGGGGCCTGGACCCACTTCTCTGGGGCCGTCAGCCAGTTGCCGAACGATTTGCGGCTGGCAATACAAAACTTGGGCCAATCAGAGCCTGGGAAACTTATTACCCTTGTCTGCACCAAACCCTCATTATTCGGGAAAACTTATGGATTAATGTAGAGTCAGCCTTCGGCTGAATAAATATCCGTTTGTGGCCACGGAATAAGGATAAACCACCCATCCATGGTCCAAACCGGAAGGGATCAGCAGAAAAGTCCACACGATGCAATCACGGGGACCTATGTAATGTCGTAAACTCTGTATACAGCCGACTAACTGTACAGACATCATCGCAAGTCCTTCGTAATGTGGGCTGATTGGAAAGACTTCCCGCTTATCCACAAACGAATCGCAAAGCCGTCCTATGATGGAAATTATTCTACCTAGTCTAAATATCAGATGTGAACTCATTAATATACCATGCCTGCGGCTGTGATACTTGATAGCTATGGCTATGTCACGTTCTCGTAATGTGGATAGCTGCTTAATTTAAGCTAAGCGTCGGTTATTTATATGAATTCTCCTCTTGGCTATACTCGGTATCAAAATTACCGAGATTAGTGGATTCCATTTTCCTTGGTAGCCGTCGGATAAAAATACAGAGTCATAGAGATACTGGATGGGCAAAGAGAACGAATCAAAAAGACCTATCACGATATAGCCATTATGCATGTCTACGACAACTGGCAATATTCTCTATATTATCGGCGTCGATCTTTTGCCAAAATTGTATCATCCAATATATTGTTTCCGATTTTCAAGTACCATAAGCTAGTCTTCATCAGTTCTACAGAACTATAAGAGGCTCTGATATTCCTGATGAATCCAATGGAAATTTGGCAGGACACCAGCATCATTCTTTCATTCAACAGCCATACGCAAAACACACTGCAGCCGGATACAAATGAAGAGTCTTTCGGTCCTTGCCCTTGCGGCCCTTATGCCTTCTGCCACCATGGCACACTACTTCTTTCCACACCTTGTTGTCAACGGCCAGGTGACCGCTGAGCATGAGTATACACGCAAGCACGATAACTTCTTGAATCCTTCCTGGGAAGACGGTGCCTTCTTAAATAACAATGATCTTCGTTGTAACAAGGGGTCCATGAACCACCGTACCGAGCCCAAGACCTATAGGATCACGGCTGGTCAAGATGTCGTTGGTTTCCAAGCCTACGCTGGTACCGATGGACTCTACCATCCCGGGCCTGTTCAAGTACGAGACTTTATTCAATAGGACTTCTTTAACTAATAACTCTTATAGATCTATATGTCCAAGGCCCCCGGCGATGTCCGCGACTATGACGGGTCTGGTGATTGGTTCAAGGTTTACCAGCTTGGCCATCGTGATGGATCCACTGCCGATGATGCTTGGCTTGCTTGGAAGAAGAGGCAGTTCACGTTCAAGATGCCCGCTGAGATCCCAGCTGGTCAATATCTTATGCGAATGGAGCAGGCCGCTACGCACCAGCCGTATACGCACCGTGAATTCTACACCCAGTGCGCCCATATCGAAGTAGTCAGCAACTACCAAGGTTCCCCGTCACCTACGTTCAAGATTCCCGGTGTCTATAACCGCGATCAGCCCTTCTTCAAGTACGATAGCTGGGCTCAGCCCCAACCGACAGTTTGCCCACTTCCTGGCCCCGCGATGTGGCCCAACAACAACAACCTGAACAAGATTCTTTAGGTGATGGACATGGCTATGACTCATCCAAGGGCTTTATGCGATATTCTTTTCAGAAGTCCTTGGCGGTGGATGTATGAGGCTCTTGCGTGACCCAGCGATGTTCGGGAGTGTTTCACCGTCGTGATGGAGGATTACTTTGGGGGACATGAATAATCTTCTGGCTCGTTGTATTCTTCCGACATATCGGGCTCTTTCAATTTGTTGGGATCTTCCAGTCTGTCGGGAATTAGCTTTTGACCATTCTCAGGCGGTTATGGCTTACTGTGGACTTGGTTTAGTAATATCTAGGCCAACACGCCTCTACAGGGGTTTGGGACGAGGTAGAGGGGCTCAAGGCCGTGGTCTTCGTTCATCCGAGTGGCCAACCATTGACGTTTGATTGTATATATGAAAGCATATTTACACCCATGCATCTGATCTCGACCAATACCCCTACCATTCCCTGGACAGAGGCTTGGTTCAGTGACATTTAGTATACGGGTTAAGGAGCCTAGAGCCAATGGATTAAACATTCTCACCAGCTACATGGTCACGTCTCGAGTTCCTTCTTGTTAATCGGGAATAATTTTCCAGGAATACTTCCTACCCAATGGCTAATATCACCTTTCGATAACATATGAACTCATCCTATGCTTCTTGCTGGAAGCTAAATATGGATTGCCATCGCCCTCTTGCGAGCATGGCTTTGTGGGAGCCGCTTGGGAGGAGGTGGTGGTACCGCGGCACCAGCCGCCTCAACCCAACGGCGCAGTCGTTCCATCGCATATACCCTCCAACTGTTAGAGCCGGTTGTGTAGGCGTAACGTATACCTGCCGATACCATCTCCTCGGACAACTTCTACGCAACTTGTTTGTTGAGGCATATGATGCTTACGTTACAGAGGAATCTCTCTACGTGATATTTGAGGATATGCATATCAACCTCTCCCGCATAACAAAGAGTACGGATTGCCCTACGCCGCATGAGGTCGGCGCTATTATTGGCCAAGTGAGTTAGAGTTTCGCTTACCTACCGTACCTTCTCAGCTTACTGTTCAGATAATTGAAGGCATTGCCTATCTAGAAAAGGAGGGCATGGAACACGTCCATTTAGGCTCGAGCTCTGTGCTTCATACAGCTATGGGCGTAGTCAAAATAGGTAGGTATTGGCGGACAATGAGCAGCTGAAATTGACTTTACTATTTAGGGTATCAAGAATCCTGTAAGAACGCGACTCCAGGAAGCAGGTCCCGAGCTGTAAGCAAAATCAGGGATATGCTCATCGAGTTGATTAACAAAGATAAAACGGCCATCGGCACACAGCAACCAGAATGGCTCTCTTGCTCAGAGGGCATCGATTTCCTTGCTGCAACTGTTACTGCCAGATCAGCCAATGAGCTCAGGCTTGTCAACAAATAAATGAGTTCAAATAAATCCAAATCAAATCCAAATCAAATCAAATCCATGTGTCGATTTATTTGGATATCTGGATTCATCTGGATAAAAGTCTTGGCCAATCAGAGTTGCAAATCAGGACAGGGCTGACCCACTCCCAACCTACGCCAGTCGCGCCCTCATCACCACCTACCCGGGACGAGTACGCCGAGTGGGTGTCCACTTCCGATCCTGGCGATTGCTTGGTGGAAAATCCGATTCAATATTGGCTTCTCCGACGACAGCAGTATCCGCGATTGTCACGGATGGCAATCGATCTGTTCTCCGTCCCCGCGATGTCTTCTGAGCCCGAACGGATATTCAGTCTTGCCGGGCAGATGGTCACGCCTCCGAGAAGACGACTGCAAGCAGATATTGTCGGAGCCGCGCGGTGTATCTCGTCATGGGAGAAAAGTGGAGCCATCGAGCTTGGCAAATAGATTCAAATAAATCCAAATGTGCTCCAACGAATTCAAATCAAATTCAAATCGAGTCGTCCGTATCCAAATCAAATCAAACGAGGGTCGATTTGATTTGAATTTATTTGTTGACAAGCCTGAATGAGCTTTTGAAGGTGTAAAGCAATCCATCTCTCAGACAGCTTTGTGGGCTAACAATGGTCAGCATCCATTTCTGGCTTTGTATGGGCGGCAAGGGGACGCTTGGCATCATTACTGCCTTCGGAGACTTATTTATAGAGCAGCTGCACAGTTTCGTAGGAGCTGCCAATATTCAAGACGGGCCTCGGAAAAATCGAGTGGGTGGCCAGGTTGTTTGCGTGAGCGTGTTGTTGCTGCCCCCCCCCCCCCCCAAAATGTACACTTGCTTTGTGGTTACAAATCGCCGTCCCTTGGCCAAGGTCTCTGGCAGAACCTCCGAGATGGAGCTCTAAACATTTCACACGTATTCAGCGTCAAACTAAGACTCCTTAAAGTCTAACTAGGCTATCTATACTTGCAACCCCTTCCTCGTCTAAACACGGTAACTATTCATACAATATAAGGCCATGCCACTAAGAAGTCCCGTTAATACCAGCACTGGCTGAGATGAACTGCGCCGTGATCCATCTGGCCCTCTCAGTCGCCAGCCAAACTACCACTTCGCTGATATCCTCAGGATCGGCAAGGCGATCCGAGCCCCTAGCCTTGGCCCTCAAAGGCGCCGTAAAATCGGCTCCCAGCTTTTCGTTCATCTCGAGAACGATGCCGGTCCCGACTGGCCCCGGGGCGACAATGTTGACGGTGATGCCTCGGCCGCCGAGCTCTTCGGCCAATGCCTCCGTAAAGCTGTCCTGGGCCGCTTTGCTGGCACTGTAGATTGCGAGGCCGTTCATTCCCATTTTGGAGACGACGGATCCAATGTTGACTATCCGGCCGCCCTGCGGCATTCTGCCAGATCCGACTACAGCCTGTGACATGTACAGCGGCCCGAAAGTGTTGACGCCAAACTCCTCGAGTAGCTGCTCAGTGGTGGCATTCATAAGTGAGCCTATTGCACCTCTGCCTGCGTTATTGACTATCATATTGATTAGCCGTTGTTGTCTCCATCGATCAGCTAAAGGGAGAGCAGGGCATTACTTGCCCAGAATGTCGATCTTGTCGACCCCGAATGCCTTCAAAGTCTCCGCAACAATCTTCTCGGCGCCTTGGGGAGAGTTGACATCAGCCTGGACCACGGTGGCTCGCCCACCAGCATCACGTATTCCCTGTGCAACTTTGGCCGCGGTTGAGGATGAAGATTCCGAGACGTAGTGAACGGTGACGGCAGCACCATTGCGAGCCAGGCCGCGGGCGATGGCTGCTCCGATACCAGATTCCCGACCAGAGCCAGTGACGACGGCAGTCTTGGAAGTAAGGTCTAGTGTATCAAGTGCCATCTCGTCCAAGTTGGCACGAAAGTCTGTTGGAAAGAGGAGTTGGCTGTACTTAGGGAACGGCTGTGGCTGATAAAGCTGCTAGTCGGGATGGTAAAAGGATGAATGAGTAGGCGGCTGGCCACGTATTTATGCTTCTTCCTAAGGCCATGACGGTTGTGTAGTGACCTCGTAGAGTTTGTGATATACGGCTTGAGAACTCGGCGGAACGGTATCTCGTTATCATTTGGTTCCGAAACATCGTGGCGGCATGGTGGTTCCGCGGAACCGTTTCTCGTCATCATTTGGTTCGAAACATCGTGGCGGCATGGCGGTTCCGCGGAACACTTATGGGCTCAGGAAAATTATGGTTCACCATAGTCATCCGGAACCAACGCATTATTCAGATACTCTGTGATCATAGGATTTTTAGTCAGCGAGAAACAAGGGAGGAGCCGAAGAGTTCGAAATGTGCAGTATGATTCTGTCCCGTTGGAAGCGAGACTCATGGAGTCCCACCTCCTCTTGACCCACGTCATCCATCTCCTGCCAACGCTTTGCTGCGTTGTTCCCGTGAGCCCGCCAAGATATGAGTATTACGCTTAAATATTCACAATAAGCCCTTCAGATACCGCAGATACTTGGACAATTCACTGACCACATCTGTCGGCTCGGCAGCCGATCTGGGTCTTGTTCATACTTGGGCATTGTAGAGGGAGCTCTACCCACTCTACCTAGCAACTCTCTCCTGTAAAAGTTTTTCCTTGGCACCCGCTGTTAGCGTTTTGCTAGGGGAAAATTTTGTTGCAGGCCAAAAATGACAGCAAATGCAGCTGTGGGCCTAGCGTGGTCCTAACAGCTGCCCCAAGAAAGGGATTCAGAGAGTTGACCTTTCTTTCGACGCTTGCCCCGACGACATTGAGCTTCGCGAGCTCTTGACATCACCTTCTGCCGCTTTCTCCTGTGTAGTGCTTCTGGCTCTATCGAGCCTCGACATTCGGCTTCGCGAGCCTCCGACATTCTGGGCCCCGCGCCCCCGACTTCCCTTGCAAGCTCTACGCTGCCCCGACCGACCGACCTCTGCAGCTCTGGCTGCCCAGATGGCATTCGCAGCATCCTGCTGCTTGAAACTCCGGGCCTTTTTGCCCCTTAATCAACGACATCCTTCTGCAGCCTCGGCTGCTCGACATCCGGACCACCGCGTCCTTCGCCCTTACCGGCAGCTTCACGCTGCTTTGACTAGCCTCTGCAGCTTCGGCTGCCCAGATAAAACCGGCAGCCACCGACTGCCCGGCCTCTTGGGCCCTCGGCACCCTCGACGCCCTTGACAGATGGGCCCTCAATGCCCCCCCCCCCCCCCCCCCCCCCTGCTTTTCGTAGCCACAAGCTACGTGACCGACCTCTGCAGTTCCGTACTGCCCAGATAACTTCTTTCTCCCGCAGCTTCGGCTGCCGCCTGGGGTACTACCGGGCTCGACAATTCGTCTCAATACCTCGAGACAACATAGACACAAACCGCTGGGTCAAAATGGTACAGAGCTTGCCTGGAGACCGCGGAAGGAAGCTAGTGTTTCCTCCGCAAAACAGCGTTCTGGCCGCCTTGGGGTTTTCTCCCGCGAGGGTTTCCCCCAAGGATGCACGGCCTTGGTCGCAGCTACTGGCGATCTTGGAGGACATGAATTTCCGACCTTAGGGTGTGGAAAGCTACATGTTCTACCCCGTGCAAGAGAATTCTCGGCTGGAGAGGGATCTGTTCCCGCTGACGGGATGCCCTCTTGGAAGAATGCGCCTTTGAGCCTACGATATGCTGGATGGACTAGATGGAGTGGCAGTTGCATGGAAACTTTGCTTAGGTTACCTGTATTGACGTCCTAGACGATGTGCTTGAAACTACTGTAGGGCTGGCTATGAGTAGGAGAGTGCCTCTCGGGGGATTGAGCATCGGGCTCCCCGTTGATCTGAGAGGCCTCTGCGGGTATCTTAAGCGAGGTCGAATGTGGCAGCAATTGTAGATAGTTCAGCTCAGCACGTCCTGTGCCCCTATAGGGGACCTGAGCGGCCTTAAGGCCGCTGGACGGAAAATACACAACAACAACAACAACAACCAACGCGACGCAATCGCGTGACCCTTGAACACCCTACATCTTCTAGATCAGGCCAAATGATATCTCAAGTCATCCAGCCTTGAAATCCAATCATGGTAAGGCTGGTATTGGCTTCTAGTTCCAGCGGCAATGTGCCATTGTTCTTAAGCAGGACTGTCCTGTCCACAGCAGTCTGCAAGGCTAGCCCCTGGGCTTTAGGGGTGTTCACATCTTCCTAGCCGAGGCTAGCATACTTAGGTGCGTCTCTGTCGAAATATCTGACCCATACAAGACTCTTAAAGGTCCTGCGCAGGGCACGGTCAACGACGTCTTCTGGAAGAAGTCCCTGTAACCAAACCCTCGGGATATCTGATGAAGACTTGTAACTATTATCCATGTCCCTGATGAAGCAAATAGCGGTGCCCTCTGCATTTGTCTCCACGTAGTGATGGTTTTCTGAGACGTTGAGAACAGCTTTGCAGTTGCTTGTGATGTAGTTATTGCTCTCGGTCCAATTCCAGTGACCATATAGAATCGTCTCCATCAGGTAATTGTTTGCGCAAGATGGAACTCCGTTGACCGCATTGTAAGCGCACATGATGGAGCCAGCCTTAGAGTCTCGGGCGCACTGCTGGAAGGGGAGAAGGCTGCGGAAAATACTGCTTTGGTTTTCTGACATCTGACATAGATGCCAGGTCTAGCGACATGACTCGTGCACTGGACATGACTTATGAGTGGCGTGACCTTCCTCAAGTTCTTTTCGCATGCGAAACTAAATTCAAGCCATTGGTGCCTGTTGCACAGTGGGAGAAGGCCATCCAGCTGGCCGGGGCCTTTGGATGCTCAAGCCCTTTACCCCACAGATTCAGTCCAGACTATCGTGGGGGATGCGCTAGTGATGAATGGCGTTCATCAAATGAGCAGGGGGCGGATCCAGGGTCGAGATGGAGTCGAGCGAGATGTTGCAGAATGTCCCTCATTGGATGCTACAGACTAAAATTCTAGCCACGGTCATTTCAGCTGGAGTCTGAGCACTCTTCTCTTTGGTCTGACGGCCGGAGCCGATGCCCATCTTTCATTCAATAGTAAAATGGTTTTCTGCTCCCAATTTCTTTTTTTTTTGATTTTTTTTTTGATTCTCCGTCCTCGTGTCAGTAAGAAGCAATTTCGGTCGCTCCCGAGCACAGTTTTCAACTGGAAATGGCGTTTACAGATCCCACATCTCTGTGGGTGTGTAACTCTCTGGCCCTTGTTCTCTTCATCACCCGTTTGTCTCTGCGGAAGTTGAGGCGACAAGACTTCACCAAGGGCGATTATTGGACCATGACTGTGGCGGTGTGGGTTATTGTCCGCATGGCCATCTCTTATCCCATTTTGAAGCATGGGACATCACTTGGTATGTTAGACTTGGCCGGTTGGCTGTGTCATGGAACCCACAGCTCCAAGATTGGCTTTCGTGATTGGGATAATAGATGACCTGCTGATGGCTCCCTCTCTTAGCATTGACTGACGAGCAGCGAGAACGCATGGATTTCACTGAAAAGGAAATCAATTATTTAGTCCTGAACAGCAAACTGAACCTTCTTTTAAGGGTCGTCCTCATATCTCTGTAGGTTGACTGCCTCCCCGAGAGAAGGGTGGTCCATCTATGCCAAGACTGACTAGCCATGCCTAGGCTGTGGAGTTTGAAGATGGTTGTTCTCGACTTGATCATGCTCCTGTTTCGACGGCACTGGTATGAGGACTGGATACTAAGGAGCTTTTATGTCATCTTCTTGGTTACTTATCTATTATCCTTCGTGTCTATTTTCGTCGAGTGTCAACCGTTTAAGTTATACTGGCAGATTTATCCGAACCCCGGCGAATGGTTAGTACAGAGCCCCTTACAAAGTGCTTATAATTTGCTTATTTATATTAGTATTAAGGGAAACTTGTGGTTGTTGATATATGGTAAGTCTAGACCGCCGTTAAGCTGACGGTAGATGCTTACCCGGCCTCTAAGAGGTTGGTAATATTATCACAGATGGGATGCTTCTCGTCCCCCCCTTTGCGGTAATTTTCCGGGCCAAGACTACAATTGCCAAGTACGATATCTTCCTCCCACACTCCGGGCCCACGTCTCCCCTTCCTCTGGGTTAAATATACATTACTAAATTTCCCTTTGCTACAATGTCTAGACGCCTACAACTCTCTGCCCTCTTTAGCCTCGGCTTTTTTCTCCTTGCTGTCTCAGTCGTGCGCATTATGCAAGGCTCAGGAAACACCAAAATTCAGCTGAATCGGACGTTGTGGGCGTCTCTTGAAACGCTGGTGGCTAGCGTTGTTGCGACAATACCGGCCTTATACACCATGATCCGCCAGCGCAAGTCCTCCCAGTCGAGCAGCTACGAGATGAGCGGATTTGGAACAGGCGACCGAAGCCGTATACAGAACCTAACGACAACGAGCACGAGCAATCAAGGAGTGGCGGTGGGTGCGATACCTGATCGCCTTGCGTACAAGGCTAGAACTTGGGTTGAGCTAGGAGAAGCAAGTAACGGAGGAAGTAGCGACGGCAGAGAACACATTAGTGAGAGTGATAGTGCAAAGGGGATTCTCGTGGAAACTCGGATTAGGCATGATATCTAGGCATGTAACTATTAGCAAGTGATCTGAGTTGTGGTTCATGCTTGACTCTATTTTGTATCTGATCAAGCGACTGGCGAGATTAGTGGTGGAGAGGGATAGGTCTATTGTTGTTCTGGTTCTATTCTCCTTATATATGATGGTTCCAGGTTTGAGCAGGTTGATCAGGCCATGTCTATCCATGATCGATATTAGGTCTTCGGTTTCGGCTTCTGGGCTTTGCTCCATGGCTCCGCCCTAGATCTCATGGTGCAGGTTAAGGTCTCCCACAACAATATATTCTACATCTATTAAGCAGTCCAGCGTTCTTCCCAGTTGTCCAACAGTACTTATTCTGCTCTCTGTTCTTTGTAAGGGGTTGTATACATTGGTTATTGTGATTTAGCTTGTATCTTCTCCTTTGGTTTTGACGATTATACTGTATAGGTCTTGACTGTGTTCTTTAAAATGCTATGGAGAGTTATTTAATCGCTTGTTTACAAAGAAGCATAGCTGGGCTAGAAGGCCGTCTATTTATGCTAGGTAGTAGAGGAAGAACTTATCTTTTACTAGATAATATATTATACTCTATAGTTAAGGGATTATACCATGGTTCTTAGATTAACTAGATGGTTGATGTTTTTGATCCGTTCGCTTGTTTGATCCACTCGCTTATCATGCACGTTAATGGAAGGAAGTATGGGAGGTATGTAGTATGTTTGATGCGGGACCTTTGCTACTAACCCATGTAAAACTTCTTGAGGTGGCTTTTTCCGAGAACCGTAGCGCGAGGGTGAACCCTACGATTGGCAGTAATGCTGCTACGTGCTTCAACGTCGTCGTTGAGTTTGTTAGGGACCAAACTGGGCCTTCTACCTGCGGCGCTTACCGAAGTCCGAGCTCGGATAGAGCGACTCAGGCCGGATGCGTGCGTCAACTGATCACTCTGACCGGGTCCTCAACACTGTTGTGCATGAAGTACTCGAGTGGTTTTGTTTGCTATCGATCGCTCTTTTAGAGCTAGGCAAGCAGTAGTTTTAATTGATTTAAGGCGTTGTGGTTAATTCTGGGTTGAATTGTCTCTTAGGTGGAGTGGACCAGTCGATGGAGTGCGCCACTCATAATGGGATATGCAGCAAGGAGTACTACATTGCTATGTTGCAACTTTTATCCATCCATTCCCTCATATCCATATAAGCCTTTGTTAATTAGACTGTGTATATGAACCTCGGGCTCCTGTCCCCCAGAGCATTGATTTTGCCCTCAGTCATGCCCGCAACCTTGTGGTCTTCCTCGCCAGCCTTACGGCGCTGGTTAACACGATGCAAGTACAAAGACATGAAGCCATAGATGAAAATGCAAACTCCCAACAGAGCTATCGATACCCCGAACCCCATCACGTAGCCACACCAAATCAAATGGATATCCTGTAGCTCTATGTACCCGGCAGGAATGCTGGGACTTCTATCATAGCCTAATTTCTTAGGAAACCGAAGTCACGATTTTTTTTCCGAATTTTTATTGGTCACAATCCCTGTCTGGTACCTCCATGCTGCTTCCGCACACTCAAAGAGATAGATTGCCATCTCCGGAGATGATCAGCCACGTCCGGAGATGCATAACACAAACCCAGGGCTCGGGGTTCTCCACGTTTCTAACTAACATGACCTAGTACCGGTCCGTGCTAGTACAGTTGCGCCACAGAACCAATCTACGCGTCTACGTATGTGGTTTGACCCAGGTCTCTCAAAAGCGTCGAGCCTACTCAACTCTGGGTCTCGCAGTACGGAGGAAGATCACACCTTGCTAATGCTTTCTGGCTTCTAGGACGTCGGATTTGAGACGAGAGATTCTGTATAATATCAGTCCGTGCGCGGGATGAGGCCGCTGCTTGATGTCGTTGTCTGACCATGGAGCCTTTCAGGGTCAAGTTGGAGTTCAGCAGGAGGTCTGAGCCAAGCGTCCCCACAACCGTGAAGCCGTGGTACGATTCGACTTTAACCCTTGGCACTACCCACATCGCCCTCGTCTTCCAAGACAGTCAGTCCCACACGCTATCAACTTGATGGCATCTCTCATTGGACTTGACAACAATTTTGTGATTATTCGGTCAATGACATCTTCATCTTCCTCGGCCATCGGGATTCACCTGCTCCGATATCCGACGGCCATCGAAAACCACGTCCGATGAAGCTTTCCGACTATACTTGGCTTTTGTCTACCACGGGCCTGCTTCACCACCATCGGCGTGTCGAGCCAATCCTCGTCGTCAGACAAAAGTGACCTATTGTGTCGGAGGGCGCGCATTGGCAGCCGCGACAAAGTGACCCCACGTGATGAGCTCCCTACTGCAGTCGTCCTGGTGGATCTTACACTCGATGAGCGTCGGCCCATCCATATGTGCAAAGGCCCTCCGGAGAGCGCTGTGAAACTGACTTGCTGTGCGCGCTTCAAGACCAAGTGCTTGTCCGCCCCCCTCGTCACTGTTGAAAGCTTGCACCAGGAGTGCGTAGTTCCAATTCTGAATGCGGTTGTACTGTCCATCGTGGATCTCGACTTCGATTGTGTATCCTCTGTTGTTCATCAGTATTATGATGACGGGCATCCGCCACCGAACCATCTGCGACACGTCTTGGGCCGTCACCTGGAACGAGCCATCTCCCACCATGACGATGGCTCTCCTCCGCGGCTTGGCGAGCGCATATCCAAAAGAAGCTGGTATCGTCCATCCTATGTGGCCCCAGTGCATTTCAATCTCGAACTGAGCGCCGTCTGGCAGGTTCAACTGGATTCCGTTAAACCAAGAGTCGCCCGTCTCGGCAAACACCGTCGTATCCGTAGTCAGATTCATTTGTATGCCCCGAGTTATCTCTCTTCTACTCAATCTGTCCTGGCCGTTAGAGGCGTGCTCCAAGGGGGGTTCTGGCCGCAGCCTGTTGTACTCCACCATCGTGCTGTTGTTCCAGCCAACTTCTTCGGCTAATCCGGCAAGAAAGTCAGGCAGCTTCACTCTCCCATAGTGGACTCCTGGTTCACCAAAAGTAACGCTATCTGCATCGGCGATCAGCTGCGGCACGCTGGGAAGCGCTGTCCAACCGACCGTGCTGTAGTCTGTGAATTCGGTTCCAACGCAGATAAGGACGTCGGCCCAATTTACTATGGCATCCGCTGCCAAGGTGCTGACTTGACCCCAGAACACCCCTGCGAATTGAGCATGATGCTCAGGGAAGAAGCTCTTGGCCGCCGGCTGGACCGCAACGGCGCACCCAGCAGCCTCAGCCAACCACAACAACGGAGCCTCCGCCCCAGCACGCCGGACCTTTGGCCCGACTAGGATCATCGGCTTCTGCTTCGTCTTGAGATATTCAACAGCCTTGGTCACTGCCGCGTCCAGTGCATCCTCACAACTCGGGACCGGCCCAGTGACAGCGCTGATGGGTCCTGGCCGTGGACATTTCTCGCCCGCAAGATTCATCGGAATCTCGATGTATGACGGCTTTCGCTCCAAAAGCGCGGTTCGAATGGCCCGGTCGATGAGCACAGGAGCGTCTACAGCTCTGCGAATACCTACAGCGCAACAGGTGACCTTCTTGGCCATTTCGAGTTGGTAGGTAAACTGATCTCCTAGCGTGTGATGCAAAGGGTGTTGACCTGTATCGTTGGTGTTGGGTGCTCCGCTGACAAAGATGACGGGAAGATTCTCCGCAAACGCGCTGCCGATACCGTTGAAGGCGGAGAAGGCGCCCACGCTGAAAGTGACGATACAGGCCCCAACTCCGTGGCCGCGAGCGTAGCCTTCAGCGGCAAGCGAACAGTTGAGTTCGTTTGTGCAGCCAACCTCAGCTAGCTTTCCGTTCATTTCCAGCTTGTCGAGAAGTATAAGGTTGTAGTCACCTGGGACGATAAAGTGCCGCCGGATGCCGATTTGGGCAAGCCGTTCGGCCAGGTAGTCGCCCACGGTGAAAGAAGCCATTGGAAGAAAGGTAGTTTGACGCAATTTATGGGTGACTATCGTTTGTATGTAACTACGACCTCCAGGATATGTTGTTTCAACAAGAAATATAGTCTCTTATGGGCACTGATTTAGTATCAGAGATAGTAGCCACTTATTTATAGCCAGATGTCTTGCCGGGACCGGACTTGACCGGCGTCTCCAAGATTTCCGACTTGTCCCCAAACTTCACTAGGATAAGGTGAGCCGTGCATGTCAAGATGGTATTTGCACGCCATGCCTTCGGTACCATCCGTGGAATACCATACGATTATGATCTAACCATACTAATTGATCAATATCCAAGTACTATGTCTAGCTCTCTGGTAAGCTAGCTGAAAATCTAGGTCCAGGTCGAGACTCTACTAGCACTCTTGCGAATCGGCGAACATGCTAAGGCCAATTCACATTTTTTCCCCGGGCATCGAATGTTTAGCGGCACTACGTGGGATTGAACAAGGGACTCGGTTGGCCACTGGTACCTAGCATCGCCTTGAGTTATTTGCAAATGATTTGATTAATTGTGAGCTGGGCCTTAATGACGAGGCGTATCGTATGATCTTCAAATGGTGGGATGCCTCAGATCATAGTTTTGTGGCTATTACATTAACCCTTTGATGGCTTGATTCGAATGCCACGCTCGGCCGGCACCAGCCGAGACTCTCCAAAACTTCCCATTCAGCGAATGCGTAGCGATATCTTAGTTCAAAGGTTAATGTGGTTCGACACAGTTGCTCACATTGGTTCCCGCAGCAAAACTCTAGCATGATGTTCCGTACAGATTCATACTTAAAGTAGAGGAGCTATTCCTTAACAACAAGCCAGCTTGTTTCATTCATCAATTCCCCCGTCTTTCAACTAAGGGACCCTTCTAATAATGTCAGCCGCTCGTGTCGCCATTGTCGGTGTCGGCCACGTGGGAGGTGCTGCTGCGTTTGCTTTAACCCTAGCGTCTTTTGCAGATCAGTTGCTGCTCGTCGATGTTGATCCGAAAAAACGAGATGCTCAGGTTAGGGACGTCTCCGATGCAGCATACAGCTCCAATAGCCGGACACTTGTACGCGCTGGTACGTGCCGAGAGGCATCTCAGTGCGACATTATTGTCATCACTGTAGGATCAAAATTCGCTTTGGGTAATCCCCTACACAGACTCCTCCGGATATGGAATGCTGGGAAAGGCTGACATGCCTTGCTTCGTCCAGGACAAACAACTATCGAATTGACTTACCGTAACATCTCAATTGTCCAAAGTCTAATAAAAGAGATGGCTCCCTTCCAGAAGGATGCCGTCTTAATCGTTGTATCCAATCCTGTCGATCTGTTGGCCACGCTAGTTCAACAGGCTTCCGGGCTCCCAGCATCTCAAGTCATTGGCTCGGGGACGTTCCTAGACTCTGTCCGCCTTCGTGGCATGGTTACAGAATACACCAAAGTACGTCCTGTCAGTTCCAAAATATGCGATTCCATAAGTGCTGATTTGGTAAATCGGGCAGCAGCCAAGTCGATTCATTTATTTGTGCTTGGTGTCCATGGCGAACATCAGGTTGTGGCCTGGTCTAGGGCCACGATTGGATCAATGCCGATTGACGAAGCACTAGCAAAGGACAATTCCGTTCTTGACCATCAGCAGCTCGAGAAGGATTACAAGAACCAATCAAAAGAAATCATTCAAGCAAAAGGTTCAATGCCTTTCGGTATCGGTACTATCATTACGTGCTTGTGTTCGTCGATTATTTTTAATAAACGCAACGTCCTTCCTGTCAGTCATTTTCAACCAAGGTTCGGCTGCTACTTAAGTATGCCTGCTGCAGTGGGTAGACGAGGGATAGCTCAGTCGTTCCCAATTCTGTTAGACAAGGACGAAGATAATCGTTTAAGTGATTCAGCAAAGGCATTGAAGAGCAATTTGGACAGAATTAGTAAGTTTTGAGAGCGGGACAGAGTGAGGCAAGGGCTACCAGTGTTAATAATTACTACTAGCTACCTGGAATCGCATAGTAAAGTCGATTTCCAGCTAAAAACAGATGAAAATGTTATTGAATTCCCAGGTTGCAAATCATCCGGGCTACGTTTACATCGAGCGTAACCCTAGTTTTTACAGCGTGAATGAACTTAACACCCATTATAGTAACCAAGACGACCATTTTCATTGTACAATCAGACAGGTACTTGGCCTTATTAGACGGCCAGGGCGTATGTCAATTTCATGGGGAATAGTGGTTTGCATCAGTACCTTTTAATTAAGAGGAATAAAGGGGATTTAGTCGTATATGATTCATTGAGCTAAGACATGATTCATGGGGATACAGTTGTTGCCTTGGGCCTTCTGATGACCCGGATTATTCCATTGCATATGCAAGACTGTGCACATTAGCATTATTTAGGCTCAGATCCTGAATAACGACGGTTGTTATTTTTGATGCATAGCCCCACGGCGAGACAAAATGAAATGCAAAGCTAGTACATTCCCAGTCAGCGTTCTGCCTCAATTAAGTAAGTCCCGTCCTGGGATGAGATTATGTAGCTACCGGGATGTATCCTTTTCCCGCCAGGCTTGATGAGTCGTAGTTCATCGCCGCGATGCCTTTTCCGGCGGCATTTTGGCAGAAAAACTGGTCTACAGTAAGGCCCCGTTGCAATGGGTCTTTACTGTAGACCTCGCGTGGGAGATAGTCGAATTTTTATGTAGGTTCACAGCAAATATGTCGACAATAGGTGATGAACCCTATACCAGCGGCCCCAGTGATACAGAGGCAGAGCTGTTAGCAGGGGCTGCTTTGTTGCAGGCTGCAATTCCACTTGTACAGCGAGGAGGGCGGCTTCGGCAAGCACGAAGGTTGGAAGTCACAGCTCGAAGCCGGCTCATCATTGAAGATCTATATCAGGGGTCAATAACCCGGTTTAGGGACCTTTTTCGGATGGAACCTAATGTATTCGACTCACTCTGTGTCTGGCTTGAACAAAACACAAGACTCTGTTCTTCGCAGCGGACAACAATCCGGCATAGGGTCATGATATTCATGTATATGTGTTCACAAGGCGTCAGTCAACGAGCGGCCGCACACTTCTTCCAAGTTTCGCAGAGTCCAGTTTCCCATTCGGTTAGGTGCGTGTTGAAGGCGATGATGGGGTTACACACCGAGTTTGTCAGACTCCCTGATGATGACTTTGTTGCTGCCGAGATTGAGTTGAGTAGGAAGTTCAAAGAATTCACAGGTTGCATCGGGGCCATTGACGGGACTCACATTGCTGCTCACATCCCCTCCCCTGACCAGGCAAGGTTCTACAATCGGAAGGGGAAGCTGATGTAGAATGTATTTGCTGCTGTTCGTTTTGATATGCGCTTTTCCTTTGTATATGCAGGAGCCGAGGGTAGTGTGAACGACACAACTCTATTTCAATGGTCAACAAACGATAGCTTCAAAATACCTCCAGGAAGATATTACCTTGGTGACTCTGGGTTTCCGCTAACCCAAGGAGTCATTGTTCCTTTCTCGGCAACAAGATATCATCTGAAAGAGTTTGGTGATGGTAATCGCCCACAGACAAAGGAGGAGTTGTATAACTTACGGCATGCAAGCCTGCGGTCTGTTGTCGAGAGAGTCTTTGGTTGCTTGAAAAGAAAGTTCAGAATACCGCGTGAAAATCCTGCTGAGTATAAGTTCAAAGACCAGATGCATGTTGTCTATGCACTTACAGGTCTTTGGAACTTCCTGTTATCTGAGGAAGGTGTTACTGATAATTTCTTTGATGTTGACTTTGCGGAAGAGCTGGAAGAAGCACAACAGGAAGCAGACTTGCGAGTAGAGGGAATAACTGGAAAGAGACTCCGGGAGATTGTCGCAGAGATAATGTAGATACAGCATGAGGAACACCAAAGCAGTAAAGGAAGAAAACAGTTATAGGAAGAAGAAACGCAGGCTGTGAAGCTATTCCATAGTATGTTGAAAGACGTATGCCTCTTCGTGGAACCTGCAGCTGTATAAAGCCCCTGTGTGCGCTGTGTGCCCCTGTGGGGCAGTGCTCAAGTGCCTGAAGCTAGTGGTAGATCCCCGTTGAAAGAGGTGCTAAGCGGTTGTGGAAGCCCCTTAACACCAAGGTCTACGGGGTGGTGATTTTGTTATCTCTTGCGATTCCAGCCCCAAAACTGGGATTATGGTCAAAGTTAATACACTTTATAGCTTTTTAGGCATGGAGAAACTGATTCTGAGCTGTATTTATTGACTGTATATAAATTGAAATTGTTGTGGTGGTGTAAAATAACTGAAGCTTCCTGGGGCTATGGGGCACACGAGATATCACTCCCCCCTTCAATAAAGTTGCCTTTACTAGACCTAGGCAGCTAAATATTAGGGGACAAGTGGGAGTGAAAAGTGGGTCAGACTGCTATCCCATATAGCGAATTTCTCAGAGCTCGAGACCATATATCACAACTTCAGCTGCCCTTATTTCTTGCTGCTATTCAACGGGGTTATCCTCGTCAACGTCAACACCAATAAGCCTTTCCAGTATGGCCTTCTTGGCTTCTCTGTCATCTCCTATGGAATTCCAGATAACTGCTTCCATAGGATCCCTCAAAGCCTCCGCAAATCTCGCAAGAACTTGACTCTGGAGTCCAAATTTCCGCTTGCAATCCGCAACTGCCACCGAGACTGCCCAACCACCGGGAATATCCACAGGCTTAGGCTTCTGCCGAGCCTCAAACCTGTCAGTAAGCTTCGAAGAAAAGCTGCGTATCTCCTCCACTAATAATGTGTCGTCAGAAGCTGTTTTCCTTCTCTTCACTGTTGGGGATGATGAGCTAGATAGGCGCCTGTTGATAGAGAAACTTGGCTTCGGTCGTGGCCTTGATGATAGCTCTAGCTGGCTGCTAGGTTGAGTATCATCGACTTCGACAGTAGTGTCCTCTTCAATATCGTCGTTGTCCATTAACTCTCTAACTGTTTCCTCGATTTCACTGTCGGAGTTGATCAAAGCAGCATTAACCATAGATCCCCCGCGAGCCTTGTTACCTATGAAGACTTGCTCATACAGGTCAGCGTGTGGCATCCCCTGTGCCCTCAACCACGCCCCTGCTTTCCCAAACCGTTGGTCAAAGGCAGCCCATTGCTCCTTGCTTGCATCAATAATACCAGTCCTCTCATCATAGTGATGGCCAGTTCGACCTTCCCACCACTTGAATTGGCGGTGTTTTGTACGGAGGACCTTGTAGTGGCTGCAAAGCTTCCTACTGCTCCATGGGAACAGAGGATATTTCTCAAGCATCTTTGGTACGATTGACTCCATCACTTTGGCAACTAATGTTGACTTATCGTTATATAGCTGCCCTTCGTTACGACATTCGACAAGAAGTTCAAGGAAGGTTATTGTATGCTGTGGCTGCCACCGTAGCCGTTGGAATGCCTTCTTCTCTGTCCGTGTCTTGGGCCTTATTCGATCGACTGCCACTAGCGAAGACGGCTCCTCAGTGGCACATATTATCTGCTCCTCTCCAGCGAGGTCGTCGACAGTATCGGCATCGTCGGAGCTATCGTTATCGCGGACTTCGTCGTCACAGCTACCCCGTACAGGCTCCTCGTCACTAATAACAACAGCGGTAGGGGTAGGGTCAGGGGAAGGCATTGTGTACACATTGACGCAATATCGAAAAAGCAGCAGCCTTGCTCCTGTAGCCTTGCCGCTGCTAGTCAGTCCGAAGGCGGTGAGACCCCTCCCCCCCCTTGTTGCATTAGACGGCTAAGGTCAGTACATCATACAAATGTGGCTTGGAAAATGTCACTTTCTGTCTGTGGGGCCAAGGACCGTCGTTATTCAGGATCAGAGCCTAAAGAAAGATGCTGGAATTCCACTTCAGGACAGAGTTTGAGTTGTATCATGCCGCAGAAGGTATTTGGTTAGTCCCCTTCCTATGCGCGACATGATGGAAAGACTTCGCTGAGCCTACAGCGATACTTTCAAAATGTAACAGCAAAATTTTCTTCGCGATACCGGGCTGCATCATGATTGAGCCTTACTCGATCTGTCTGCTCAATGCCTTACTCCACCACTGCATCGACGTCCAATCCATTCCTTGTTATATCCAGCTATACCCTCCCCGGTGAGGCCAGTGCATGAGCGATACCACTGAAAATCAACCCAAATCCGGCCTACTTGTCTCCCTACACCGGGTGTGTAGTAGCGGTCGGGGGGCGACGGCGCAAAACTGGGTGGTAGCCGCAGAAGTCGGCGCAGGAGACGGGACCAAGCGGATTGAAATGGAAAAGACCGCAGGGTGCAGAGCCGCAGAGGTACTTTCCTCGCTTTCTGCGGTTTGCCTTGCTCCTGCTTTTTATAGGACCCATCATCCGGCATTGGAACTGTCCTTGAATTAGCTTCGTATTATCCGTAGCATCATTTTCTATACAGAGGCTAAGGGTCAGGCTGATGGCCAGCGCGTCTCTACCCTGGCCGCCGTTTCCCTCTCAAGCAACCTGGCTGATTGCGCCACGGCCCCCATATTCTATCACAGGACCGTCACTTCCTTGCAGAGAGCAAGCATCTTATCACCAATGTAGCCGACGGGACAAGGAACACCTAGCTACAGCGACAGGTGAGCCAGAAGTCCGACTAGTACCACTCTGTCTTGTTGAGTCAGGGGAGTAAGGGGTTGGGGCTTAGACACTTTGGCATCAATTGAACGTGGCCGGGCTTAATTCAGAACGCTCTGTAGGTTTCAATGACGCCATAGTTGCCTGATTGAAACGGTGACGGAGAATTCGTATGATGTACGAGAGAGAGTTCACTAGCATCTCCTGGGGCGCCCCATCGTTGCGTCAAACCACCTCACTAACCTTGGGTAGCATGAGAATCAGGCCATGGCTTTTGGAGCCACATTGCTTTAACTAGGTTCAATGTAATCGACTCGCGTCTCTTGCTCCTCCGTTGCGTTATGCCTTGTACGGGAATCGGTCTTACTCTATGACCTACCATTCCTGATCCTTTCCGCATAATTATTATGGACGGCGATGTCTTTTGACTGTGGTGAAGGAGGCCGAGTCAGATTAGGTACCCGTCCCCTGTTGGCTCTAGCCCTGTAATAATCCTCTCGGGGATGGCTTGTGTGCCCTGGTCGCCGAAGCTAATCGTGAGTTGACCGAGGGCCCGGCTGCTGCCAATTCTTCCCCCATGCTCGCTTCTGTAGAGAAGTTGACCAGCTCCCCATCACATACGACCATACCTATCAGAAAATACGGGGTCCCGTTCGCTCCCCCAGAGTCAAACTGATAAGGGGCAGATTAGTAGTTGGGTCGGTGACGACCAGCGAACACCGGCTGTTGTATGTAGGTTTCTTTTTGCCAGTCGCGAGGAGCCTCACGGGTACTCGGCAGAGGCCGTGAAGCCGAAGGAGACCCTGACAGCCATGGGCATGAGCAGATGCGGTGAGGTACATCGTCCCGGGCGTATTGATGCTTGGACCAGGCATGTTATATCTCTTGGGTGTCTCTTGCAGATCTTAATATCATCTCGAATCCTATGACCATTTGTGGCTAGTACTGCCAACGGCCATCGGCGTCCACTGGCCTGCTCCAGCCCCGGGCGGAGGAGGCGATGGCCCGATTTGGCAGCATTTTTGGTGCTGTCATTGTTGCAGATTGCTGGAACCAGTCATAATTTGCAGCTGTCGTCTGTTAGCCTCAGTGACAGCAGGGAGTAACAGGGGATGTGGAACAATAGCGAGGTGCCGGCAGACACTGGATGGACCCCGAGAGACCAAGCCCGAGCACTGGGCTGTGACGAACCTCTCGATCACAGTGGGGACGAACCCAACAGACAGGCGGTCACTGGCTTGGGGAGTGGGTTCTGCCTAACGACGGACGGCTTCTTTTTTGGCACCCTCTGAGCTGGCCTGGGCTTCGGGCGAGGCTTAGCGTCAGCCAACAGGTCGCCGCTAATCATCGGGGGCCAGAGGGATGGTTCCTTCATGGGTGGGCAGCTGAACCTCGGGTACCACAGCGCTGGGATAAGCGGGCGTGGGCTGATGCTGCTTTGCCTCGTAGGATGACCTCGCCGATTCCTCTGGAGACCAAGACATCAGGCCACGATGTGAAATATACATATACATATACAAAGCCGTGTTCCAGAATCTGCGTAGGATGCTAGATAGAGGTTTTAGCAGCGACTTGTCTATTTTTTTTTCCTTTCCACATCAACACCATCGAAATGGATTCCTCGAGGGATGTCGAGGCCAACCAGGTCGCCAACGCACACCTCAGCAACAATGAAGTGCATGTATTCTCATGGCATAACCTTAACGTCGTCGTCAAGGACCGCGTGACGGGGGATCCCCTCTCCCTTCTCTCCAACGCCGCTGGCATGGTTCGGAGCGGCGAGCTGCTGGCCATCATGGGCCCCAGCGGCTCCGGCAAGACGACGCTTCTCAACGCCCTCGCCCACCGGGTCGCATCTGCCGGCGCCAAGACGACCGGAAACATTTCTGTCAACGGCGAACACGCCTCTTCGTCGGCGATGCGCCAGCTTTCCGCCTATGTTGAACAAGAAGATGCCTTGATCGGAAGCATCACAGTTCGGGAGACCATGATGTTTGCTGCGCGACTGTCGCTGCCACAGTAAGTCGAAAGGCCTACGACTGAGGGTTATAGTCTAACGTCTATACCCAGCAATGTTTCGAAGAAGAATGCTTTGAGACGCGTAGATAGCCTCATTGCCAGCTTCGGACTGCAGTCTCAGTCCCAGACAATCGTCGGCACGCCCATCAAGAAGGGTCTGAGCGGGGGCCAAAAGAAGAGACTCGGCATCGCGAGCAGGCTCATCACGAACCCTAAAATCTTGTTCCTTGATGAGCCGACCAGCGGTCTTGACTCGGCCCTCAGCGCCGAGGTCATTCGCTACCTAAAGCAAATCGGCAAGGAAAACAACGTCAGTGAAGCGTCATGAACCCTGCCCACGATTGAAGCTAACACACTGCCCACAGCTGATTATAATCTGCTCGATTCACCAGCCTTCCACAAAGACGTACCAGCTTTTCGACAAACTGGCCCTCATGTCGCTCGGCAAGATGTGCTACTTTGGGCCCCTAGATCAGGCTGCGGCCTACTTCAGTCGCATCGGCTACAGCATTCCACCCGAGACGAACCCGGCAGAATACCTCCTCGATCTCATCAATGTCGACCTCGATAAGGACGGAGAAGTCAGGCGCAGGACCGAGCACATTTCCACCGTATGGAGCGAGGGCAGAGAGTTCGCTTCGTTGACTCAAAACATCCAAAGCTCCGTCTCTGCCTTTGTCGAAAAGAATTCGTCCAGCTCAAGCCCGTCTAAGCCAAGGCCGTGGATGATTCCTCTTACACTCCTGCACCGATCATGGATCAAGGCTTACCGAGACCTGGTCGTGTACCAGATCCGTGTCGCAATGTACTTGGGACTGGCCATCATGATGGGAACAGTCTTTCTTCGTCTTCAGAATACCCAGGAATACATCCAGCCGTACATCAACGCCATCTTCTTCGGTGGCGCCTTCATGTCCTTCATGGCTGTCGCCTACGTTCCCGCTTTCCTGGAAGATCTACATACCTTCCAGCAGGAACGTGCCAACGGTCTGGTCGGCCCAGCATCATTCATATTGGCCAACTTTGTCATTGGTCTTCCGTTCTTGTTCGGAATTGCCGTCATCTTTTCCGTCGTTCAATACTGGCTATCCAATTTCAGGGCCGATGGCGCTGCCTTTATGACATGGATCATGTGGCTTTTCTTGGATCTTGTGGCGGCGGAGTCGCTCGTTGTCTTGGTCTCTAGCATCTTCCCCGTCTTTGTCATTTCGCTTGCCATCACCGCCTTTGTCAACGGTCTTTGGATGTCTGTCAATGGCTTCCTGGTTCCTATGACCATTTTGAATCCCTTTTGGAAGTACGTCTTCCACTACATCGACTACCAAGCCTACGTTTTCCAAGGAATGATGGTAAGCGAGGTTCAAGACCGCGTCTACTCATGTGCGCAAGCAGAGAATGGTCAGTACCATTGCATGTACCCAAGCGATCTAAATTCCGAAGGAAAGATCCGCGGCACCGATGTCTTGAGGTCCTTGGATATTAGCACTGGGAGAGAGGGACAGTGGGTCGGAATTACGATTGCAATCATCGTCGTTTACAGAATTCTTGCCTACCTAGTTCTCCGATTCTGGAGAAAGTAAGGGGCAGCACTGTAGGATATTTTTCATCGCGGAATAAGCTCGATTGAGTCCGGGCTTCTCAAATAGAATCATCCCCTTTATCTTACATAACCGATCACTGCTACTGCCATGCTATATCGTGAGAGACGGATGCTTCTTGTACCCGTCAGAGGCGAGAGAAAGACCACGTAAATTTACATGCCGGCTCCTTCAAGGATTATGTCAAGTGGTCCCGGCCGATCTGTTGATCATGGATGTGATAGTCTTCGGCAGGGGGAGTACCCAGTGGGTACATATTCTAGTCCGATGCTTGATCTACCAATAATAGCATCCAAAAGGAGCGAGCCTGACAAGGACCGATGGCTTTTGGTTTTTGGCAACTACGACAATACAAAATTCGAGATGGATGATGAACACGGGGAGGTGATGGCGAGTGGGTCGGACCAAGAGACCGACTCTCAAGAGGAGACGATGATCTCTCCACCCTTCGACCATTTTCCCTTGATGCATACCAAGGAGCCATCATTGTTACCACAAGACCTTCAACGGTCGAGATTGGCAAGATGGTCTCGTTAAAAAAATTGGTAGATGTTTGTGGAAGCCTAGACATATTGAGCTCTGTCTCACATCGCCAAATCGTCAAAGACGGTAACTACGCATGGGCGGTTTCTTCAAGAAACAGACTAACAATTTTCCTTAGATTTGGCTGC
Organism: Stachybotrys elegans; assembly: GCA_020746835.1. NCBI lineage: Eukaryota > Fungi > Ascomycota > Sordariomycetes > Hypocreales > Stachybotryaceae > Stachybotrys > Stachybotrys elegans. Next base: position 164,933 of record JAGPNK010000029.1, on the reverse strand, counting down.
GATTGAATTTGCAAAACATATGGACGGTCTACCACTTTGCTCCGTTCTTGTTCTCCGAAGACCCCAACCTTCCTCTCTCTGTAAGAATAACAATCCTTCATTGTACGCCTATGGCAGCTCACAATTAGGGCCAGTCCATCCAGTCCATTACACTCTGATATTAATACTGTAAATTTTACAGGATTACTATAGGGCTATTGGCAGGGGTTATTATAAGGGCTGCTAGTAAAGGTTAGGATCCGGGCCGCTGCCGATGGTCATGGTCTAGGCTGCCGGCAGAGATCAGGATCGCAGCCGCCGGGCGAAGGTCATCAAAACCTAGGGCATCTACTAGCTACAGTGATAATAATCTCTGCTAGCAGCCCTAGTAGTGATCCTGCAAAATTCATAGTATTGGCGTTAGAGGCTCTAATAACTACCGTAAGAACTCGAATTATTCGCAAGCTCTATGGAGCCCGTGGCGCCGCCTCCCCCCACAAAACCTCAACACACCTTACTTCCTATAGTAACGCGTTTTGGTCGGCAATTGAGCCCCAATATCAAATGACGCAATAGAAACTCATAAAATCCGTAGCATCCGGTTGATCCAGCGTTTGACCCTGCATCACCTAGCATTGTGAAGCCTCAGAGATGCGTTAGCGATGCCGCCGTTGCAGCCAATTGACCCAAATATTCGGAGAACGCGTGGAGGGCGCATTGAGAAGAAGCAGCCTGGCCCCAAGCCAAAATCTCTCTATGAACTGCCTCCACGAGCATATAAGGAACGCGTTCGACCAAAGATGCATCGCAGGTTGCCGCTTCGTACAGAAGTTCTGCATTTCTTGCTCTTCCACCGTATCTACGATCCTCAAATTCCTTTGAGGGCCACCCGAGTCACAATCGAGGGTGATTATCGTTCCCCATACCTCTACGAAGCCGCAGCGTTCTTTAAAGTTCCGCTTCGAACAATTGGTGACTGGTGGACCAAAAGGGAGAACTTTGGATTATCAGAATACCACTCTTGGAGCCCCCGTTGGCCAGCGCTTGAGGAGACGCTTCTGGGAGACTTTCTAGCCCGTAGAAAGGAAGGGAAAATCGTCACAACATCGTGGTTCCGTACACAAGTTCAGAGTATCTTTAAGGTCCAAAATCCCACCTGTGAGAGGATATTCACCTTCTCAAACGGCTGGTGGAACGGCTTCAAGAAGCGCAGCAACATTGTCTGCAGGAGAATTACCAAACAAGCCACTCATCGTCCCGAAGATTATCTCAAAATTGTTCTAAATTTCCTCCGCTTTATCAAGAGAGTTTCCCAAGGCTCCAAGCCCCCAAGCCCCTTCCCAGAGCTCCTCAACATACAGTCATGCTTCGAAACATGTTGTATCGTCAATCTTGATGAGACGCCGGTCCCTTTCCAATTTCTCGATGGCCGCACTTGGGATATCTGCGGCGTAAAGACTGTAGCCGGAAAAGCAGACCGTTCTGGCTGGAATAAACGCCAATCGACTCTAATACGATATATTTTTGCTGATGGATTGTTCCAAAACCCTCTAGAGGGCGAGAAGCTTGGAGGACAACCTCAACAACCTCAACAACCTCTCCGGTTAAAGCCAAAGTTGATCTTCAAAGGATCATCAACGGGCAAGTTATGGGAGCAAGAGCATGACGATTATGCGCCTAACGTCACTGTCGAGTTCAATCCAACTGCGTATAACAACGAGGAGCTATTTTTGAAATGGATTAAAGAGGAATATATACCCTCTCTACCAGAAGGCAAAGATAATCTCTTGGTGTACGATGTTGCAGCTTTTCATAAGACTGAGGAGATTAAAGCCGCCCTGAAGACCAAGAGAGTTACCACGGCGATGATCCCGCCAGGCCTCACCAGTTTGCTTCAACCACTAGATACAGCTATCAACGGCCCATTCAAGCGTTGGTTACGCGATGAAGCTGACCTTTATACTCAGAAACGCGAAGACGAGGGCAAATTTGAGTGGACCGTGCGAGAGAAACGGGTTATGACCACTTGGATTGTCTCTGCAGCTATGGAGACCCTAGAAAAGAAAGCTGACCTTGTCGCCAAGTCTTTCAAGGATTGTGGCATTAGCATCACCCCAGACGGTCTTGAGGACTTCAAAATCCACATCAAAGACATCCCTAGTGACCAGATCGATTTCTCTAGGTGGGAAAATGCTGAGGAGGTCATCGTCAAAGAGGAAGAGCTTGTCTCGGCCTCTCAAGACCTTGACGAGCTCATCGTCGCTGGCGATGACGATGACCCAGAGCTACGCCTGTGTCTCTTGAAGGTGAAAGAACTACAGCATTTACTAGCATCTGCACAGCTTCCAACATCAGGAAATAAGAAAACTCTGCTCGAACGGCTGTGCAAGCACCTCAGAGAGAAGACCGACGATAGTGACGATAGTGAGGATAGAATTGAGGACTCAATTACAGTGGCGATAGATGACTCGGGCGAGGAAGATGACCCTGCCCTAGATGTTTGACAGGTTCAATAGTAAGGGAAATGCCTGTCCCAATGCCCGGTGACGAGGGCTCGCGGTATTCGAGTTGATAAACGCCTCCAAGCTCAAAATAGGCCTTGTTTTCGAAGTCTCGGGTCACAGCTAGATGGCAGCGTTAGTAGCAGTCAATAGCAGCAGAAAACGCAACTCCAACAACACCACATCAATAAAGCCGGCTTCAAGCATCTCAAGGGCTTCAATTGTTGCGGCACGGTCAGCAGGGTCAAGACGGTGGGCAGGGATAATGTTGCATTGCAGTTAAGATTCAGTTGCTAACAAAGTTAGGTGGCGCTGAATCCGTCGCGCCATTTCGCCACTAGCGGCTCCATAGAGCTTGCGAATAATTCGAGTTCTTACGGTATACTATTAGCTATGGAGGGTAGCTAACTACCCGTTGGTCTAGGGTGGCACGGCAGCCCAACTAAGGAGCGCACACTTCCCTTAGTTGGCTGCAAAACCCTGGACCAACTGCAAAAATGCGGCCCACAAGCCCGTCATACAAAATAGCCACAGAACGCTGTTGTGACGTTTTTTATACAACAACCAATGTATTTTTTTTTTTCGATGAATCAATTTATTTGTATTCAATTTTGTCATATACCAAAAAAGAATCATGAAAATCAATTGCGTTATAGTGAACTTACAGAGTGTTATTCAAGAATATCACTGCTTTCTGTTATTGCAATAAAGTCCTCCAAGCTCTCATTTGCTTCAAGGGTGGTATCGTTGGAATCGTTGTTTTCTGCTGAATCGATTTTTTGGATCTAGAGGCACAATACGCGTCAAGGAAAGGTTGAAGTTGGTGATAGACCGAGCGACGAGGACAGGGAGTCCCCAGAGTCACTTCCGGCGGCGAGGAAGGCATCGAGGGTGAAGAAACCTGCGTATTATCAAGGAACTCGTTGAACTGTGTGTCCCCGATGTCATCTACGTCATAGAAGTCGGACGAAATAACAGAGTCAGGCCTATCGCTACTGGCCTCAATGAGAACCCCGGGATCGCGGCTGAGGCCAATTTGGCGGGAGATCTATGCCAAACTAGGCTCAGGGTTGATGACAAAGCTTTACTTGATGCCTTTGGTGTATTCTGAGCGCTTAGAATCGAGCTGTGTGTATTCCGTTAACTTATCTGTGTGGTCAAGCCACTGTTTGAACCGCAGCTTCCTCTGCCGCCCCTGGAACAATACGGGGATATCCTTGACTTCCTGCCACTTCTTTTTCATTACTGTTATCTGTTTGATAACGATTCCTCGTAGAAGTTTGAGTCCGGAGCGCTTTTGTTGTAGTTGTGCCTTCATGTTGTCGTGGTCCTCGTGTTGCTGTATCTCGTGCAACGATGAGCTCGTGATAAAATCACCGCCCGGCCGAATAAACGACCCTCGCCGCAAGCGGCGAGCCTGCTTTTCAATACGCTGTTAGTGTAGTTTTGTATATCTTTCCCTATCGCGGTCAAGGAGCCCTGGTTCACCCAGAAGTCTCTGTACATTACGTAGTTCCCGGCGCGTTGGGGAGCTCATGATTCCACTCAGGTCTGCAGCAAAAGAGGCAACGAAGGCCTCAGCTTGAGCGAATCGCTGCTCCTTTGGAAGGTAGGCCTATAATACAGCCCTAACGCATTGCTAACTGGCCAGTTGCTCCTAAGCAAGTTTCTCAAGAACAAGACATGATAAAGAGGGCCAAAGACCACATTAGGTAAATCCTGAGATGATGTTCTTTCTTTTGAATCCTGCATTGAATGTTTCCATGAACCTAGACAGGAAATCTAGCCATAAGGAGGCAATAGCCCCATCACAAAGGTGCTCACAGATAATCTTTTAGTGCCGTGCCTTGAGGGGTTAAAAAACACTCACATCAAGGGGCTACATTAGATGTATGGAATGTGCCCGGGATCTCGCCACCACAATATTAAATACAATACAGTATTTTGCACAGCAAAGGTCAATATAACCAGTTAGTTCATCAAGGACCAGCATACAATATATTTTTTCACCTTCTGGGCTCTGATTTGGTGAATATCCACGCACAACACATGAAAGAATTTCCTGAGCGGACTATGGGCGCTCTGCAAGTTCGATACGGTACGAAGCTGAAGGGTTGATGAGGTCAGGCTAGCTGTCAGCAGAAGCAAGACCTGCTCCAATTTTACTACTCATCTTCACCCTGATCCCGTTCACCGTTTCCTTGGAAAAGACAATATCTTTCCTCCGGTTCGGATTAACATCCCAATCTGTGATATATTGAGCCCGACTCTCTGCCGCAGTTGCATTATTGACCCGCGGTAATAGGATGATTCGATGAACAACAACGTGGTCGCGGTCTTATCTGGATCTTTGGCCTTCTCTACTGCCTCCTTCTTGACAGCGACAAGACAATCTTGGAGCATCTTCTTGCCATTATGGAGTTGCTCTGTCCTCGATTCCTTCTCGATAGCTGGCTAGATTCACCGCAGTCGTTTCCCCCGACCAGTCGAAGGGTACGCAGATGGTACAAGAAAGATGCCAGGTGATGAATGCCCTGTTACGAGATAAGTTTGACTGCGGAGGCTTGCCTTATAAGCGAAATGCCAGCTCCGCTTCCCGCCACGCTAGGTGTCAGCATATGTTTTCATAAAGATTAGATGGGTAGAGCTCTGGGCGTATACTTACATAACCTTCTGGCGTAGGTACAGCCTTGACTGAAAGCCCAGCACATCTGAGCACAGTCTACCCGCTTGGCCACAACAAAAGGCTCATAGATGCTACAGGTGAGCCGGGCAACCCCTGCAGTGCACCTTATGGTTTCAGCGCTTCCGCCTCAGCTTCTCTCCGGGCCTCTTGCAACTTTAGGGACGTTTCCACATACTTCCCCGCCTCGATGTTGATCCATTCGTTGATAACGGGGTCGTTGCATGTGGAGTGTGTCAGCAGCGAGTTCTTAATCTCCATCACCGCAGACAATAGCTCCTTGTATTGGGTGTGAAGGTTCTTGTTCTTAGCCTCGAGATCAGCTTGTGCCTCCTCTAGGTCATATATCCATTCCTTCTTCTTATGCCTGCATTTGGACGCCGCCTGTCGGTTACGCGCCAAGGACTTGGTGCGTCGCGCCTCTTCCCCCTTGTCTTTGGCGGCCGTGTGCTTGCGTGCTTGCGCCTTGCGCCCGTATCTACGCTTCGACAGTGGCGATGGCTCGAGGGGCGACGGCAGGGTTGACTCGCTGTCGACGGAGGCGTATCTGTTATAAAACCGGCCTCCTCGGGTCTCATGTGACAAGTTGGATGTTGTATCGGATATGCCGCAACTGATAGCAGAGGCAGTAGGTATCAAGCTTTCCTCTAACTCCAGATTCTGCCTGGCTTTGTCGTTTTCATCGTTAGCGCTTTGTAGAGAAGCCTGTTTACTCTCCTCAGGGAGATTTAAAATCTTGTCCGCTGTAAATGTAGCATTTGTGGGTTGAATCGCCTGAGGTGGTTGCTGGAGGGCATCTGAGCTAGCTCCGTCAAGGAGATCAATCTGGAAGTTGAACCGGTCCCATGGTCCATCGGAAGACTCTCCTAATTGGGTCGGTGCGTTGGCGGCATATTGGGCTATAAGCGCCAAGGGTAAGGGGTCGGGGTAAGAGGCTCCCAGCAATCCGTCTGAAATAACATCTCGATTCAGGTCAAGGCCTGGCATATTGTTGCCTTGAATTACAGCAGCACCCGGTTGATGGAGTAGATAGGTAGACGTCATGATAGATGGATGGCTCTTTGTGGAAGAGGTGTCGGGGATAGATAATAGTTGGCACCGTCGTTATGACTTGGCCCGTTGCGTCAGATTAAGCAACCTAGTCCCACGTTGCCCTGTCGACTCCTGGTGGACAGGAGGATGTTCCAGCTCCGGGCGAGGCTAGTTACTTCCGCAATGAAAGTGGAGGGGTGGTGTGTGCGCGGTGTATGCGTTTTCGTGGACGTGGTGTGGAAGTGGCAAGCGAGACTGGATGGATATTGCTTATCCCTTGACGGGCTTTGGTGCTGAATCTTCCCGCACCATCACGTATATGTCTTTCGTTGGGTTCGGCTGTTAGGTTCCAGGAGAAGGAATGATGACAATGATGACGATAATGTTACCAGTAAAATAATGAAATGACGTCATTTGAGCATTCATTCGAGAGGGGAGTAGGAGAGGAGGGTGGAAGAGGATGCCAACTGCATGCATTATGTACCATGCAGTATGGAATCTGCTACCGACAGGCATTCACATGCAAACAGGAATCTGCATATTCATATGCATAAAGGCAAGACCCGTTGAATTATCCATTACTATGTCTGGCATAGGTGTGGTAGATCCCGAGAGGCAGGTGGGTAATGGGAAAGGCTAGGGTAGGCCCAGTTACTGTGCGGAGTGAATAAGATCTGCCCATATGCTTTATCTAAGTGCAGACTAATGATCCACAGGTATGTTAGCGATGATACAGGGTTTACGTCACGGGTTGCGTCAGACGGCGAATAAAGAGAGGAGCCAGTGAGTGGATGCGCATCCTCAAGCTGACATCTGCGAGAATATGCCATCGAATGTTGATGAGAGAGGACATAGAGAGATGATGTTTTGTTTTTCTTACTCCCCGTCGCCTTCAAGGTACCTCGAGCATGGCGCAGAGGGTAGAGAAAGAAGCAGAATGGTGGCTGAGGAGTGTTGTGGCAGAGCCGGAGCAAAAGATCCGGACCCGACATGAGTATGACTAGTACGTTTTGACGAGGGAGTCATTATTGGATATCAATTAGTGACATTACGCGCCCTAGCGGAGACTAACTTTGTCTCACAATTGTAGAAAACCTGTCAGCACCCAACTCTTCCAAGGCAACCCCACACTGTCTCTCCGCAGCCTCCCTATCTCGAGCACCATGGCAAATAGATAACCATGGAGATGCGGCTACATGTCAGATACTCGAATGTGATTCGATGCATTAAACGGTGCATCTGTGCAGTTGACATTAGCGTCGCTTCCTGCGCATCAGTGCAGCGTGCACCGAGTCCTGCCTTCCTGCCTTGAGATACGTTGCTCTTGCTGCTATGGCAGACGGGCAGGTTTCTTCGTAATCTTGCATAGCTAAAGTTCCTGCGCGAGACTGCAGAGTCTATTCAGTTGAACGTGTCCGCCTTTTGCCTCATTATCAATATGCTCGAGAGATCTGTGCACTTGAAAATTGGAATCCTTGCAATCGCCCGTTTCTGGCGCCGCACTCTGCAGCTCCTTAGCCTGATCTCGGCTCATCGATTTGAAAACCCTCCCGCATGGGGCCCTATTCTGAGTTTGCAAGCATTATAATATTTATTCATATTATTATGGCCAAGTAACTAACAGGGGCAACGAAATAACAGAAATAAAGCCGAACACTCTCCCGATTGCAGAGCACCAAGGTGTGGAGATGGTTGGCTGTGCCACCGAGGTTAACTTTGAGCTAAGTTGAGTCTCCCTTCGCCGACAGGCAGCATTTCGATCATCTCGATGACATACCCACACATGGCCATGCCAAAGCCAATTAATAACCTGCAGGAAAATTCTTCTTGCTGATCCGCTGTCCGTGCAGTGGGTTCGGCTAGTATCCGGAGGATGGCGATTCTAGCTTTGATAATACTGAAATCATGGCTGATTGCTTATTTTACTATTATTATTATTTCTTATTTATTTATTCTTCTAGGCGTCTTTGGATCAGCCAATCGGATAAAATTGATAATGTTTCTTCTCCTAATATACCTCTGGGAAAAGACTGTCAAGTCATAAGATGTACATCTACACTAATGTCAGTGACACCCTTTAGGCTCAAGTTGGAATGTGTTTGTCAAATTTTGCCATGTACAGGCCGCATGGACCAACCTATCCTAAGCTGAGGCATGATGTCGAGGCTGCAAGAGATCAACCACGGACTAATATCCCAAGGGCGTTTTCCGGCACTGCCTATCCCCTCGAGTGTCGAGAAGCAGCAAACTTGTATAAGCCCCACACCTACTGAATCAGCCCCCACGTCCATCAAAGTTGCAGCAATGTTAGCCTAGCTAGAAGATTAGAAAGGTACTGGGCAGGTAGCTAGAAGTACTCAGTATAGTATAATATTTACTAGTAAGACTAAGTACTTCTTTCTTTTTTACTGGTAATTGGCTGATATCCCTATTAGTGACAAGCTTGCTGCTTCTCAACACTCAAGGGGATACAGCTGTCTTCTGTGCCAATGCAGCTCCCTTCTCAGCCGCACGAACAAATCTCCTCTCGGTTCAGCCTCTGGCTGGTCCAATTTTGACTTTGCGAGCCACGCCACTCTCTCCCACAATATCAAATTAAACAGCGCGGCTCCAGTAGCATTGAGCTGATGTTGCACACCACCCTGACTCTCCGTGCTTAGAACATTCCGACTGGCAGAAGCGGCATTTAGGCCAGCCACCAGAAATCTTATATCCATGAGACGACTTGGCGGGGGAAATGGCGCAACCAGCAGATTGGGAACAGGACCTCGGCGGCCTCCACGGTCCATACCCCTCTTCTCGCTTCTCCCTTTTCAGGCGCACCTATCATACCTTGGCTACAGGAGTATACATCTACAATCAGTTCCCACCCCTTCGCGCTTATTCCCATCACACTAATTGAGCCATCGTCGTCGTCATTTTGTTGGATAAAAGCCTCGTCACCCCGAACGCTGCCTGACCCACGAAATAGCACTGCAAGACTCTTCTATATTCTTCAAATATGGAATTTGAAGACCTGTATAATACATACCCAATGCCGGCTGCTGTAAGTGCTCTGCCCTAACCTTGACACACAACTCATGTTGCTAATATCAAGTTTCTGCCTAGTACTGCTCCTCCACTGGCAGCCCTCCAGACACACCACCCCTGAACCCCAACGGATGCCACTTCTTCCTCCCCACGGGCCTGCTCAACGAAGACCCGTTAATAGGAGCGTACAGCGACGTCTTACTGCCAGGGGCATTGGACTTCGCTCCTGCTACTAATGGGCCTGCTCAACCACTGGCAAGTCCTATCGATGTCGACTTGGCCGGTGCTGGAGCGACATTTCAAGAACCCGAGTTACTAGATGAAAGCAGCACTCTGGAGGGAGCGATGGCAAAGGAAAATGTACCCGGATCTGGTTATATTGGTGTTGGAGAGCACCTCATCTCCCCTGTGAGCTCCAGAAGGAACTCAGTTGAAACAAATTATACCACGTCACAAACTTTTGCTACGCCAGCAGACCGGGACCAAGCAAAACCGGACCTTAGCCCGGCCTCAACAGCAGCAACCGCGGGCTCTCTGGGCAATAAACTCAAACGAAGAGGGCAGAGGAAGGGGCAAGCTCGTTTGCCTTCCATGTCTCCGTCTAACCCTAAGCCTAAGAAGGGAAGAAGCCAGAGTTCTGGCACACAGCAAGACGGAGCATTACGTATGCGCCATAACACGGTTGAGAAGAAGTACCGGAACCGTCTCAACAATCTTTTTGATCAACTGGCATCGATCCTGCTGGAGATTGCTGGGAAACACGTCTCTGCCGAGGAAGAGTCGCAAAGCAAGTGCCACACGCTCACTAAGGCGTCGATTCTACAAATGGCATGCCGAAACCTTGAGGATCTAATCAAGGCGAAACAGGCCCTGCAGGAAGAAATTCATTGGCTTCGGTCAAACTTTGTCACTCGCGGCGCGGTGACAACACATCAATGATTTGAGCAGCTCAATATCCAGTTCCGACATGCTCACGGTCTTCAACAGAACCGCTGCATTTAGTTGGCGCAAAGTATCGAGAATAAGTCATGTATGTAGTTTGACGAAGAGAAAACTTCGTCCGGTCAGATCAAGATCACTATCACTGTCACACCTTTGAGCTGATTAGTAGACGTTCTGTCTAGACTTCTAGATAATCTTTCTACCTATCAGTTGTAGGCCGTCTTGACATGCCCCCACTCCCACAGCCTATTTCCCTTCCTATCATCTCGCCAAGTATGAGGCCTAGATGTTTGTGCAACATTAGACAGCTAACAGCTCCCTGCATTCACAGGCAATAACCCTTAATTTTCAATGATTTTGATGAAAGCTAAACAGTATGTTTCTAAGAACTGGTCATGGCCGAAGAATGCAAAGCTCGTGTCAGCTCTGGAACCGGAAAAGATCACCAGAGGAATGGCATGATCCATGGAAATATGGAATGGAAGTATGTTCAGAGCTGGGAGCCACATTATAGATGAACATCCATGTGGCTAGTGGTGCTTGCATAGGAAGATTACTGTTATAATCGGGAGTCCCGGAAGTTCTTAAGTCTGATGAAGCAAGTGATGCCGGAGGGAGCGCAATAGACGTACGGGGCCCGTATGTTTAACCTCTACAGGCCCGTTTGTTTATTATCTAAGCAACGAAGCCTCTCACCATCTGTCCCACGTATCCCCAACAAGATCCATTGATGCTGATTGCATAGAGCCCAATGGATCATAGCAGCCAATTCTCAACTAATTGCCTTCCTCCCGAGGGCGGTGAGTATGATTTCCGTGATTCACTATTTAGGGCAGTCAATGCCTGGGCAGCGCCACCAGGCTCTACCTTCAGGATTGAGAGATCGACAATAAGAGCACGGCAAAAAGCATGCAGTTACATCTATTAGGGGCTGACATGGCATTTAAGGTTCGTTTTGCAAAAAAGATTTGTCACAGCCAAGGGGAGTGCGACGACGCAGGAAATCGGTCTTTGCTATTCTCGCCCGAGTCGTCGATTTCGAGTGTCTTGACGAACTGCTGCGAGCTTAAGAGGGCCCTCTTGGCAGCTGCGAGCCGGGTGCGAACGGTCATGGTGTGCATCGTACCGTTCAGTTCTCAAGCATTCGCCTTTGGAATTATACTTTTCGCTTTGCGCGGTATATCATCAAAGGGTATCGAAACATACCGCTGATCATTTGTTGCTCCCGGCCTTTCTTTCCCTATTGCTCTCCGGATTACCATTAGGGTTGTTATTGGCTGGATACTACGAGCTGCTAATACTCACACAGTGGCTCCTCTGTATGACAATGTCGACTGTGGGTTATCGACTTCCGGAGAGAGCACATCAAACTCCTATCAAGCTGAAGGAGACTCGGAGTTACATAGCAGCTGCCAAAACCACGGCCACTCACTCCTTGAGAGCCCAAGTTCGCCCAACGCCGGTGGCCACTGATCGCTTATAGCTGGCCTTTTCATCACCAATTACTACACTTTAAGGAACATGCTCCCCTGTTACTAAAATAATGGCATGCTTGCAATAGAACTCAGATTGTCAGACGGGGCCTGGAGGGTTTCCAGGATACAACAGTTAGCTGCAATGATCAGTCTGCCCCGTGTTCCCAAGGAGGTATATGTAAGTTGTAGTGCAAATGCAGCCCGCTATCGCCTTGGAATAGCAACTATAACGCCTGCATCCCTTGCATTTCAACACATGGTATTGCGATTATACTATATCATTATTGTCCGACGTCAACGTTTGTAACATGGACGCGGCGTCTCCCTTCCAGCCACGAGGTCTCGTGGCATCCTCTGTCTCCTTGCCCATATCCATCAAGGCCTTCAAAATCGTTCACATGGTTGAGGCAAGCATCCACTAGATCCATGGCTCTGCTGTCAATGCTTTCGTCCATATGGTGGAGGGGATCGACAGTAGAAATCAGGTTTCTAATTGGTTCGTGGACATGAGATCGGAGCGAAGTCTTGGCACCAAGGGGCATGATACCCAGCGGCTGCAAGTCGAGCGAAGCTAAATCCAGGGGAACTAGTGAGGGGTACACATTTGCGTTTTCGACCGCTGGCTGAAATTCAAGTGGTGTTTGGGTTGGAGGCAGTAAGCTCCTGTTTATTGCATGAAGCCGCGAGGTGACACGGACTGACATATCGCCATCGATCGATCGCAAGGTAGCTTCCAGAGATCGCCCCTGCCGCAAAGACATGAATGCCTCGAGCGCAGCGTCCTCGGACTCATCTTGAAGCCACTCGAACAACTCGGCCGACGTGCGTGATCTCTGTTCCAAACCTAACGCTAACACCGAGTCGACAGCGTGCTCGACATCAATTGAGTCTCTAACTGTCTGCAACACTTCCATCGATTCGGCGAGGGTTCCTTCGTGGAGCAGTTTGATGACTGCATGATATTTGGCCAACTGCGTCCTCGGTGTCCCGTGAGGGCCAGGGCCCGGCGGCGTCTCAAACACACAATCCACGGCCCCCTTCCTACAGGGTGCACACTGTGGCCGGGTCCCATCGCACTGTTGGAGGATAAGTCTTGTTCTCTCAGCATCTCGAAGCCGAGGCTCAGAACTACCTTGATCTTTCGTTTCCTACAGCTTAGCGCTCCAAGTCAGCCTTATGCTGGTAGACATCCATCTTAGATGACTGGTGGTCGCACTTTTGCATGCAACCACTACTGCTTGACGTTTGCGGGGTAGGTCACTGTTTGCCATGCTTGGTCCAACAAACCGTACACCCCGGTTGTCGTTAAGGCTTGGATCTCGGGGTAAAATGTCTCGCAGTTTCCTTTTCGGTGGTGCCATCGTGCGTAGATATACCGAAACAACCTAGAAGCATCCTACGGAGAATGCTCTGAATGGGGATGGATGAATTATTGACAAATTAGGTGTGCGCTGTTTCCGCACATCGGCGCAGACGAATGTATAAAGGCTTGATTCCTACACCCAAAAAATAGGGGCTTCAAGCCCTAACTATCTAGAGTCTCATACACGCAGTAGGCATGCCCAAATTGAGAGGCTGACACGAGTTCTCCCGTAATTTGAGGGACAGCTAGCCGGAGAATGCACTCCGAGCTGGTGTGGCAGCCTTTCCCCTCAGCCGTGCCAATCAATCACCCATGTCTACTCGCCCTCAGCTAAAATCAGGCTACGTTCACACCGAGTAAAATTAGAACGGTTCTGTCTCAATGTGATCCTTGGGTTTCATGTGAATTAGACTTTTATACTATTGGATTGGTCTTCATTTAAGCAATCCAGTCACTCGCGACTGGCTACAGCGAAATCAACCAGGACAAAGAAGCATCGGCCAAGGGACTCGGTTCAAGTTTGCCATTGGACAACTGCTTCAGTGATCTCGACGTCACCGCCTCGCTTGTCCAAGATGAGCTTGAGTGTATCAGGCCTCTTCCGAACCGTCTCTTCAACAAGTGCTTCCGTAATTTCGATGTCGTCTGGGCTTTCTTGTACCACTAATTCGAGTAGGTCGATTCCATTCCGACGGGCAGACTGAATAATATCCCTACTGATCTTGACATCATTATCCCTCCCCTGCCTATCGAGGAGGAGCTTGATTCATTGCTCTCTATTTCGTCATCTGTATTCGCACCATCCTCTTCAGGGAGCAAAAGAGCTCGAGGGATATTTTTTTTTGCGAGATAACACATGAAACTGAGGTACCTTGCTGCTAGCGGTTTATCCCTTAAGATCTGCTCAAAGGAGACTGCTCTAAGGGCTCGTTCGATGCATCTGTATTTTGCCTTCTGCGCTTCTTGCGCCTGGCGTGCCAACCGACCTGCTTTTAAAGCCACCCTCGCACCTTTTTCTACAGACTTGGTGTAGTCCTTCGTCCGCTTCATTTTCCTTTCTGTGGGCAGTTTGCTCGGACCTGACCCCTCAGCCTTCCCCGTTCAGGTCTGGAAAAAGCAAAACCAACCCAATGATGCCACGCCCAATGTTATATGTCAGTTGTCCAGGGCCTTGCCTTGTTCTCTGGTCACGCTGAGGCAGAGAGAGAGGCGACGTAAATGTTGCTTAACAATGTACCGAGTTGTCTGACCCAAGGCGCTAGACCAAAAGAACATCGAACTTGATCCAATACTACTATAGTCCGAGCCTCACTCGGCATAGGGCATGGGTGGCCAAGACAAAATGGTCAGCTGATATGGCTACAACTGAGACCTCAAAGCCTGAAAAAGTCTAGGCTTGTTGTCTCTTACCCCATTCCATCCTGCCAGGCTTCTGTCTCCACCATAACAGGTATCCAATAGGCCGACTCATCCCTGGGAGGTGTTGGAACTCAATTGCCGCCTCCTGCTGACGTACCACACCACTTTTGCAACCTCATTCAGCTGAATGCTTCTGGGTCTGTATCCGCAGCGGCAGTTGGCTGCCCACCTGCTTGTCAGACAGTCACTGGTAACCTCACCCTACTCGCTCTTGATCCTCGTCAATCGCCCAGACATCCTGCACCCGGCTTCTCGTGAGTGATCCCTGAACACCACAGTCTTGGCCATCAGATATTACTAAGACCGTTTCTTTTTCTGTATCATATTTCTTCTACAGTAGTCGCCCCATTTCTGTCTATCCTTCCATCTTCCCTCCCGGCAATGACAGGCGGCTGATCTACATATAAGGGCCTACCCAATCGCAGACCCAACCTCACTACAACATACTCGTCGCCTCCGTTCCTGTGGTGAAACACAGAGACCTATCAGAATCGTGGTTACCCGCCAGATCGGGCTCGTCGGAATAAGAGGGTGAAGCTGGGACAGGAGCAGCGACACACCACGCGAAACTCACTTGCATCAACAGAGTCAGCCTCCCAAGAGAACTTGCGCATCAGTCGATGACCAAAGTCCTATCTCGCAGAATACATGTGCTCAACTGCTTAGAGGAGAAAGTACCACTGCCTCGCCGACATCACTCATGTCTCAACTTCCAATGGAGAAGTCATTCATATCAATTCACAGTAAACCGCTCCTTGGCATAGGTTAATTCACCCAAGTTGCTGATGTCCATGGTACAGCTCTAGACGCCGACGCTAATATTCTATTCGCGTCCGATTCCATCACCGACATTCTTGGATATTTACCTCGGCATGTCCAGAGCAAATCTTGTTTTGACTACTTTCACCCTGATGAGACACCACTGGCGCGATTCGTTCACTCAAGGGGCATTCTTCTGGATAAAGCGGCCGTTCTCCTCTATACTCGTATTCGGTCATTGGACGGAGAATGGGTTGGCTGCGAGTGCTGCTTTACTGTAGTTCACGACGTGTTGGTAGCATGCACTACCATCTATCGTCAAGGAGAGAGAAGTGAGAGTGAGTTGACCCATGCTCAATAACCTCACAACCTTCATGCCTTGCTAGGACTATTAACTGACAGCCATCAGGACGAGCCATGGAAGCCCCTCAAGTGTGTCGCTTGTTCTCCTCTTCCTCGCAGGATCTGAGATACCACATGGTGAGCCACCTCTCACTCAAGTTCGAGATGCCACCTGCAAAAAGAGAATATCGAGCAGCGCTGATACTTAATCGCTTCACTCGCTCACTCAACATTATGTTTTCTACGGAGGCAGCAAGTTCCATCCTCGGACTCACCTCAGAGGACATGCTGGGCAAAAGTTTTTACGATTGCATACAGGAGAACTGTCTGAGCGATGCTGTCAAGTGCCTTGAAAGCGCAAAAGCCAATGACTCAATTACGTATCTGCGATTCTGGTTCAGAGATCCGCGCACAGAGGAAGACATTGAAGACAGTGACAGCGAAGAGGAAGATGGCGATGAGGACAACGGAGATGCAACGACTCATGATAGGAGGCTCGGGGTTCAACTGGTTGATTCGTTCGTCCAACCGTACCGCTCCACCGCTGCAATTTCCTCCTATGCAAGGCGCTATTCGATCAGACACAGCCCAGCCAGTAGACTACTTGATGGGTTCTATAAGATATATCGCTGCCTTTGCCTGGGGAGTAGTAGGAGCCAATGACAGCCTTGTTTCTTACCGTCACGGCTGCCTAACAGGAGAGGCGCAATCGTTTTCCGGTTTATCACCATGGGATTCATACATCATTCAAACACCAAGGGAAGAGGCTGGCCCACGAATGGCCGAACACAATGAGGTTCGTGGCCGATCAGCAGCATCTACCTCTGGTGTATTTGCCCCCGCACAAAATGGGGCATCAAACCCGGCATGGCATGCCGCGTCTGGCACTCATTCGGGAGAAGTGCCACGCTTACTACCGATTCAATCATCTCAATCGACTCCAGGGTTCTACCCTACAGGATTGCGCCAACCAAACACGTTGCCAGCTGAGCAAAACCACAGTCATAATGCACGGGCTTCGTCCACTATACAGACTCAAGATTGGCAACGTACATATCAGTATAAAATGGCATCCACCCCCATATCATGTTCCCTCAGAACCAAAATCGCTAAGAGTAATGAGTATCATGAAGACAGTATCTTGATTTTTAAATTTGCTGAAATGCTTCTACCATAATGCACGTCCCTTTCCTGTGAGAGGTAGTGAAACAATTGATCGATCGGAAGTGGAAACATAAAACTTAAAAGACGCAGCAGAGAACCCGAGCAAAGGAAATCCAAAAATTGAATCTTATAATATGTAAACACATGGCTAATTTGATTGTCAAAATGACCGCTCCTATTTTCCTATGGTAGCATTGGCAAGTTCCATTACGGTCCCATTGCACACTGTAAATAAGGATCGGAGAAATTGAACAACATGGCCGTAAGTATTCGACATCAATTCATGGTGCCGCTCGACCAGGTAAGCAGGCGACTCTGACACATACGTCCAGTAGTCAAAGCGACACCGAATATGCACCTCTCGCCACCTGGGTGATGATACTGTCATCTTATGTCGAAGGATTCCCAGAAGGCCGTCATCAAAGGCTCCTAACTTTGGCAGGGACAAGTGGGAGAGTCTCACCAGAGTCGCTGGAGTCTGGCCGAATTCCCCGTCTTGTTGTCCGAGACATTCTTTG
This sequence comes from Stachybotrys elegans, assembly GCA_020746835.1. Taxonomy (NCBI): domain Eukaryota; kingdom Fungi; phylum Ascomycota; class Sordariomycetes; order Hypocreales; family Stachybotryaceae; genus Stachybotrys; species Stachybotrys elegans. The sequence goes on along the minus strand of JAGPNK010000029.1, from coordinate 147,726 downwards.
GTAGAGGCGTATCTAGTAACGAGCGCTAGTAGCAGAACCGCTCATGCCAGTGGCATCAGTCTGTCCCTCATATCCAGCAGCCGGTGCGGTATTTTCAACATTAGGGACCGGCAGAGCAGGGGCAGAGCCAGTAGTCGCTGTATTAGCAAAGGCATTGGCAGATACTCAATAAGGGCGCCAATGTCAATGCACAAAGTGGAGACTTGGGCAATGCTCTTCAGGCTGCTTCAAAAGGAGGGCATCTAGAGATTGCCAAGCTGCTACTCGACAAAGGCGCTGATATGAATGCATAAGGTGGAGAGAGTGTATGATAATGCTCTTTAGGATGCTTCAGCTGAAGGGTATCTCGAGATTGCGATGTTACTAGGTGGAATTATGTTGAATTGCAGGATACGCTCGGAGATCTAGCCCCTCGCCCTTAGGTCTCTACTTCACATAAATAAACGTGATTAAATTTTACATCATACATATAACTTTACTCATTGGAAGTATCTGCTGAGTTGTTCCCCAAGAGTCCATAGGAATCCCCTATTGTTCTACGGTCGCTCGGATTCTGCGGACGCTGCGTTTAGTGTAAGGCATCGTTTAGGCGATGTCCTTGATCGGAACGCCATTCAAGAGCAGAGCACAAACCTTCTCGCGCTTCTAGGGGGTTATTCATAGGGCAATTAGGGGATAAAGCACTCTTTTGAGTCAATTTAGAGGACTTGAGTTGTAAGAGACAGAAATGGCTGCCTGTTCACTCGAGGATGATCGGCCAATGTTCGTGTCTGAGGCATCAACATGGCTGTTAGTGCTACAGTGCCCAGGGTACTTCCCGAAACAAACTAGGCACTGTGCCTGCGGCACGCGGGGCCAAAAATGGACCCGTTTTGAAAGAGTCGAAATTTAGATTGGCGGACGCTAAACTTTGACCCAACTGTATGTATGAGTTAGCAGTACTCTAGAAAATTCCCCCGCATAGCCGAAGTAAGTCATTCTGCAAGTTAAAATAGCCTTAAAGATACATAGTGAGTGATGCTAGCCCGGGAGGCGTATTTATGTTATATTCATTATGCTTAAACTAAACCATAGAATGCATTTCTTAGAATAACAGTCTTAGTAGCAAAAGGCTGCAGCATTGTTTCAGCAATATCACTATTAGTGAGCGAATAAAACTCGTGAATGGTTGGTTCACGAAGAACCGCATTTGTGAATCGAGATTGGAGAACTAGTGTATTATATGGCCTTTGACGTATTGTTGGCTTGCTTGTCGCGGGCTTATAGCAAAAGGCAATATGTAATGGTATCCTTCTTTGAAGAGTGATTTCACTATTAACCGATGTTGCAGCAGCCATGAAGCCGGCAGCTGATAGAGGCGGTTAATAAGGACTTAATATATATGCCAACCATTAGACACATCAATACTATAAGAATTTCTAGACTGTCTTTCTAAGGCTATGTATATATATACCATACATACTGCAGATTGTCTGTTTAATGAACTATGGATTGTCTTAGAGCTCTGTCTAAAAGCTACTATAAAGCTAATAGAAGTACTATAATTAGAGTAATGGTTCTTGCTGGCATAGATAAGTATATATATACATATGTCCGAGAGCCATAATAGAGAAAATAAGTATAGAAGTACTGCAAACCTACAATTCTAGCTACAGCGCCATAATCGGCTCTAACTAGAAGTTATGTTACCATCCCTATCCATGTTATCTATACTATGCCATGAATTAAAGATCCTACCTTCATTACCGGTATATATCTAGGTAGTATAAATATCAAGATAGTAGAGAGTTATACTATAGGTATATTGATTCAAATATTCTTATTCTTGAAATGGAAAGCTTTTTTATATATCGCAGTATGGATGATATCTATGCTGATACGTTATATCCCTTTGAGTGTGCGAAGGTGGCATGGAGCTCACGGACAGGGTTTTTGACCAATAAAAATGCAGAAAAAAATCGTGACTTCAGTTTCCTAGGAAATTAGGCTATGATAGAAGTCCCAGCATTCCTGCCGGGTACATATAGCTACATCACATACGTCACAGCCTTTCCGTGTTGACGTGGGTTTGACCCTATTCCCACTGACCTCGCCGAGGGTCTTCCGGCTCTGTGACCGTATCTCACCCGCCCGGAGCCCCTGACAGCCCAAACAACGACCCCCTTTGCCCCTATTGACATGATTATGCTGTGATAGAGGGGTCATTGTGTCGCCAGCACGGAAACACTGCCTTGTGCCCCCAGTCTTCCCGTACAGAGCAATGAGGTCATCAACAAGGCGCTGCCGCCACGGCCTTTGAGCCCCGTACGGGGGCCACGGCGAGGGCCCCGGAGCCCACCGCTGCAATAGATAGCTGTTGACGAGGGCCACTTCAAGCAGGAAGGTCCAGGCTATTGCCCGCCACCCTCCCCTACGGTTACGGTGGTCAAGACCTTCTGTAGCCCGTAGTTGATCCCCTGTATCTACAGCGCCCATTTTCTCATTATAGGCGGCCACAGCCTCTGACATAGGGAGTTCCTTGACCGGGTCAGGGCCAAATTCGCGGCGGATAGGGCGTGACTGTGCTGTTGTTGCAGAGGGCCGCCGGCGAACCCGGCGGACGAATTCGTCCCCTGTGAACTTAGTTGACAGCACTATCACAAGGGCGTTATCTTTCCACGCGATTTGGTTGACCTTGAGGGGCCGGGCAAAGGATTAGTATGTGTTTTTCTATTGGTCATATGGTTCAGACCCTTTTCCCTGACGTACCTTGCCATCCGGCGTAGCTACAGCCTCAATACGGTTGAAAGCCCAGCACTTCCCGGCACGGTCTTCCTGCTTGGCCACAACAAAGGGCCTATAGATGCCACAGTTGACCCGGGCAGTGCCTGTAGCAGCTATCCCTTGAGCCCTGAGAGCCCGGAAAAGGTGTGGCGACGAGAAAAGGTTGTCAAGGAAGACATGATAGATGGCTGCCGGCAGCCTAGATAGTAGGGAAACCACCACGGCTTGTGTAGGGTTCAGAGCCTTCGTTATGTCAGGGGCAGCTTTACGCTTTTTCCCTCGCTGCGAGCCCTGCTGCCCCTGCTGCTGCGAGCCCTGCTGTTGTGAGCCCTGCTGTTGTGAGCCCTGCTGCTGCGAGCCCTGCTGCTGCGAGCCCTGCCTCAACTTTCTGATGCCGGCAGGCAGGGACCGCGGTGTGTGCCAAATCCACTGCAAAAAATAGCCCAGTTGAGCCAGAACCCAGACTTTGAACCCTGTAGGCGTTGGCTTGCTGGGGACAGTTGTTTTTTCGTAGGCACGGCCTTCAAAGCCGACCATACACTCATCTACAGAGATATCTGTGCCCGGGACCCAGAGTTGCGAAGAAACAGTCTGTAGGTGGTCAGATCACACGTCACAGGGCCGGAAGGGCCCTTGTGGCTGCGATGAAAAGGGGGAAATTCGTATGCGGCGAGATAGCAGCTGGAACCGGTCAAAAGTCATGTATTTGACAATAGGATGACTTGGAAGGTGTCCCTCAGTCCCGGAGACCTTCCAATAGTCTTCCAGACAGGTTTCCCTGTGCAGACCTATGTAAATCTGTATGGCAAGCCATAGATAGATCTCCGGCACCGAGGTTGGGCTCCAAGCCTTCCCTCGCTGCGAGGGCTGCTTTGTATAGCTGCTGTTGCCGCGAGAACCGGGTCCGGGACCTCGAGCAGGCTCGGGAGCTTCATTTGTGTAGCGAACCCAGGTTTCCACAAGGAAAATAGGTACGAAGAGCTGGAAAAGGTCAACCGGGCTCGCCGGCAGCGGTGACAGAAGTGGATGACGTTGTTCCACCTCCATCGGCACAAAAGCGCTGCCGCAGTCATCAACGGGCTCAAAATTCGGTCTCCCTGTGATATTGTCTTCCCGCTCTTGCTGATAGTGATCCAGCCGTATGAGAAGCTCGTCATTAACTTCGCTGACGCCCCCGACTACAATTGTGTCCCCTATTGCGGTATCTTGAATATCCATTTGGTGTGGCTTTTGGTGGGGGAAGGGTCAAAGTTACTTCTTGTACCGACTTAAATTGAGGGGTATGTGGGTCGAATACATCCATGCCACCTTCGCACACTCAAAGGGATAACCCAAGCTTGAATATTACTAGGAATGAGCCAGCCTTGTCCAAGCAACAGTCACAGACTGTTTTCAGTAACCCAACTTTTACGCGAAGAATCCAAGAGGCACAGCTTCACGCGCTGCTTGCGTGCACGCACTTTTACGGACAGAAGAAAAGCCCTTTTAAAATAGAAAGTCTGTTCCTGGAGACGACTAGGCAGTCAGAATGCCCAAGAACTGTATGCCCGAATGTCTTGAACGTAAAATCAACACCCGTCGGTTGGTAATTGCTTAACTACATAGACAAATTGCAGGTAGGATAACGCCATGTTCATTTTGATATAAAGGCTTTTGTAATTGACGCTACTAGGTATAACCAGCACACTACATATATGTCCCTACAATATTCTAGACAAAAAATAACCATTGGAATGGGAGGGTTAGTAGAGAACAGTTAGAGCTCATGTTTAAATGGATTCATATGTACTACCGGGCCTCAGTGGGAGGCAAGGGTACTATAAGCTAGTTATGGCGTTTACGGTCGGAAATGGCTACTGACGCATTGACCACACCTTATTTTGACAACACCATCCACGCCAGGGTGTGGTGAGCCATGTACCCTGCAGCCATAATGACCCCACTACGTTGACTTGAGAGCAAGAACCACCCAGCAACTGCAGTACCTGCTTGTACTCGCTACTCGCACATCTACCGTTTCCACTACCGTCATTTGTGGCCCCTCCACCATCCAAATGCCTATGTAAGTTTAACCTGCTCTTACACATCGCCATGAAACCTCCATATTTCATCATGCACGGCTTCTCCAGCCATGTTATTAGCATCTGCCAAACGCTGTAATCCCAGACTTCTACATCGGTTCCTGCACAACTATATTATCTCTATATAGTAGCTGCAGAATCTATGCAAGATGCCTAGGCGCCCCTAATATATAGGTTTCTACAGTTAGCGTGGAGAGTATTAATGAGAACCGGATCCAGTGGTGCCAAAGATATCTATTGCTAAGATTATGCCTAAAGGCGTTCATTCTAACGACTGACCGATATCTAGGCTCAGCAAAATACAGCAGGCATAAAATTTATACTTGATTCCAAGGGAAGGCAGTAACTCTGCTAATGATGGCCATGACTCTAGACAATTTCCCTTTTTGTCTTATACCTCATTTGAAACAGACCTAGAAACCAGCTTTAGAGTAGCTTATTGCCGGTGATACTGCCGCTACAGGTAGTCATGAATGCACCACGCCTGGCGCCGACTAAAGACATCAACCCACCCAAACCACCGTATTATCGTGATTCTGGCTTTCAGTTTCCGTCCCCGTTAGATGTTGCCATCTTGTCCTTAATAGCATCCAGCATAAATGCCTCCTCGACATGCAATGGAACACGCGGAGCCAGAATTTGAGGATCTTGTCTCCTGAAGCCGGCTACACATCACATCACCTTCATCAGCACTTTGGTAATTGACCATTGCCTCATGCTGCAGTCACCGCTAAAGATAACCCAACTCCTATCATGGTGGACAGGATTATGCCGATGTGGATTTAGTACCGTGACCACGTTAGCATAAGGGGACTGGAATGAAAGCGGACGACATCAGGCAGGAGCTGCAAAGGGGGTCTGGCAGGGCTATCCTCCCTGAACCCTCCTTGATCATGACATTGTCGGCTCGGTTGAGGGCTAGAGCCATCCGCCTGCTCCACCGATTCTGTGAGCATGACCAAGGACTGTGCCGTCTGTATCTATTGGCGCTTCTTCTCCAAGCCAGCAGAGTCTCCGGCGGCTCTGAGGCCCCATCACCCTACGAGCATTGTCGCAAATATTGACGTAACCCTCACTTTTGTCTACGGTCATGCATTCAGTGGTTATTCGCAGACAGTGTCGTTACACCATAAGCGAGACTATAAACACTAACACTGCAGAGTGTCCTTTTGCCTCGTAATCTTTCTACATAACCATTAAACTCCATACCTAGTCTCGAATTTCAACATAGCCCTCTTTTTCAATCTACCTTCCAAATCTTTCAGAGGCACCCACACCTTACTTCCACTCTTCAGTATGACTTTCACCATCATTTCGCGGTAGCTCAGCTTTACCTTCAATACTGCCTTGATAGAATCCTTCCCACTTCTCTTCTCCGTGATAGTACGCTTCTTCCTTTCATCGTCCTCTAGAATGATGAGCACAGAAACAGCCTTGGTGGCCATGACTATTTCTCCTCGGCACATAGGACATAGGACTTTTCGTGGAATGTAAAACTCGGTGCTGTTGCTCTTTTGGCGTATATTAAGGTTCTCCAAACAACGATCGCAGAATGTGTGCCCGATCTTTCTTTCATCATCCTTAGTGGAACAAAGGGTATAGAGGAAGGTAGATCCTCCAAAACAAATCGGACAGTTGCCGTTCCAGCCGTACTGCAGAACGAGTTCATGCCTGCTGACATTGCTGGCGCATTTGCTACAGAGATGCTGCAAAAGAGTTAGCAAATAAATTTTTGGAACACAACAAGACTTACCAGTCCAGAGTTGGACCTGCGAAATATTGCAGCAGTGCCGCCAAGGCTCTCCAAACAGTTGCTGCATTGATTCCGAATGCGGACAGAAGACATAATAGAGGTGTGGAGAGTTGCGAGAAGGAGAGATTCTCAATGACTCTGATTCGGTGGGACTTCGCAATTAATGGAGGCAAGTGGTTGATGGTGAGTCAGAGAACCGGCAGCGACCTTTATATAGATGAATCAGGCCCTTCCAGACCGGATACGGTTATGCAGTCACATGCCCATCTCCAATCTTCTCTCTATTTTTAGGTTCTCTTACATCTAACAAATCTCCTCTAGTAGCGGCCCCTTTCCTCTTCCGGGTGTTACTCATATCAAGGTCGAGCCTTGCCCTTGGTCTCCTGCCCCTCCGTCGGCACATTCGAGAATCAATACGCGGGGTGAGGATAGTGGAAGGGTTTTGCATTGCAGGGACACTTCTGTGGGCCATTAATCCTACTGGCCGAGTTTCGAGGTGACAGTTTCCACTTCGCAGGTGGGTTTTCAGAACAGGCTACCAGCATGAGGGACTTTGTGAATGACGGATACTCCCGAAACTGTCCATTCGTCACAAGGAAGCATATCATGTACTGTGGAGAGATGGCACGGATGCCCCTTAAACATCCTTTGTGCCGGTCCCCACACTCAGGGGTAGGTCACTGCCACCATATCGGTTCAGCCCTGATCGGCTGTCTCGCTACGTCCCCTTCACTCATCCAGCGGCGAGAGCACTGGTGCGTTAGTATGGCCAGGTCATCACAAGCGGAGGGATTGAGGCATAAACTTGGATATGCCTTGCCAGTGAGCATGGAAAGCCTTGATAATGTTACTATATTAAGCTCGAGTCCATATACCATACTAACGAACTGTATACTCATTTTGGTTTAGGAATACTAATGAGTTACTGCATTGATAGAACAATTGATTTATCAAGGCCGCCTCGGCAGCCAGGACATGGGGACCTAGTTCCATCTCTTGCCCACCTAGGTTTGTTAGAATACGAGGCCACGTAAGTCTAGCATCTAACGCTGCCACATTTCCCGTCTTTCTCGCTAGGCTTGCCCTAACCCTGCCCTAGTTTTCTCGTCTACTGCGGCTGATTGGGATCATCCCGCCCAACTTATAGAGGCGCAGCTGAGTGCGCTCACGCTAGGGGCAGCTCAAGCGCTCTCGCTGTCTGTGAACATAGGCAGAGTTTAGCAGAGGTGAAGACAAGTTGTATCATGTTGACGCTGGGATGTCCCAAAATAGCATAATAATGAAGGCGCTTTCCTTCCCTACATACTCATCAGCTGTGCCAATGCCCGTCTTCCGATATAATGAATGGGGTGGAATTAGGATTGAATATTGATGAGGCCACTCAATGATCTCCATGGAATGAAGGGTCCTGCCTGTCTGTGCCTAATTTTGGCACCTTGCGGTAGGCTTGAAATGGATCTTTGACTTATAGTAATACGTCAACGTCCAGTCTTAGTACAATGAGATTCACCTTTAGCTTCCGTTTTTTAGCTTTACAAAATTTTTAGCACAAGTCACTCTCTGGTCTAGTCACAGTGTGCAAAATAGTGGGTCAAAGTACCGAACTTAATAAGAGCCATTTTTAGTCCCCCTGCAAGTAGGTCTCATAATGGCCAGTGCCCAAAACTGGACCCTCCTTTTGGGCCTGGTCATCATGAAGGCAGGGGACCAAAAGTGGCTTTCTGTTACTTCGGTACTTCATCCCCACTGTATTACACACTGTAATGGGACAGCAGAGCACCTTGCCCCAAAAATATTACAAAGCTAACATACGGAAGCTGAACCTGAATTTTATTGTATGTATGTACATATGTATATAGTCTAGAAAGCCCGACTGGCAGTATGTAGAAACTACTCTGTGCTTGTCTCCAAAGACGTGTAATGGCGCCACCTTATCCCGCATGGTATGCTGGGCGGTATCTTGTCGCAGATCTTGCTGCGTGTAAATAATCAGGGAGCTTCTGTGACATAACCTAAAAGCGGCATTGATAATAGTCCATTTGTGGCTTCTGGTCTGTACGCTAAGAAATTGCCTTTTTATAAGTACATCCTAAGTAGGTAAGCATATATACACACAGTAGGTAGGTAGGTACTTATATAGGGTAAGTATTGTTATTATTAACCAGTTCTAGCCTTGTTGACCCACTCGACTAAGCAGGACTTAAGCCATAAATAGCTCTAGATCTTCTAGCTTCTATATATAGCCGCCACTAAATAATTCTAGTTACATAGCCTTTACGGTGGACGAATTCAAATACAGTGTTGCTCGATTTTATAATGCACGAGCTAAGAGGTATCTGCAGGTCCTTTACTAATGCATTTCAACTTATCAAGACCTGGCATGAATTCATTATTTGTCTTCGTATACTACTCTTCCTGGGCATTGCTATCCTGAGCTCAACAAATGCGAACTTGGCCCGTATCTATATGGAACGGGCGAAATCGGCCAACCTTACAATTGCCAGCACTACCTTCCACAACAGCTTCCAAAAACTCCAAGTCATGATAACTATCTTCATGATAATTACAGCTTTCATAAGTGCCGTTGCCGTTCTATTGGGGGTATGTGTCGTTGCGGTGGGACGGTTTCTGCTAGGCTTTGAAATGTTACAATTTATTGTCGCTTCTTGCACACTTATTTTGGGGCCCATGGTTGCCAGCAGGATGCATCGCTTTCAGGGATTTTTTGTAGAGCTTGGAGGTCATGATGGAGCTCTTCACTACGCTACAATTTACTATGGAAATGTCGTCATGGCCATTTATGGCGCTGTATTTTACTTAATCGTTATCTATGCTATCTGGCGCAAGAAAGCAAAATAGTTGACCCTTAACTAATAGCTAAGGGCTAACATCCTTAGCTTTTTGGCAAGTGACTTGTAGAATGCGACTTGAAGGGAGCTTAGTAGCACCTCGTATTGACTCTCTATTGTTTCTTAAACCTTGGCCCAAACGAGTATCTGTATCGTTAGTGATGACCTGAGCCACACAATTCCTAATAGCGCCTACAAAGTCTGTGTAATTCCCTAGAGTCTACTTAACATCCATCCCTGTGTCGCGAGCCACCCTACGTGGCGAGCCACACTCATGGTTTAGGTCCCCAAAACATTGCTCCTGTGAATTTATAAACATAAACATTGCATTGCATTCTTCTTCAGCCATTTCTACCTTCAGATAGCAAATTTTTGAAAGTGATCTGGCAGAGATGCCCATGCTGCTGACCATTTCGTTGACGTTGTAAATTTCACCTTTCCCTCTTGCCCCTGCCTTATTACAATAGCGCAAGTCTCTTAGCATTCTGGAGATGCAGAAAGATAGCCCTTTTTATAAGGAATATTGCTATTTGGTTTTAACATCACTGTAAGCGAAAAATTACAGATTCCGAGAGTTTTGCCGTGCAGGACTCTGACGCTTGAGTGATTCTTCAAGGCGCCAAGGAATATAACGTGCTAAGATAACAGGGTTCTATTGACACACCATGGCGTCTTTGTAATGTGACTGTGGCGGCACAGAAAGTTCCAGAAGATCCACTCGGCCACTGCTGCCTAAAGACTGCCCTGGATGACTGTTTATTCTCGCCTTGAAAATTCCTTGGGCAGCCCCTGAGGCTGAGAAGAGATCAAGCCATCACGTGATGCAACCACGTGATCAGGCTGTCCGGCTTAAGGCATCTTGAGATTCGAAGCGGCCCCGCCGACCGCTCCCCGAATCAGCAGGAAACAGACAAAAGAGGAAGAGTCCGAGGCAAGCTATCGAGCAGACTATCCGGAACTTGAAAGGGCCGAATATCCGACAACAAGAACAGGCGAGCGCATATATTACTCCTCCATGGTGGCGCGGGCCAAGATGTCATATCGAAGGCAATACAAAAGCAGCCAAGCAGAAACACCTGGAACAGCTATCAGACCATACAGCCATACACATCTACACCGACGGCAGTGGCATCAATGGTCATGTGGGAGCAGCAGCAGTATGTACAACGACACAGGAGAACCGGGCAGCATACATGGGCACCGAGCGGATCTCAACCGTACATGCCGCTGAACTACAGGGCATCTTGCTGGCTCTACAGATGGCGCGGGAAGACAAGCTGCGAGGCAACACAAGGAGTAGAGTGTGCATATACACAGACAACCAGGCAGCCATAAGGTCCTCGGCTAAACCAAAAGGCAAACCCGGAGCATATCTCTTGAAAGCCATCGCAGAACTCACAGAAGAGCTCCAGCAAAATGGACTACCTGTGGAAGTTCGATGGATCCCAGCCCATGCAGGGGTTTGGGGAAACGAACAAGCCGACAAAGCAGCCAAGGAAGCCACAGGATGGAGGGAAGGAGGAGCCAATGGACCCAGAGCGGCCGAGCCGCCTGAACTATTGGCACTCCGTTCAACGCTCAAGATGTGGACGCACAAACACGTTCACAAAGCCTGGCAAGACAAATGGGCCAATGAAAGCCGGGGCAGGGTCTGCTTCCGTTATACGCCGAAACCAACAAAAGAGGTATTACAGCTGCACACGAAACTCAACAAGAGACAAAGCGCACTGTTGATCGGGTTGCGGACCGAGAAGATAGCTACCAAGCACTTCCTCTTCAAGCAAAGGGTACCAGGCGTCACGGACGACAAGTGCCCCTGCGGACAAGGACGACAAACGGTATTGCATATCCTCCTGCGATGCCGGAAGCATCGACAACTCCGGAACCAGGAACTTGGCGACATCCTAGGACTAAGCGACCTTCGAAGGGTGTTGGGAGAGCGCAAAGCAGCCGCGAAAGCCGTCAGATTCATGGAACAGACAGGGACCCTTGGGCATCTCGGGGTCGAAACGTAGCCAGACGATGTCGGGCGCTGGGGGGAGACTGTAGGTACATGGACCCTATACACGAGGCGGATGTGGCCGCCTTTACTGAGCCTGAAAACTGTTGTACATTAGTAGAGAACCAGATTCTGCACGATGGTGCCAGCCACGAGTAGAATGAGGTTGAGGAGAAAGCGGGATCATTGGGGACAGCTGGTCAATGTTTGTTGATGTTGGCGAAGTGGGGCGAGCCTCGGATTAACACCGGAGCGAGCTTCGGCTGTCCGCCAACCCCGCTAACCGGGCATGGCTGCTTATGTATCTAGCGGCTACAACCGAGTAGGAATATAACCTAACCTAACCTAACCTAACCGGCCCCGCCGACCCAGCCTTGTCGAGTACGATATGAGAAGATGCGCCTCCTGACGCGCAACGGCAGCGGCAAGATCAGCCTGAAAGAGTTTTCTCACAACAAAATCCCTCCTTATGCCATACTGTCGCACACCTGGGGTGACGAGGAGGTAATCTTCAAGGATATATCGGACGGTGGAGTGGAAAACAAACTCGGCTATGGAAAGATCAGATTCTGCGGGGAACAAGCGGCGCGAGATGGCTGGCAATATTTCTGGGTGGACACGTGCTGTATTGACAAGTCAAGCAGCGCCGAGCTCGGAGAGTCCATCAACTCCATGTTCCTCTGGTACCAGAACGCCGCGGTCTGCTATGTTTACCTAGCCGACGTCTCTTCGACCACCGGGGATCCATCTTCATGGGAGACGGCCTTCCGGAACAGCAAATGGTTCACTCGCGGCTGGACACTACAGGAGCTCGTCGCTCCAGAATCAGTCGAGTTTTTTTCAAGAGAAGGCGTTCATCTAGGGAGCAAGAAGTCTTTGGAGCGGTGCATCAGCGAAATAACCGGGATCCCTATCGAAGCCCTCCAAGCTAGCCAGGATCTCTCCGAGTTCAGCGTGGCCGAGCGGATGGCGTGGATGCAGGGCCGAGAGACTACACGTGAAGAAGACATGGCGTACTCGCTTCTGGGCATCTTTAATGTTCACATGCCGCTTATCTATAGCGAAGGCAGAGATAATGCGCTAATGCGACTGGAGGAGCAGATCAAGAAGAGTAAGCAGGTTTACCACCACCCTAGAGCAGAATGACTAACAATGGCAACTCCCAAAAAGTCGCACGTTCCAAGCAGAGCCATGCTGATGTGTCTGAATAGAAACACCGCCGCAGCCGTCGGCGTCGATCCCATTCTCCCGCGACTCTGACTTCGTCAACCGCGGCGACATCCTCGACCAGATCGACCGACAATGCTCCAAACCCGCGGGCCGCGTTGCCCTCGTAGGCCTGGGTGGCGTCGGCAAGTCGCAGCTGGCCATCGAATACACACACCGGATTGCTGAGGCACAGACTAAGGTGTGGGTGTTTTGGATCCACGCCGGTACGCAGGCGCGTGTCGAAGAAAGCTTTAGGACGATTGCCGACACAGTCGAGCTGAGCGGTCGGAACGAGCCCAAAGCTGATATACCGCTGCTTGTGCAGAACTGGCTCTCCAACGAACGAAACAGCAGATGGATTGTGGTGCTCGACAGCGCCGACGACCACGAGGTGTTATACGGGCTAAGTGAAGAAGGCGGCAACCGACGGCTGTTGGCATCATATCTACCGCAGAGTCGAAATGGCTCCATCATCGTGACAACACGCAACAAAGACTTGGCCTGCAGAATTACAGGGAGCCGCAACTTCATGATCGAAGTCGGACCGATGACGCAGGCAGATGCCATAACGCTCCTAGAGAAGAAGTTAGGGTTTGCGGATGTGAATACGGCCACAGATCTCGTACAGGCGCTTGACTGTGTTCCGCTGGCCATCAGCCAGGCAGCAGCCTACATAAAAGCGAGGGAGCCGCGGAGCTCGGTGGGGAAATACCTGGCTGAGTTTCGGGAGAGCGAGCGTAAAAGAACTAGGCTTCTAGAGCATGACGGTGGAGACCTTCGGCGGGACGGAGGAGCTTCGAATGCGATTCTGACAACGTGGCGAATATCATTTGACTACATCCGGCACAAACGGCCGTCTGCAGCAGATTTGCTGTCGCTTATGAGCTTCTTCGACCGACAAGGCATTCCTGAGTGGGTGCTCGAGCCTGCCGAGAAGATCAAGAGCACAGGGCGAGCAGGTTGGCAGGATGAGGCTAGGGACAGCGACAGCGACTCATGCAACGAGACAGACAGCATAGATAACGGATTTGAAGACGACGTGGCGATGCTGAGGGACTACTGCCTTATTGATATGAACAGAGAAGGAGACGAGTTTGAGATGCATGGGCTTGTGCAGCTAACAACACGGAAATGGCTCAGTTTGTATGGGCAACAAGAGACGTTCGAACAGCAATGCATCGAGCGATTGGCAGCGCGGTTCCCGACGGGCCAATACGAGAATTGGGCGACTTGCCAGAAACTTTTTCTGCATGTGCAGAAGGCAGTCGATTACAAACCGGAAGAGAATAGGATAGTAGAGTGGGCAACTCTGTTATATAAGGGAGGATGGTATGCGTGGTTGCAAGGGAGATATGATATTGCGGAACGAATGGTAAGCAAGTCTCGGAAGGCTCGTATAAAGATGTTGGGAGTGGAGGATGACGCAAGTCTCGCGAGTACGTCGCTTTTTGCAAGTGTACTTAGGGACCAGGGCCGATGGGAGGAGGCCGAGAAGCTGTTTGTGCAGGTCATGGAGACTCGCAAGAACAAGCTTGGGGCTGACCATCCCTCTACGCTGACGAGCATGGCCAACCTGGCGTCGACGTTTTGGAACCGGGGCCGATGGGAAGAGGCCGAGAAGCTGGAGGTGCAGGTCATGGAGACTCGCAAGAACAAGCTTGGGGCTGACCATCCCGATACGCTAACAAGCATGGCCAATCTTGCTTGTACCTGGAAATCTCAAGGTCGGGACTCTGATGCTCTAGCCATGATGAAGGACTGCGTTCAGGCCCAACAGCGAATCCTTGGCCAGAAACATCCAAACACTCTATCGTCATTAGAAACGTTGGAGATATGGACTAGTTCAGGGGTGGATTAGTAGATATTAGCAATAGTAATGATATTCAATCGACAGGGACTCTGACTGAAATATGCGGGCTATGATAGTTTAATTGTGCCTTGAATACAAGTGGAGATATACTATTGTAAATACGTGCTCTATTACCCAGATATCATGCCAGCTTGACTACGCACTTCCGAGCTACTGCATTATCGGTTAGTAATCATCTAAATAACCATGAAGCCTATCGGGTCTGTTACCGATATGTATAGAATAGTATTTGACAGTTCGCAGAATCTGACTGGTGATATTATTCAAGGACCAATTTAAAGAAGTCTTCTAGTTAAACTAGATCCGTCATGAGACCCAACACTTGCTTGCCTTTCCGGTCAGCGGCTCCATGTTGTGGGGCTACACAGCCACAGTAGCGGCTTAAGCGTAGGCTTACCCCCTGGGGTACGAGATAAGCTATCCTTGAGTCTCTGATGCTAACCCAAATCGTCAGAAAGCACTGATCCGTGTGGCGATATTGTGTAAAACATTCTTCTACAGCAGCCACAAGCTTAATTATACGATGTTGGCATCAAAATAAGGTTCGGGAGCTCGGATATTATGGTCCTACCACCATCAATAGCGATAAGATCTCGGTGATGAAGTTGAAAATTGAGTGTCTTGTAATGCCACTGAGCGAAGACACTTCCTAATCCAGGCGACCAGGCCACGGAGCCAGCGTAATTTTCAAATCAGAGGTGCTAGAAGGGTCTGAGGGTGGCCAAACTAGGGGATTTACGCCCAATTAAGCAAGTGCATGCATGCGCGTGAGGTGTAACTTTTCTTAAAGTCAAAGTATCTGCAATTTGGCTCGTTACGCAATGTGGCTCGCGACACAATGATGGATGTTATTATATAAATGATCAATGTAGTTATATCCAAGTGAGCAGACAATATTAACCAGTAGGGCTTGTGAATGTAATGGTAGTAAAACAGTGGCTTATTTTTCCTCTAAGAGTAATACAAGCAATACGTCGCCTTGTTTTGACTGCTCGTTTTGAACTCTAGTCTTTTGGCTTCCGTTCCCGCCGTTCTCTTGCTATCAATCGTTATCTGTCATTATATAATTATCACAGCAGTACTAAACACCACGCTCATTGAGCCTATAGTTCCAGAGGCAAAGGAGCGCCCAACAACTTTCCACTTGGCCATGATGCCACTAATTTCAGGACCATAAGGCCATGCTATCTCTCCTTGGGAGGGAGTCCGACCTCGGCGGCCACAGAATCTTTAATCTCACGGAACTGCTCTGTGCTGACATGGCCTGGAGCTCCATAATATGCCACCTGTATCAAAATCCATGTACTAACCCTGAAAATAGACGTATTGAGCGCAGCAATACGAGTCGGGGGACGATATGCAGTCAAGTTGCCCGCGTCATCAGGGATCCTAATGCTCAGCTATGGCTGTTTTGTGGGTATATTGCGGGAGGAGAGCTATTCTTGAGGGTACCTCTGTCTAGATTCATCCAATAGCTTTCAGGCAAATATCTTTCATCACGACCCTACCCTACCAAAAAAGAAACTGAAAGCACCCATGGTCCACTCCTCCCCCTTAAGACCCATACAATACACCAGAGAAGCTAAAGAGCGACGGAACTAGATCCCTTGCGGAAGGAGCATGATTGTCCACTCTTTCTCGGGCTTATAAAAGGTATGTAGTCCGATATTAGCTAGGATATTCGTCCATGAACACCGTGTAGACAGTGTGCTGATGGTAGGGATCACACAGCGTGGATTACTCCGCCGTCATGTGGCACTGCGTTACAGGAAACTTTGTAATCGCTTACGCAGCAAATAATGCATTGAGCATGTGGAGAGCAATGGTGCATTCATAATGTCTAGAGTTCAGGCGTCCTTTGGCGGGGGAGTGGGCTCGCTGTATACACTACGGGATAGATATCTTTGCGTCGTAGCCGAGCTGCAATCAGACTGCTGAAATGAGGGTCCAGGGGTCGTATTGAGATGCGTGACCTGGAAGAAGATGTGGGGTTACTGCAAATCCCTTCCCAACCGTATAGATGACTGTGTAGCAAGGTCAAGTTAACTCACCCCTGCTGCGGAGGTACAGCTGAGAGAGTAATGATACGGCAAATACCATATCATTGGCAAAACCGATTTCCCCTCTCTCGGACAAAGACGAAGCATGGGACCTCGCGCAGCTAGGGTCAGAGCTTCTGTTTTGCTTCAGAATGGGTCCCAGTAACCCTCAAGGAGCCGCAGAGTCAGCCTTGAGGTAGGATCTAAAAGATGACTAACGAACGGCATTGGTGCCGTCAATCGAAGCCATGTCGGCCAAACACATGGAGGTGACTTGGATAAGGGTGTCCACCTAGCGGTGACTCTGGAAGGAACCAAGGATTTTCCTTTACTCGAACAGGACCTGAGCCTAACCCGGCAAGTGGTATAAGTACTCAGCTGCATCCCCTTTCTGACAAGCTTGCTCCGAAACCATTCTCTTTAAGATACTTACTGCCATCACGTCAATTCTATCCTTTTCTAAAAAATGGAGTCACTTAGGATTGGAACAGCAGTTCCTCCAATTCCTCAGCTTCGACAACGCCTTGGCTTCAGAGACGGACAAAGAGAAACTGATAGATTCATACGTCTAACCGACCTCTTCTATAAAACTCATTTACGCGACAATCCGGTCTATATAACATCGAAGCATTGGCGCGAGCACGATTGTCAGGTCTACCTTGCTAGCCTGGCTGGAAAATTTTTAAAGCAACATGGCGCCGAGTTTTGGCCTGATACCCCCATTCCTGGACACCCGAATCAACCGAGATGCTCCAGCGACCGTCCTTAGTATGTTGCAACTATCATTGTAGTACTCATCTGCTCCTTCACTGACTTGCTACACAAAAGTATACAAAATACTATGCAGCAGCTGTTTTTCCGGTTGATTGTGCAATTCCAGCGCAATGAGAAGTACAGAAGAAAGATAAATTTCCCTACCACTCCCTCTGCGACCCAAAAAGGCGCAGTTGGAAGCCGAGATAACCCAATTGATCTAAGTTCTCGCGGCAATGACGCTAGAACTTTCTCTAATTACGAATCCAACGACCTATTGTCCAGGTTTGTCTGAAGATCACGTTAAGCACCAAGGATAACACTTCTCATATTTTTAGTGCCACACCATTTCAATGCTTCTCAGGCCCAATTAACAAAGCATTAATACGGGCAGACGAAAATAGTGATGCCACACTCAATTCAAGCGCATGCTCTGCCACAAATGGACAGGATCATACTGCTGCACAGGTAAGATGCGGTTGTGTATATCAGAATCACTATATTGCACAGTTCTAACTCCCCAATACAGTGTCTGCTTGATCCATCGGCAAAACGACCTTATGTGCCCGAGCTGGAAAGCAGCGAAAGCAGCCAAGAACCTCCTACAAAGCGTGCGAAGAGTGACCAAAGTTCATCTCAAATGCAAGACGGCAGCTCAGGACAAATCACTCAATCCGCCCCCGTGGCTTCGCGCCGAGGACTTCGATCAGGACGCAGTTACAGATTTGTTAACCAATCACCTATGGTCTTCTCACGAAATCGGTCGCGAACAACGAACCTAGCAGCACAAAGTCAGACCGGCCAGAACAATCAGACAACCGCTAGCATCGCAGCCCCAATGGCTGGTATGGTGGCTGAGCCGCGCTCTCAGGACCAACAACAGGATGGGCCAGCGCTAGGGGCTCCTCAAGATCGCAGCGAAACTATCAGCTCTATGATAGAAGCACTTGGAACTACAGTTGCCCCTGTGCCTGCTTCTACACCAAAGATTGAGTTCGCATACCTAGCTGTGCAATCACGTGCTCCGAATTTCTGTGCTCAGTCATGGATACCAAAGGGAAAATTCAGCGAAATGAGACTAGCTGAATTTGAACAGGAGATACCTTTAAAGCTTTCGGCGAACACCAAGACGTGGCTTTTTACTTTAAAGGGACAAGGGGTGAATATAATGGTGGATGTGCCCTGCGGCCAAGTGGGAAAGTACCATTCAATGCAGAAATTGTTTGCTACAGCTATTAGGCAGGCAATCCCTCATAATATAGACAATGACTTTCTTGTCTTTACGATTGAGATAGAGGTATTGACAGACAGGAGCTATAAGAAGCTAGAGGAGTATGAGGGAATACTAGATTTCTAAATTTATTTACCTGAATTTATTATCTTATTGCTAATTATTAGCACCGCACGTTTCTCATTTCAATCGCGAACCGAATCAAAGACTTGTTTTATATCTATGATTATAAAGAGGCATGCAGTCCGAGGTGGAAACAGTAGTTAGCTAGCTCTGGCGTATTGCAAGCAAGCACGCTGTTCTTTGCAATACTGGGTAAGAGTTCTCTTGTTTAATGAAAGGAAGCAGGGTATTTCAAACTAATTTTAGCAAAACAAAAGGTTAAACATAAGAATCTATACAATATCCTTATTCAGAGTCAGAGTCAGAGTCAGAGTCTTCAGCTCCTTTAGTCCAAGTGTCTACATATCCTTCATATTTTCTCTCTAATTTCCATTGAATCCAATGTCCATTTCCTTCTTTCGTGCCAACGATTGACACAGGTATTTGCTCTGCCTCAAAAACCCTATGGACAGGTCGTCCATACCTGTATTTCAGAAGGATAGAACATCTATGTTTGATACGTTCCTTCCCCTTGCCATCGTAGTCCTCAATGCCACCAATCTGGTGAGGACCAATTCGATGTATACGGTCGTTATCGTAATACAAGACTGCTGTCTCAACATCATTGCTGTATTCTCGAAACAGCATTTCAGGGGTTTTTATTGTTATCCAGTCTGGACTATAAATTGCATCATAGATATTTAGTGTAAGTTCGGATTTCTGAAAGTGGACTTCATAGTGATCTTTATCATAAGTATAGTCTTCGTTAAAAGAGTCAAAGAGGAGCTCCCTAAATTCGTCTCCATAGTCGCCACACCAGTTGGATATTACAAGTGCGAGATACTTTGGAGAAGGTTCAAGTAGGTCGGCATCTACAAGACAAGGTAGCGGGGGATTCGGCTCTGACTCATGAAGTTCCATAACTTTTTGTATCCAAGTTTCATTTTTAAAAATGCTACCCCAGAGTTCTGTACTTATTTGATGTTGTTCCTGGAGATGAAACTCTAGATCTTTCGCTTTAAATGCTTGTCTTAAGTTTGCTCTTGAAACTGGACTAAGTAAATCTGCGATAGCATGTCCAATATCTCGCGAAAGAGTTTCCATTTGAAGGGTTAGGATTGCAACCTAGTACCGGTAGGTATTAATGTTAAAGCTATCCGGGCTACCTACCTACCAGTACTTATATATACATATAATTCAGGGAAATAGTGCCTGCTAGAAAACAATTCTATACTTTATTAACATCCGGATATAGATGTAATAAAAATAAGGTTAAGCCCATTATACCTTATCTAGTATGTATATATACGTAACATACATACATATGTAATATATATATGTATATATATTTATGTATTGGTACCTAGCTCCTAGAAGCTCAAACAGCGTATCAACCAAGTTGATTGGGGCCTTTTCTAGGCACAGAATAGGCCACGGCTCAGAAAATGGACTATTAGTAACTTCAGCCGAACCCCAAAACTGCAATGCAGCTCATCAAGCCGCGCGATGTACATTGTAAACCACTTCTTGATGCGATCCATTTATGGACGGTTCAATTTCGGACCTGTATCATATCTATACATACCAGTCTAGATGTATATATATACGCCCAGCACTTAGGGTAGTCCACGTCTAGAAGCTGCAAAAAGCCACAGCCGGATGGGTTTAAGATAAAAAAATCCAAGTTCCAGTAACACCCATATTTCCCTAGACAGCAAACCTTACAGTATGGAACTAGGCGACGTATTTCAGCAGATTACCTTGGGCGCCTTCCCTTATGAGGATATAGACCGAGCCACGAAAGCATATGAAAGCCTGCAGAAAAGGTACCACATAAATAGCGACATCGTAGATCTTAGTCCTGAAGACCAGTGGACTGAATACGCTGTCCAAGTCTCGCAGGCTACTGTATCCCACAACGGACAGATAACGCCGCCAATGTTGCAACTAGCTCAGGGGAAAGAGCTTGATATTGATATCATAAAGCCATATCTTGAGCTTCTACGTCGCCGAACTTATTCTATGGACATACTGGATATTCATCACCTCCAAGAGCAGACAATTGACCTTGGTGAGAAAGGCCTCTTACAGCCAGCAATCATCCCAATCAAGGATCAGACGGGATGGGCTTTTGCCGTAGCATACCCTGACTGCATCCATTGGTACGACAGTAGACCGCATTCTCCTACCCCCAGAGTCACTGCTGCAGGAAATAGAGTCCTGATAACGAACTGGACAGGCCCAAAACATGCCGATTCCGCTGAATCGGGGGTTTTGATGCTTCTAGGAATCAGGCGCATACATCAGGGCTCAGCTCATGTGGGGCAGAACAATTCTGAGGTGATTCGACCTCACTTTCGTACCAGGGTGCTCGTGGAGCTCCTTTGCGGCACATTATCGCCATCTAATGCCGAATTCGCGCATATTTTGCGTCATGAAGAGGAGATTTATTCAGAATTTTTCCTTGATGCTATGCACGGCATAAATCCTCCACCCCAACCGGAGCCAGAACCAGGGCCAGAAACGGAGCCGGAACCGGGGCCAGAAATGGAGCTAGGACCGGAGCTAGGACCGGAACCAGAACCAGAGTCGGAGCCGGGATCAGAATCACCAATCGAGCCAAGTGCCGCCACCACCCCTAGGCAGCCCTTCACTCATTCATCTGAGAGCGAGTCACCAGACGCAGAGAGAGTATCAACGTCTGGAGCATCGCCCGGCTCCCCTAGTCACATTACATCTTCAGGCTCTTCTGGCGGTTTGATTAGCTATGGATCAACAAGACACGAGTCAGCTCGGCAACAAAGCTCTCCATCAACATCGATGACTAAAATTCGGAAAGATCGCAAAATGATATTAGAAAACCTCGGGGATGCGATCTTGGCATGCAGGTCGGTAATGAAATCCTCTCAACCTCAGCTGTTTATGCTCTTGCCTTTAGTGCGTAAGCGTGGCACCTTTTCCCAGAGGTACCATGCAGCCTTGCTTTGTGATATGGTATTAGGAAAGGAGGATGCCTCAATTCTTAACGCGGCAGATATACACCCTGATGACATTCTAAGAATCAGAGCCATGGCAAGGCGGCGGAAATTCTGGAAGGAGCTCTGCGACTTAGGCCAAGAACAGGACATTGGCCGATACACTATTCTCCTGGCTGTTCCTAGGAACACATCGGTTTGGATAAAGGCCGAAGAAAGGACACAGCTCTATGATCAACTAAGAGGCCGTTTATACGATAAATCGGATCATCTCCGTGGCCTGCTCCTGAGAGCCAGAAAGATTTGCTCTACTGTTATCGATGACTCAATACCGAAACGTCTAATGGCGATAGACTATTATAACTATGGCGAAGCTGTTAAGCAATATGGTATTACGCCGACCAGCTTCTATGAACAGTGCATGAGCACAGAATCCGTAGCTTCTGGCCGAGACTTAGCGGATGGCGGCCTTTATGAAAACCAAGCTGGAGGAGAGAGTCCTCGTTATACTGACTCTGCGCTATAGTAGAGGTACTGTAGAGGCTGCTCTAACGTGTACAGAAAGATTGGGGGAGAAATAAGAACGTTGTATCACGGGAGCAAGCTTCTGGGCTGTACTTGGATTAGGTTGTAGGTGTTGTTGGTGACGGAGATCATGCCAAGAGTCTACATGCAAGAATGCCGGTCGTATAACAACCAAGCCAATAATGAGACAGAAAAGATAAGGGTTAATTGACTCAACACTGTGACGAAAGAGGTATCAAACTGGACTCGGTTTGGGTGGTTGTTATGAGTCCACCAACCTTATCCGCCAGAGCTGTCTACCTAGTACAGTAGGGTTAAGGTTTAGCGTCCGCCAACCTAAACTTGGACACTTTCAAAAAGGGTCCATTTTTGGCCCTGCGTGGCGCAGGCACAGTGCCTAGTTGGCCTGTGGAAGTACCCCGGGCACTGTAGCACTAACAACCAAGTTGATGCCTCAGACACGAACATTGGCTGACTCATTGGCCGACCATCCTCGAGTGGCCAGGCAGCCATTTCTGTCTCCTACAACATAAACCTCCAAAGAGTGCTTTATCCCCCAATGGCCCCACGACTAACCCCGAGAAGCGCGAGAAGGTTTGTGCTCTTCTCTTGAATGAGGTTCCGATCAAGGATATTGCCCAAACGATCCCTTGCACCGAACGCAGCGTACGCAGAATTCGAGCGACCGTAGAACGATATGGAACTCCGACAGCACCATCGAACCGTACCGGCCCCGACCCAAAGATAACCCCCCTGATGCGTGAAGCGCTCTTCAAACTCTTGGATAAGAGGCCTCATATGCGACGCCGTGACATGATTGCCTTCCTCCGTAAGACCTACCAGGTGGATGTGTCGCCTGCGAATATCACTCAAACCCTAAAATCTGCAAATTGGACACACAAGAAGACGCGCCGCATCGCGCGACAGCGAAGGCCAGAGCTGCGACACTTTTACCAGTACAGACTGAAGCGTGGAGGTTACAAGTCATACCATCTCATCTTTATTGACGAGTCTGGCCTCGATAGAAGCATCGGGGTTCGGGATAAGGGATGGGCTCCCAAGGGCATCACCCCAGTTCAGACGGCGCATTTCCAGCGCGAAGAACGATATCAGATACTGGCGGCATATACGCAGAGGGGCATCAAGCTGTCCCGAGTCTATCGTGGAACCACTGACACTGCTACATTTCTAGACTTCATCGAGCAGCTGCTCTGTCATTGCGGGAAATGGCCCGAACCAGAGTCTGTTCTTGTCATGGATAACGCTGCGATCCATTGCTCGGACGAGATCAAGCAGATGTGCGATCGGGCTGGGGTGAAATCGGTGATGACAGCACCCTACACACCAGATACAAATCCTATTGAAGGCTACTTTGGACAGCTGAAGGCCTGCGTGAAGTCACGTTGGGATGAACACATCGGCCTCATCAGGAAGGATTTCGGGGAATACATCAAGTCGTGCATCAAGGCAGTTGGCGCTCTGCAAAGCAGTGCCGAGGGTCACTTCCGCAAGGCTGGGTTGACCATTGAGCCGTCGCCCCTGGAATCATCATAGCACTTATGCACAGGCACTGCATTCTGGCCAAAATACGAATCCTATTTCTACTCGTTGAAAGTTTCTTGCACCCAGTCCCGAATATCCTCAATAAACGATAAAGCAATGCCCAGCTTAACGCCCTGCTTGGTATAGAACTCAACATCTTTGGTTGTATAAACGTGCCTCAAGTCCAGGCACTCCTTCTTAGTGATCTGGTATGGTGCCCAGAAGCCCGCCTTCCAGGTCGGACTATCGACCTTGCTGCACTGCCACTGGTAGTACTCTGCTAATGCCTTGTCTCTTGGCAGTGGAATCACGAGTTTGGCATGATAGGACTGAGCTACGATGGTGCCTCCTGCGCCCGTCCCAGTGTTCCCCATGTCGTCGCCAGAAGCATGGTTTTGATGCCCTGGGCACGCGATGCTTATGTTGATGGGCGGCAGGCTTCCCGATCTTTTACGTTTGAGCTGTTTGCGCTCCGCAGTTTTTTCGGCATGTTTATAGATCAACTGGCGGATATGATCAGGCACGTCGTCATGTGTCCTCAACACCTTGCCTTCTTCAGCATGGTCAACAAGCTTGTCGAGGATGTTAGTATCGAGTTTGTAGTGTTTCTTGCTCTCCGGGTCACGCCAGCAATAGAATTGGTTGTTGCTGCATGGAACGCCGATGCAATGGAATAGAGCATAGACCTCCTTCCAGACGGGTCTTGTTCCCGATTCTTCCTCTTGCTGAGCCAGAAGTCGGTCTCTGGCATTAAGCTGCCTGCCTGTTGCACCCCGGCCATTTTGTTGTGTTGTGACATCGGCCGGTTGGATAATTTCCTTGTAGACGAAGCATACATCGATTCTCAGCTTATTGCCATCTTCAAACAAGCGACCCCAGGCCCTCAGTTTGTTCTCTACGGCATGCCAGTCTACGTTTAACCCGTCGGCCTGTAGCTTGAGCTTCTTCTCGCCACGCTTTGTAGTCGACACTATCATCGTCGTCTCGTCAGGCTCGTACTTTGTACCGGGCAGCTTGGCTTCTACCATCTTCGCTAGAGCCAGACATAGGAACTTCTCCCAGTAGTCGCCCGGTGCTAAGGTGAGGTTCTCTTCGGTGATCTCGGCGAGTGTCGTGGACTTCTTATTCTTCCGGAGCTGTAGTTTCCATTCAATATCATAATGAATACAAGTAGGGTTTGAGCCATCATCCTGGAAATCAGGGGTCCAGTCGCTTAACTGAAGTAGGGGGAGCAGTGCTTGACCTCCTCTGCGGGGGTTCTGTCTTTGCTCACTAGGACTGGCACTGGGACTGCCGAAGTCATGTAGCACCGGTGTGCTATAGTTTAACTCGAGCTGGCTTGCATCATAAGCGTACATAAAAGTATCATCAGACGGCGGGCACATGATTCACGATATTGGGTGGCAAAGAAGGTGATGCGGAACCTCTTGACGAACGCCTGGCTACGAGGGTCGACCCGTATGTGGATGACTCGAACAGATGACACGTGGCAGCATGGCTGCCTATAATGCACGTGACAATGCTATATTTAGGCTGGCGTGCTTATCCTTATCGCGCCAATCACGAAAATGGAGCAGAATTTACTCTTGCTCTACTCCATAGCCTAGACTACCCCGCCCGAGCTGGCTCGTCCTCCCAGTCCCAAGTTTAAGCAAGGCCTCAAACCCACAATGCCATTCCGCCATGGAAGGGCTCGGCATCGCGGCTAGCGTTATCGCCGTCGTTGACTTATCGGCCAGGATCGCTTCGATATGTTCACCATACATCAAAAACGTTAGGAATGCAGGAAATGATGTACAGCGACTCCTGCAAGAGGTCAACAGTCTCCATGAGGTCGCAAACGACATCAACGGGCTGCTCAGCGGTCCTAACTCTGCGAGGCTTAAAAGCTCGCAGAAGCTGGAGGCTGGGCTTAAAAAGAGCCTAGGTAAACTTCAAACATTGGATGGGAAACTTAAACTGCTCGAGCAAAAAATTCCTTCAGGAGGAACACGGCACAGGATCATCGCCCGCATCAAGTTTTCTGCCCTAAGATGGCCTCTCAGCAGCCAAGAGATGGAGAGGGATGCCCAGGACATTGCACGTTACACGCAGACACTTTCCCTGGCGTTACAGCAAGACCATCTGTGAGACATGATTATCCTTGTCAAGCTTACCCTTTGGGCTAACAGGAATGCCTAATAGTGCCATTTTCTTGAACAATGATCAAGTTGTTGTGCTTGACCGGCTTCCTATTGCCAAGGGCGCGCCATTTAACTCTCATGACGAGGAGTCGAATCCAACTTGCTTAGGAAATACACGAGTGGAACTCCTCCGCCAGATATTGGCATGGGTTCACGATCCTAGCGCTAAAGCAATCTTTTGGTTGAACGGTATGGCTGGGACGGGAAAGTCAACCATATCACGGACCATCGCTCGCTCGCTGTCTGGAACGAATCACCTCGGTGCCAGCTTTTTCTTCAAAAGGGGAGAGGCTGATCGAGGTAATGCTACTAAGTTCATGACGACAATTGCCCGCCAGCTAGCGGATAAAGAGCCGAGCTTAGCGCCGATGCTGATGAGCGCAATCGAGAAAGACTCGACGATTTCGGGATCTGCTTTGCGGGAGCAGTTCCAGAAATTGATCTTTGAGCCCCTGTCGAAGATCACTTTGTCGGATCCACTTGTCATCATTGTGGATGCGCTAGATGAATGCGAGGGCGATGACAAGATTAGAACCATCATTCATCTATTTGCGCGCATGCAGTCTCAACCTATACCTTGGCTGAAAGTCTTCATGACAAGTAGGCCAGATTTGCCGATCCGCCTTGGTTTCGCAAAGGCACAGGGCACCTACCAAGATTTCATTCTTCACGAAATTAGATCGGACATTATCGAACATGATATCTCGATATTTCTAGACCACGAATTCCGATCGATACGGGATGATTATAACCTTATGGTCGTGGAAACACAGCTACCTCCAGATTGGCCGGGTGATTCCAGGATCAAGGCTTTGGTGGACCTCGCAAAGCCACTCTTTATCTCGGCCGCAACTGCTTGTCGATTCATCTCCGAGCCCAGTCATGGCCACCCTGATGAGCTTCTCGAGGAGATTCTAGCATACAGGGGCAAGAGTGCAACCTCAGGCCTCGATGCGACGTACCTGCCAGTCTTGAATCGACAAATCGTGGGCATTCAATCGGAACGAAAGAGAAACGATGTCATTCAACAGTTTCGAAAGCTTGTCGGCATTATTATTACTCTTGAGAGCCCCCTTTCAAGCTCGGCTCTAGAGGGGCTGTCAAATATCCCACAAGCCATGATTGTCGATCAACTGAAGATGCTTCATTCAGTTCTGCATGTTCCTATGTCATCAAAGGATCCTGTACGCCTATTTCATCTGTCTTTCCGAGATTTCTTAGTCGATCCTGAGACAAGGAATAAAACACCACTTTGGATAGACGAGAAGCAGATGCACCAAGACATAGTGGTCCATTGTCTCCGCGTCATGAAGGAAAAGCTTCGAAGGGATATGTGCGATTTGCGAAGACCAGGAATTGCTCGATCTGATATAGATCAGCAAACGATAACTAAACATATCCCGCCAGAGCTTGAATATGCCTGCCTTTACTGGGTCGATCACCTACAGAAAGGAGATATACACATCTCGGATGATGAAATTCACCTGTTCCTTTCCAGCTACCTACTATACTGGATTGAAACACTGAGTCTAATCGGGCGGGCATCGGACAGCCTTGGAATTCTGCGAACATTGCGTTCTGTTTTACAGGTGCGTTTTACCTATCTTACTTTCATAATAAAAGATGCTCATTGCTATATAAGACCCAGGAAAACGAAGAAAAATCCACACTACTTGATGATGCTATCCGGTTTAGCCGCACCTATCTGTCGACTATTGATTCTTACCCGCTTCAGATCTACGCTCTTATCGCTGTCTTACCACTCAAAAGCCCAATACGGAAGGTGTTCTTAAAGACACAATGGGCTTGGTTGTCTGTATCTGGGACTTTGAAACAGAACTGGGATTCGTGCCTGCAGATACTCGAGGGCCATAGCAGCTCGGTAAACTCGGTGGTCTTCTCATCGGATGCCAAGCATCTTGCCTCGGCCTCATATGACCGTACTGTTCGGCTCTGGGATGCCACAACGGGCCAATGCCTCCAGACACTTGAGGGCCATAGCGACTGGGTAAGGTCAGTGGTCTTCTCATCGGATGCCAAGCACCTTGCCTCAGCCTCAGATGACCATACCGTTCGGCTCTGGGATGCCACGACGGGCCAATGCCTCCAGACGCTTAAGGGCCATAGCGACTGGGTAAGCTCAGTGGTCTTCTCGCCGGATGCCAAGCATCTTGCCTCGGCCTCAGATGACCATACCGTTCGGCTCTGGGATGCCGCGACCGGCCAGTGTCTGCAAATTTTCAATGCTCTAGCAACATCTCGGCTATCATTTACTCCTGACGGTTCCCAACTTCACACAGACGCTGGGACTCTTATGATAGACATCACTCACTTGTCGCGCCTACCATCTAACCTACCTTTGGATATAAGTAACATAATACGATCAGGATACGGGCTGGGTGAAGATCGCTGTTGGATTACCTGGGACGGGAATAAGACACTTTGGTTGCCGGTGAACTTCCGGCCAGTCTCCAAACACAGTTTCGCTATCTCAGAATCCAGAGTGGTAATTGGTTCTGCATCTGGAGGAGTCACTTTTTTCTGTATACGTGTAACCTAATAGCTTCTTCTATTAGTTACCGTAATAGTAAATATTATTTTGTAAAATAACTCTGCTTTGGAGGGTCATAGGGAAGCTCCTGATTATATACATTGATCTCATATTCTAGAATATTCTAGTGCATTAAGCAGAGCCGTTAGCCATGATGTTTATCCTTCTTGAATGGCGGCACTGAGGAATATTCTGGAAAATGTGGCCTGAGTATCCTACAAGAAGGCAGGACGCAGTACCATACTTAAACCCTGCAACCACTGCGCTCGGTATAAGGGACCCCGATGGGAATATTGTTGGATTATTATGTAGCTTAAAATATATATAATATTCCATTGAAGCAAAATTCCGCTTACTCTTTCTTCCCCGAGCTTAGTCATAAAATGCCTTTTGATGCCTAAGGCACTACAAGCTGGCTGTGCCTTTCGGAACGAAAGGTTCTTCCTTCCGTGCCCTCCCTCGACGCCACAAAACGCCACACTTGCACGGCCACAAAATAAAGCCACATCGTTTTTTTTCATCAAGCCACATTTTGACAGTCATAGCCACAAATTTATGTGGGACTAATGTCCAATCAAATACCATTCCTTATCCCTCTGGCGTAATTAGCTCATTCCCTTTAGCTTATGAGGCGTCCTGCGCGTCCTGAACTTTCCACGAGCTCATCCGTTTCCTTGGCGGTCCCTCTCTGACTGATCCAGCAGCTCCACTTCGCTTTAGGGCGCTCTTGCCTTGCACGGGCGAGTCGCTTTCCTCTGATGCCACCACTACCGTAACCGATGACTCTGCAGCAAGCTTGTTAGACTCGATCGCCATACTACAAGGTGCTCCTTGAATTGGGACCACACACCAGCGCTCCCACCTACGGTATCATCCGATGCGGAACCTAGTCACTCCCGCTGTCAGCAAGATGAATAAACTCATCCTTAGCACCCGGGGTAATCAACCCACCTGATCCGTGCTGAGGCTTGAAGAGCCGCTTCGTTGCCGTCGGGGGCTCTACGTCCTCTGGTATGTCATCCACCGGGTCCTTCTTTTCGGACCTTGGAGAGGGCCCCAGAGAGTGACCGGTTGTTGGGCTGCTGCTGAACGGGTTTCTGGACCTGCCGGACTCGTGCCTGGGTCTCTGGGGGGAAATGCTACCGCTGCCTGCTTCGAAAGTGGCTCTCGAGGTGAAGCCAAACTCGTCGACAAGAACAACCAAGATGTCTTTCCCGGGCCCGGGCTCCTTTTCTAGCAAAGCGACATTCAAGACGCCGACGATGCTTCCCCTACCGTAAAGCCATTTTCTGGATACGAAACCGCCCTCGGCCGAGTTTTTCATCCAGCCGATCCGGCTCCTCCACGGTTGTTGATCATGCGGCATGTAGGCCAATATGTGGAATGTCTGGATCCCCTTGAATGGTGTTTCATTTTCACGCGGCGGCGTGAGATATGTCTGGCATTGGATGAAGCCGCAGCATTTCAGCTGCTGTTCTGACAGAGAGCCGGCTTTAAACCTGAATGTCGTCGTGTCAACGGGTCCATGGAAGCTGGCGCGCGGTGCCATGGTGGGGAAGCAGCTCCCTGCGAGCCTCAAAGACCTCTCCGCCACTCTGCTGCACCGGTTAGTCCTCCAGGGCCAGTCACTCGTTGAGAGTAAGGATAGCACGTACGGCTGGAGACACATTTGTCCACGGACCTGTGCCAGCCTCGCGTACGAGTCTTCCCATAAGTCGATAACCGATTCATCACCGTTTTGGACCTTGCGGCGGAAGTGCAGCTCATGAGGGTGCAACTGTACGTCGAAGAAGAACCACTGGCCCTCCCAGTCTCCCATCTCGGGGAAGGGATACACGTACAGTGAGAGAGGTATATCGAGCTCGCTGTTCTGCAGGTCGAGCAGCTCTGCATGCTCGCCCCCCTTGTCTTCAAAGTAGGGTGGTCTAACGAATTGCAGGCGAACCGCCCCGACGAGATTATGACCTCGGATGTGCTGCCTGTCAGCGGAGGTAATCACCTCGACACATTCGAGGCTGGAGAAGAACTGGACGCCTAGGGCGTTCAGGGGAACTTGGCCAAGACCATTTCCTCGTTGCGCCGGCCCTGCCATAGTGGAGGCGCCAGGGATGGTTGTTTGATACGGTATTCCGGAACGAAACAGAACAAGTGGGGGTTGACGGGTTGTCGATTTTCCTGCTCGCTTTGCGGTGACAAGAAACAAGGAGAATGAACGAACCCACGATTACATCTCCCCTAGTGGAAGACTAGAAAGGAGAAGAGAGAAGAGAGAAGAATAGGGTTCTGAGAGAAAGATCGTGGACTCGGATCGAGAAATTTATCCTTTTCCCATACGGCGTCTAAGCCTTTCTTCCAGCCATTATGTTACAATTCGTACGATCGGAGACTTGCGTAACGAGGTGCGACAGACACAATCCTTGCAATCCCACCCGATGAAACAGATTCTCATGCTCTCCGACACGCCAGCATGATCGTCTGCATCAGTACAGGGGCACGCGGCTCTTGAATGCCTCACTTCACCCACGCGCGGCACTATCTCCAGGCGCAATGCGTCTGGTGATCCGACCGGAGTTGCTGCATCCCGAGCAGATGGCTTACAAAAAAAAAAACAAAAAAAAGAAAAAAAGAAAAAAAGAAAAAAAAAAAACGAGAAAAGAGGAGGAAGAAAAAGAAAGAAAAAGAAAAGGGCTTGCTTTGGTTGATGATATGGTTGCTGCCTGAGATTTAGTCGCTAAGGGGACATTATTTCCTGCCTCATGCGCTATCCTGGGCCATGGTTTCCTCGGACAACCGCGCTTGCGGGCATTTTCCTTCGGTTTCCCCATGAAATCCTCCTAGGTGTGGACAAGTCGCTATGCCTGATGAATCTCCTATCAGAGTGCCGTATGAAGAGATTCGGCGTGTCCTCGACAGCATGGGCAGTCGACGGACAGGTAGACGGAGTCGGTCAGAACAAGAGCCATCCCAGTCAGCCGCTGCGCGGCCTGGGGCGCAAGACATCATCAGAGTTCCAATTGCGGAGATTCGTCGAACGTTGGCAGAGATGACGCGAAAGCGTGCCGAGGACCGAGCTCGGCAGCGGCAGCTTGCCATAGATCGTGTCGAAAACGTCTCGGCATCGGCGGTCCCCTCGAGCCAAGTCCGTCTTAGCCCGAGTGAGATGGGGCCGCGCCGACGAGACGAAGAGCAAGCTCACCAGAGGCTAACGAGAAATGCGACAGGCCCACAAACGACAAGCCCGCATCGGATGCGACGTCCTGTTGCGGCCCGCTCCTCGAAGCGGCCAAGAGAGGAAGATGGCCTTCTGACACCGCCATCCTCGCGTCCGGGCCGAGACACTAAAAGACCACGTGGGATGGTCTCCAGGGAGAGGCAACGTGACTCGGTCGCCTTCGTGTTACGATCCTACAGTTCTGACTTCCTGGAGAAGCAGAGGGCCTCCACGTCGAGATCATGGTGTAAGGAAGTCACGCTCGATATCCAAGCAGAAGCAGCCAGAACGTTTTACCAAGCCTTCACTGACGAAAACTCCTTGCCGGTTTCCCATTGCATCTTCTGCTACAAGAAGCAGCCACCCGCCGCGCTTACAAAATGTCGTTGGCAAGATCTGCTGGCGCCGTCTCTGGTGCAGGCGACAAGTGCTCTTCAGCTTTGCGAGCAGTGTCTACCACGACACGGCGGTCGTGACGTGGACGTGTGCCGTGACTGTCACAACGGATTACAGAACGGAAGACTGCCCAAGTCTTGCTCGGTTAATAACATGCACATAGGGTGCGAGCATCGATACCCGAAGGAGCTCGATGATCTCTCTCCCGTCGAGGAAAGACTCATCGCCCTCCAGGCTCCTTTCGGCTACATCACGAAATTCACCGTCAACAACAAGATTCCGTCCGGCCTGAAATACAGGAAGCATGTGAAGGGGCATATTGTCGTGTTTCCGAATAAAGTCGATGACCTGGTAGCAACTGTGCTACCGCATCCGCTACTCAAGGTGGTCGAGAACATTCACGTCTCCTGGAGCGGCTCGAGCAAACCTGACCCTACAGACGTCGGGCACCTTCTTCGGGTCCGCAAGTCGGTCGTGAGAAATGCACTGATATGGCTTCAGAGGAACAATCCACTCTATGAGCATATTGGCATCGACCATGGCGAGATGGACAATTGGCATTATGAGGCTGGCTCGACCGTCCCAACTGCTATCTTTGGACTGATGCGACGCGAAGAACCATCAGTGGCAGAGAGAGTACAGACAGATCAGATCGTTCCAAACACTGACCGGGGACTACCGGACAGACAGCCCGCGACCATTGAGGAACTCCTCGACTCCGCGCGACTACACTCCAACGAGGAGATGTCGCCCGAGGAACCCGTGGTGGAACAATCCGATCGATTCCGCGACGTCGTATACGAGACATCTGCCTCCGGCATGTTTCCACTCGATGAGGCTGCCACCTTCTCTGAATCAGAAAAGTTGTCTTTCCTGGCAAACGCTATGCAGACAGACATTCATCGGCATGGCAAGAATGGCCAGGCTTGTGGGATGGGCCTAGGCACTGCAGGAGAACAACCCTTCATTCGGGTAGAGCACGGCTCCGATTTCGCTGACAGCCTACACGAAGACTTCTTCCCCCGGACCTTCCCTGCGCTATTCCCGTGGGGTAGGGGAGGCCCAAAGGTAATTCCGAGCACGGAACCGTCTCAGGGTGGTATCCCGGAACCTCCACAGAATCCCACTCAAAACCACTCGCTCGTCTACTGGGCCAAGTACGTGCTCGAGCGCCATGGTGGCCGATTCGCCACACATCCTGTATTCTGTTTTCTTGTCTTCAACATCCTTCTCCGATCATCCAACCGCCGCATCAGCATGGTCCGCATGGCACGGGGCTCGTTCGACCGAGTTGAGCGGGTCTGTGAAAGCTTGACTGCGGCGCGATTAAAATTGGCCGAGGATGAGATGCGTCAGAACAAGAGGACGACGGACGATGGCGTAGCATTCTTGCTTCGCGAATTATCCATCTTCGGACACGCACAGCCTCTATCGAACGAGACTCGATTGTTGATGAGGAGGAAGATACAATCTCTCATAGTCTGGACGGGCACGCCAGTGATTTGGTTCACCATCAACCCCAACGACATCAATAATCCAATCAAGATGAGGCTTTCGATTCATAGGCTGCACGACTACGATACAGCCAAAGAATTATTGTCAGACATTCAGGGACGGTATGATAAGATCGCTCTCAGCACTCTAGACCCTGTCAGCTCTGCCCTCTTCTTTCACCGCGAGATCTCCCTCTTCTTTGAACACTACGTCAAGGTTGGGGAGGAAGCGGTCTTCGGGAGGACTAGCCATTATTACGCGACCGTCGAAACGAACGACCGTGGCAGCCTCCATCTGCACGGGCTGCTATGGCTCCATGGGAACCTGCAGCTCCCGACGCTTTGCGATAGCATGGCCAATCCCCAGGAACAGAGCTACCGAGCCCAAGTGGTTCGTTTCGTTGATTCGGTTTTCCATGAATGCCTAGATGAGACGGCCGGCAAGACCGTGCGTGCGAGGAGAAAACCAATTGAGCCCGTCGAGAGTATGATGAGGAACAGCGAAACGCTGACGGCCTCGTTCGAGGACGAGGCCAATTACATTGCATACTGCAGCCAGATCCATTCCCACACGTTTACCTGCATCAAGTATTCCCTCGGATTGTCGAGCCGGGACGCAGAGGCACACAGGCGAACGGCTTGCCGCTTCAAAGCGCCCTGGAAGAGGGTCGAAGAAACAGGTTTCTCAGAGGACGGGTTGCTTATGATTCGGCGCAACCACGCCATGGTCAATCGATACAACAAGGCGATGGCAGTCGGGCTTCGCCACAACCACGATGTCTCCATGATCTTGACCAAGGCAAAGGGGCTTTCCATGGTCTTTTACATCACAAACTACGCTACGAAGCTGGACACGCCGATGTGGAAACGTATAGTCATTGCACGCGAGATCCTTGAACAGCTTCGCCAATCATCTGATGGATCACAGCCGACGTCAAACCTAACGGCTGATACTGACCTCGCCACCCTGCGCCCGGCCCTTGTCAACCAGACACGGCAATTCTTGATGAGGACGGCAAATAGGATATTTTCGGAGAGGCAGCTCTCGGCCGTGGAGGTCTGTTACCACCTTCTCGGCTACCACACGGATTTCACCAACGTCCCCCGATGGTCCTTCATTAACCTAACTGCGCTTTACTGGTCCATTTTTCGAAGGTGGCCACACCTGCGTCGACGATGTGGAGAACATGCCGATGCGAGCGACCCTCCTGAGACCGTCGGCTTCAGAGAAAATGGCCGAACCTTGCTGTACTTGGACGCCTACAGTTGCCGCGGACCAATTCTGAGGGCCCTGTGCCTGTATGACTACATGTCAATGGTAAGCCTGGAGCGTCGCCATGGCCGGGAGGACGATGAAACCCACATCTCACTGGACGAAACTGCCCCGGAAACCAATGGTTGGCTGCAGAAACTTCGAAGCCCGCCCGATTATGCGGTGCCCATCTTCCAGCGATACATCAGCGATGATCACAATGATGAGCACCCGGTCTATGTCAAGCGGTAGCCTCTACAAGCCCACCATACACGCTCTCAGAGCTACGACTGATCTATTTAGCAACTCCGTCCTGCACCTGGCCTTATTTGTGCCCTGGAAGGACTTTCTCGACGAGACGGACGGTGATATTACCAATATCTGGTTGAATCAAGCCGCCTCGCTTCAACCGCGTCTGCGATCCCACGTTTCCAACATCTCCCTGCTCAGAAGGTCGGCGGATGATGCGCGAAAGGACGCAAAGCTCTGGGCCAGCCGATCGGAAGGCGATGATACCGTCGACGTTGAGTTTCCACTTGATGAGGGTGATTACCGCGACGAGCCCGCAATGACGGCCGGAAACCACCAAACCTATGGGGCC
Organism: Stachybotrys elegans; assembly: GCA_020746835.1. Taxonomy (NCBI): domain Eukaryota; kingdom Fungi; phylum Ascomycota; class Sordariomycetes; order Hypocreales; family Stachybotryaceae; genus Stachybotrys; species Stachybotrys elegans. Next base: position 112,348 of record JAGPNK010000029.1, on the reverse strand, counting down.
CTAATTCAGATCCTGCAGAGCGCCGTACGGAGCACCGGTCTAACAGGAGACTCTCGAGTGCTGCAAAGCCTGCTCCAGGACCTTTTTCACGAGAATCCAATAGAAGAACGACATTCTCTCGTCCAGCGTCCCCAAAACTTCTACCGATGTCCGACCCTCTCTCATCAGGATGTTCAAGCTGCCGCAAAGGCCCAAGGCATGCTGCATCTCCAAATGCTGGACGAGATGGAGGGTGGCTTTCAAGCGCAGGCAAGCACTGTGGCTGACCAGGTATTGGATGATGTCCTTGTCGGCCAGTGTGACACAGATTATCCTGTCCAGCGCCGGCCTCTAGAATCAATTAGCCAAGCGGGCCGCATAGTGGTGGACTCGAATCATGCAATGAGTTTTGTAGAATTAGGGCATGCTGCCGCACTAAACTTCACCCTCAATCACCTCCAGGTGATGGCTCTCCAACTTGTATGCAAATTCTTGGATCGCCACGCCGCCGATCCTGACTCTGCCGGTCAACACTTTCAGTACACCGGCGGACCCGGAGGAACAGGCAAATCTCGAGTCGTTGATGCTTTGAAATGGGTGTTCTCGACAAGAGGTCAACCACATCTTCTCCAGATCACCGGTACGTCGGGGAGCGCGGCCGCCCAGATCGGCGGCACGACCCTACACTCTGCTTGTGGGTTAGACACCCACCGTTCCACTCAGACGAAACTTCCTGTTTTCTCCGAGGCTAAGAAGTCGACATGGAAGCAGAAATTGGTTCTTGTGACCGATGAAGTTAGTATGCTTGGAGGAGCTACGTTGTACGAGGTCAGCCGTAACCTTCAGTCACTTCGAGACTGTGTCGATAAACCGTTTGGAGGGATTCCGGTGGTGCTATTAATGGGTGATTTTTACCAATTCGCTCCCGTCAGAGAAACGAGTCTCTTGATCAACAGGATGCTGGATCCGTCCACGACCTCATTGGGACAAGCAGCCATTTCCCACTATCGCGGCTACAATCTGTGGCAGATGTTTAAGAACGTCGTCCTTCTCGAGGAGCAGGTTCGTGCGCGAGAGGATCCTCACTTAGGTACATTGCTTGACAGGGTGCGGGCTGGGACTCAGACACATCAAGATCTTCTCATGCTCAACACCAAGCTCGTCGCTCGTGATCAGATTACGTTCAGCGCGGGCCTGCGTGCCATAACACCACTAAACCGGAACCGCTGGGCCCTCAACATGGAGGCCGTCGTCGAATGGGCTCGTTGTCACAAGAAACACATTTCCATCTTCGTCTCTGTGCACACCTGGCGAAGCGGTGCTGTGTCGGAAGATCTGATCGCAAAGACTATCGAACTTGGTGATGACTCGTCCTGCAAAATTCCCGGCATTTTCTTCTACGCCCAAGGCATGCCGGTGGTTGTCAACCAAAACATATACACAGGATTAAAGGTTGTCAATGGTGCCGAATTTATCACTTACGATTTCATATTGGATCCAAATTACCCCGGGTTCCACCTCGCCGATGATGTGACCATCCATTTCGGGCCACCCCTCGGCATGCTTTTGCAATCCAAGGACACCAGGGGCCTCCCTACCCTGCCGCCTGGCACGGTGCTCATCCGCCCATTATCGCAGACCCTTGATCCATCGAACCGCAATTCCAGGTTTTTGCCCGGAAAATGCACCCGCCGCGGTTTGCCCGTGGTACCTGCCTTCGCGCTTACGGACTACAAAGCCCAGGGCAAGACCTTTCCAGAAGTTCTTCTCGAGCTTCGAGGAAATCGTGTCATCAATGGCGAACCAACCAAGTGCGACTTCACCAGCCTCTATGTGCAGCTGTCTAGGTGTACATCGCTGAAGGGCATCAAGCTCCTCAGCCCTATACGTCAACAGGATTTTATCGGCAACAAGATGGATTATTTCATTGTCGAAGCCATGCGAAGACTCTCAAATCTTGCAGAAGAAACAAGACATGCTTATGAGGGTCAGGGTACCGAATAGCGTTATCCCCCCGGCAGTCCATGAAACGTAGCGGTATCATTTCCAATATTTCATGCCAAGTACTATAGGGCTTTTCTTTTCATTAAAAAATATCCTTAAAAAAACAATAGAAAGGGTTTTCCCAGAACTAAACACTCCCCTTCTCCCATACGCTGCCAGCAAGTCTCGTTCCGAAAGGTCTGATGGCGGCCCTACGGGCCGGTCTCCTGTTAGAGGTAAGAGACTTCTGGGACTTCTGGAAGCAAGCCACACACTGTGCCTGCGCCACGCGGGGCCAAAAATGGACCCTTTTTGAAAGAGTCAAAGTTTGGATCGGCGGACGCTAAACTTTAACCCTACTGTATCAGAGGAGTGGCCACATAAGCCCAACTCAGATTGTTAATCCATATTTCCCCTTTAAAGACCTTGTGGCTCCTTCATCTCGACTCTCTATTCCGGCCTTTCAACACTCCACGTCTCCCCCTTCCCCAACCCTATGCACAAAAAGTCGATTCCCACGCTCAGGACAACCCAAGACAACCCAATTAGACTGGCTCCTCCGAAACCAAACCTTGGACTGGCTTGCATCCGTAAATTATATGCCTCGGTATTACCCCAATTGTTCACGTTGAACAGCCAGAAGGGAAACACCAGAAGCCCATGAACGTTCTGTGTAAGGATGCCAGAAGTGGATCGACTTGATAGCTGGTTTCTAGCCGTATAAAAAATCTCTATTGTTGAGGAAGGCGCTGGTATACCAGCCGCAGTGTAGTTGAGAAGCCATCGGAATGCGGTTCGATATGCATCGATATCTCGGGCTTCCCAGTTGTAGGGCGCTGGGTCGGTCTTGTCGCCAACGCTCACGATGCTATAGTTGGATCTTGATGCTACTATAGTTACTTGGCGGGTGAAGAATGACGAATGAACCGTCATGTTGGGAAAAAACGGATCAACTGGGAGACAATCATGTTCCCCGATTCCCACAGAGCATATGAACAGACCTGGCAACTTTAGCCGCGGTGCTAGGAATGCGAATGTTGTGGTACCGACCTACTCGTAATGAGCCGCTCGATCCCGGTGCCATGGCTATGCATAGTTTCATCCCAATGGTAAGGTTTTCAGCACCAAATACATCGCATTCGTCTTGAAGAAATGTATCATTTCGGGATATTTCGACGTCCATTTGAACCGAGGGCATATCGTTTACCCTCACTTGACTATAAGTGCTATGAGTCTCTGGTAGCCACGGCGTGAGCGACTCTAGCCCTCCTGTAACAAGGTATGACGTGCAATCATCTCCTTGGCAGCCTGCTGGGTCCGAACGTGTTGTAATTACAGGACTCATAACGCCTATATTAACGATAGAGGTATATGTATACGGAACGATCGTTTGGTTCTGACCTGGAGGCGCCAACGTCTGCAAAAAATCGATGAAGGGTTGTACAAGAGAGGCGTTGAAGGGCCCGATCCCGGCCGTCACATTGTACGTGTTTCCCGTGTCAAGTACAACTGGAGTGGAGGTGTTGACTGTCTTGGATCAGCAGAGTCAATGCTTCTAGGCGATTCACTTACTGAACAAGACAATGCCAGACAGCCATATTCCGCCTTTGAGGCAAATCCTCGCACAGTTTAGAATCAACTTTGACAAGTGGTTGAGGTGCACTCACTTAAAAAAGCCCCAAAGCCTTGCCGAGAGAGGCACACTGGCCAGTGGTCGAGCAAAAACAAACCTTAGAGTTCCCAAGTAACCCGTGGCGGGTGACAGAGCAAGGTAGCAAATGTAGTTAAGTCCCCTTGGCGATTGCATGATCGAATACTGCACTCTCTCGAATGTCGCGTCGAGGCTAAGCCCTGTCAACGCAAGCAGTAGCACCTGACAGGCTTGAACTATCGCAATGGTTGTGCTGCCATTGATTCTTAGCAATGGCGAGAGTGGTAGGCCCTCATCTGAGCGCCGCTCTGCCGCTCTTGTAGTTTCAACGAATAAAATTACAAGGGCAAAAAGTAGCAATATGCATAACAGCTCCACAAAGTCCATGATACATCTTGAAAGCTTATTCGCAAGCCTGGGTGGCTTGGGGGAGATTCGCGACATATTACTTGTAGGAGCGCTGTCCATCGATGGAAGGGATGGTGTCGTAGTTGTCATGGCTCTCGTGTTTGGCGGGGGTGACATTTCCAACACTAGGCCTGGTCTTGGATGAGATTCAGCCGTGCGATGAGACATATTCTGGTTGAAGACGTGCTAGTGATCGGAATCTGGGAACATTGACCGTGGTGCGTCGGGAACAGGGGCCAGTAAAAAGGTTACGCACATGGCGCGGCGCTTAGATTATAGGTCGCAACGAGGCAGCCGGAATTCTGCCTTGTTCCAGGATTATCCGAGACGCCTGCCAAACGCGGCCCTAGGCTGACGTGAGCGATGGCCCAGTACTGTAAATGCCGGCAGACGCCATGCGTGAAAATGGAAAGGGACTGATTGGTCCGGGTTGTAGTATCGCTCATGCAATGTGACCGCGAGGTTTCTAATAATATATCAGGCGACCAATGAGGTGACGGTTCTGTACCCAGACCCTGTCAGGGACGCGTCACGCTAGGTGTTCAGCCGCACGGTTGGTTAGTATGGATTCATGAAGGAGATGATATACAGATGCAGAGTGTCTCCTCAATACATACACCTACCATCAAGTTTTCTGCATTCGGTGCTCTTCTTTGTCTCCAAGTTTCTACAGCGTCTCGTTAACATAAACTATTCTCTACGAAATCTGCAATCGACCATGGGCAGGCTTCACATTATCTCAACCATACTCTGGTTAGCTTGCGCCGGGGTTACAATGTCACAATGTGTGCCACTTGGGACGCATTGATAACTGCCTGCTAATAAAGTCGTAGTATCTAGCTCAAGCACTAAGGCATGCTTCGACTCCTGTTCTATTGCGTTTGACCGCCGAGGTATATCTGTTTACCTCTGGTATCCCACCTACCCAAACCCAAGCTGGGGTTGGGTGCGTCCGACAGTCACCGCCACCCTGACCGTGGCTACAAGTATAGACCGCGAGTCGGACGAAACAAAGACCATCACACAGCTGCCACCCGCTGTTACACAGGCTACCAACTCCGACGGAACGGCGATTAGGACGATCGAATACATTCGTTTCGAAAGAACATTGACTACAGTCGTGTAAGAAAGCCGTTGCAGACCTCGATCAGTTGGAACTAACTGATGAGAAGTACATATCCTGAGATATTTATCGATTGGCCTGATTATATAGGCAGCAGCGGAACATATAAGACCACCGATCGTTACGGAAATCCTGAATGCCGCACAATTTCCTACGACCAGATGTCTCGGGTTTATCTCCCGAACCCACAGCCGAGTGCAGTCAATGAAAGAAATTCCATATACAGCTCTCTTTTTGCGGATGATTTCTCGACGTTTAATGACACAACAGGGCTCTCATACTTTCCAGGATTGCTCGTGGATACGGAGAGCCCTACCCTCTTCCCTGAAGCCAATCAATCCTGGTTCCCCCAGGCAGATGCCTTTTCAAATTGCCGTGCCCCTATAGGACCACACTTTGCCGGTTTCGTCGACACTTACTGGGTCACAGCAACGTCGACAAGTAATGCTAGAGGTAACGTCAAGACTGACGCCATCGAGGACGGCAGGTCCGGAATCACTTGTTGAGGAATCGACACTGATTCTCAGAGCAGGCCCCAATAGCATACCTGAAGATTCTGTGTCGCGTACCAGCAGCGGCGGTTCGACGGAAGGAACAGAATCTGTCGCTAGGATTCCGGTAGTCACGACTTTAACTACTACCAGCACAGTCACGTATTCTGAAAGCACGAATACACAAGACGGTTCGGTGGTCCCTATCGTTTCCACCCTTACACTAATAAGCGTAACAACTGCTGTGGTACAAGACACTACCAGCCGTGATTCTGCCGTTGAGACCGAGAGCTCAGAGGATAGGGACGATAGTGGAACGGTCGGCAAAGGGATTACAGTAACTGTGCTAGGATGGCTCCCTGTGATTTGGTTGGCGTATGAGGTTTTCCTTTAGCCGATCTAGCATATTGATAGAATTTTTAAGCTCAGTTGATGATATTCGCGAGCCAAGACCCGATATTAAGTGCAAAAGGGAACGATTCTTCAACAGCGAAATCATTTAGCTATTCTAATGGCGGTGAGGTGTATAGTAAATATCTCAAGATGATAAAAAGCGCACATTGAGCGAGTGGATCTAATTGTACAGCTGTTCGGCCCTCCCGAGATCGTGATGTATGGACTAATGGCAAATGACGCATCCCGTCGATTCAGCCATAGCAGAGAAAGGCATCGATCGCTTGATTCATGCTAAGTACATACGGTGTATTGCCCTCGTTGGCCTCCTGGCAGATCTGGCCGATTTGACAACACCATGTATTATCGCAAATCACAGGGCACAGAGACTGGCGCTCTTGTAATGACTGACTTGCGGCACGACTGGCGGTTCGAACGGCCGCGGCATGCGTAATCACAGTCTCAAGTGCCACCCAGAGGACGAATATGAGGTGCTGCATCCCGACCTTCATAATGCCCGGGACAATGGTGTACATTTGGTTTGCTGGGCTGCTGCATCTTGGATAGAGGCTGCAGATAATTAAATGGGACCGTATGGATTGTATACTGTTGTCCCAGGCTAAAGATTCATTTTAGGTTTCCAAGATAATCGATTGCACGGCACAGCTCAGAAGAAGAACAAACACAAACCAGAATGACCCGCTGCTTTCGTGAATCGGGCTGGAAACTTTGGTCAGACAGCTATCTCGAGCATTCTTGAGGCACTAGAGCAGGAAAAAGCGGAAACTGCACCAGATGAGTGGTGTCTAAGTGATACTGCTGGGGAGGTGAACAGTATATTTTTATCAATCTCGAGCAAGTGTAGAGTGCAGCATGAGAAAAATGGTGGGCTTTGCCTATGTTGTATTAAGACGGGAACGGCACACAACAATCATGCGTAAATGGCACCAAATACTCGAGCTGAAATTTACAGTATGTCAAGGTGGTATTGCAATCTTTCTTCTTTCTTCTGCCTTAGTTGTTATTCACCCCCGTCTGGCTGATGTTGACAGTCTGCACGACACCCGCGCCTGTGGTCCGTTCCACACGTTGCTTCCATCCCCCACCAACCTTACCCTAATATGTGAGCGAAGGAAGCCACAACCATCTGTCCTGGGAATGCCTTGTTGTTTTGTGCCGACAGCTTCCGATCGACCGTACCGGAACGAAGACAAAAAAACAAACACTCGTCAGTGGCTATACCAATTAGTTGGATAGACACACATATAGCCGTTCATGTAGAAACACAACTTCATCAAGGCCTTTTCGCTCGTGAGAACCTCGATCTACGAAAACTACTAGTTTTCCGACCTACAGCCTCCCGCAAAGACTCACGACCCAGCTTCTGCTGTTTTTCCATTTCGCCCACTTGCGTGACTGCCAAAGACTGAAGAGATTCTATGGGAGACGGGATTTGTTGTAGCACCTCCCGCGTTGAGGTAAAATATTATTCTTTATCAGGGCTGTATGGGGATGCTCATTGCCAAGGATACGCTGCATCTTCACCCGCAACTCCCAAAACATAGCTGCCGCCTCATCGAGCTGTCCTTGGTTAGCAAGCGTTGAAGCAAGGTTTTTTATGACCGAGATAGTGTCAGGATGCTCGTCACCAAGGATATGCTGTCTGTTCTCTAGCACATCCTGAGATATAGCTGCCGTCTCCTCAAGCTTTCCTTGGTCACTAAGCATACTGGCAAGATTATTCATGGCCGAGATAGTCTTGAGATGCTCCTCACCAAGGATACGCCACCTCTTCTCCAGCACCTGTTGTTGCTTGGCCTCGTTGGGACTGCCCCTTTCACTGTCCTCATAGCTCATACATACAACGGGATTCACGGGCCGCCAGCATTTTGTGCGGACACTAATCCATGGTCCGTCGTCCTATCTTAGTGGCCATCGTGGGAACGGACAGAATGACAATCCTGGCTCCTTGCAAATTGGGGAAAACACCATTAGATCGTTCCTCGGCGCCAAGGAGCTCGGGGCGGATGTCATCGAACTTGGTACGTTTGCTGAATGTCGAATGGAGACAAAACTAATCCCTCTAGATGTCCAATTAACCAAAGATGATGCTCCCACTATTTGCCATGACTTTCTCGTGGTCGAGAAGGGGACTGATGAAGCACACCTTGAACTACCCTGGATACAAAGCAAATATACTCGCTGTGCTATTCCTCTCCTATCTTGAACCGTCTGGTAGCTGATCCCGCATTGTTGTCTTGTCTTCCAGCAGCGAATCTGCATTGAGCTGTACGCTCCATCTTACCATATCCGTTGAACCATTATGCTGGAAATCGTCTCCATGGATACCGCTTCCGGCACTCTTTGCGCCGGCTGGTCGATAATGGTGGAATAAGGCTGGTTGTACTGTTAGACAAATATGTCTTCTTCGTCCCTTGGAGCCATCACAAAAGTATCTGAATAAAATATCAAAGCCACCACCAACATCTTTCATTCCTACCTCATGCAGAAGCTTCTGAGCGCCGCGCTGTGAGACTGCATAGCCGAGAGTGCATACACCTTCCTGTGCGTGATGGACAACGCGGGTATGCTCTGGATAGATATCCTTCAGAGCAAAAGGGCGGTTGAAGCTCCATAGATAGCGCCTCTCAGGAACCGTGATATCGTTTAAATGAATCACACGTCCTTTAGGCGTATCAGGATATGCGTTGGAGGCAAAGTTCATACCACAATTCCCAACCCATAGAACGTCCCAGTTGTCACCGTAAGGAGAGAAGGCAGGGCCAACAGTCCTGGGTAGGTTTCCAAACATAAATTCTTGAGGGGGAGGGCAGGGACTGGCTCAGTTCCTAGAAGCTTCATGTCTGCTTCGAATTTCCGTGAATCCAGCATAGGCTGTAAAAGCGTGCGGCTGGAGAGTGCAAAGTCTCGCATCTGCTCCTTTATTCTAATGTCCCAATCGGTGCCGTCTTCTAGGATTAATGCCGAGGATATCTGTCTTTCAACAACCCTATGGAAAGAAATGGTCAGAGACACAGACAACGCTTCTGGGCGACCATCTCATACGCTTGTATTGCATTCATATGTGCTCTCTGGTAGCCAAGTGCGCCACTAGTCAACCGAGAGTGTCCCTGCTTGATTGGGATGGCCTTATCGGCAGCATCCTTCCCGTCTGGGCCATCTATGAATTCGATGCTGAGATTGCTGAGAGCAGCCTGGAGTACCATTCTATCTCTGCGATCGGTTCTTTCGGGTAATCCAACTACAAATATCTTTTCAAACTAAGCGGCGGCGTTAGATAATTAGAAAATAAACCGAACTGTATGAACTCACACCTAGAGTGGTGTTCTGGGTATGAAGCAAACCGGAAGGGGACGTTCCCTCGGAATCGACATTGTAGATGAGAGATGATTGCCAGTAGTTTAAAGTGGCTAAAAAAATGAACATAGCGCCGAGTGCGCATGTAGCTTGTTTAGAGGTACGCCGACGGAGAATCATGGCTCTAATTGATAGAGCAAATAACTAACTTCGTTAAGTAGAAGAAGGGAATGTACCGGTGACCGTTGTATAAGCTATCGCAGCTTGGAGCAGGAGATCCATAGTCATAAAGTTCCTCCCCTTACCATCATTAGGACAATACTTGCCCATGCCAAATTTCGTCCAAGCCCACCCTCTGGCGTGTCTGGTTCCGGTTGCTGAGCCAGTTATGTACCTGTTAGGGATCAACACCCATTACTGAAATACTTTGTTCAACGAAAAAGCCAGTAATGGATTTTTGAGGCTGGAAGTGACTGAACAAAGAGGGTGTTTATGGAGGAGTGCCTATGATCTAATTGAATTCGCACTGTGACAGCCACATTGTGGAGCTCGGAGTCCGTGCGGAAAGACCACTCAATACACGAAATGGCGACACAAAAAGTGGCCTCTACTGTACTTGCCCATGTTAAAGTTTGTTTAAGCCTACCCCCTGCCGTGTCTGGTTCTGGTTGCTGAGCCAGTTCTCTCCCTTTGTGTTACCTCCATTTCTGGATGTGGGTGAGCCATTTCTGGCGCTTCATTCCTTGCTCCTTTAGTGGGTCTGCCGCACGGAGGTTGATCCGTGCGAGATATGGTTGTGGGAAGCGCCAGTCATCATCCAGGTATTGGCTCATTACATGCCGACTTGGTGACAGCCCACCATATCGTTGGCCTGGCCATGAAATTTCTCGCCGCAAGTCCGCCGGAGGTTTGGATCTATCGGGAGGCCGTCTGACCTCAAACTCAACACGAGGGCCGCTCTAGCCGGTCAGAAAAGCCACAGAAGAAGATGCTCAGTTGCCCTACTCTCTTGGGTTGCGGGCTAAGGAAAGTTAGCAAAACCCAGTGGTTTTGCATCACGGGCAAGCTGCGGGATTAAAATGAAGATTTGACCTACTTCGACGAAGACCTACATCCCCACTCTGACTGTTCTCGTAGGACTTCAATGCTATGAGCGTGCTTATAAACTCATACTCGTGGCGTCTTCGTCTGACCGAGGGGAGGCCCCGGGACCTTCATTCTCGGTCAGCTCGGCCAGGGCGCCGACTCAATAGATTCATTACATCCCTTGATGTGGCTGAACTAATGGTTTGCAGGGCAGGCGAAGCAGTTGGTAATGCGGATGGTAGAGAATCGTGGCTTGGCGATACTAAGCTTCTTATGGTTGGCTTTCTTTGCACTGTGGGCTGGCTACAGCCAATCAATGTCGCTGCGTCAGCCGTTGAAATTGCTTATCATTACAACTCTTCCGATCTCAGCACGCTGCTAGAAATAAGCGGCCTATGTTGTCAGACTCGGGTGCAGGATCTTGGTGAGCTGTTGATTGGAAAGAATGACGTTATGCCAGCTGTGTCTAGGATAAATAATAGCCATTCCCAAGAAGGCAAGTCAATGCACCTTCCAACGTGACAAACCGCCCACATGAATCCTGCGTCTTTTCCTGACCCACATTCCTGGATGAATGAGCTCCCCACTATGTCTCACAAACAATAGCAAACAATAGCAAACAATCATGTAGCTGAACCAATAAAATTTTCACTGCAGCCACAACCCAGCGGCCGATGGATACAAGTAGCTGTACTCCTCGGCCTTTTGTACTTTGATTTCTTGTTCTGCTGTTCTTACTGCCAATAAGCGAGACGTTTTGCCACTGTCAGCGTATACGATCATTTCTCTCTTCCGCCCTCCCCAAGCAATAGTATCGGATATGGCTTCCAAAATTCCTCACCGTGACAGTGATGACTCGGGACGTCATTATCAACCCCCTCCGTTTACTTGCCCCACGGAAACACATGGGGCCACCCCCAGCCTTGCTCCCAGCTCTTCTGTCTCAGCTTCTCACTTTGGCAACCGCACCTTGGGGGCTCTTAGCCAAGATGTACCGGGCATCCCCACAACAGCGGCAATGAACCGATGGCCTGATATAAGATCAAATCCTTTACGAATACCCAATCTCCTAGGGGAGGGCAGAAGATCAGTCTTGAGTGACATTGAGTTCCAACTAAAGATCCACGACCAACCCAAATGCGCTAGGTCCTGCGGGCGTGGTGAGAAGGGCAGGCGAACGATTGATCCGGCTCCAATAGTCGAACTCGTCATCGAGAGTACCAGACTATCCGAGTCCGAGGTCGAGAAATATCTCTCTCAGAGTTACGTCATGTCCTGCTCGATTCTCGACGATATTGGAGAGATAGATGTCTCTCGCATGGCAGAATCAGAGTCTAATCGCCCAGACCTTCTAATGGGCTCAGTTGTTGCGACATCCTCCCTCGCGGAGGATGAGGATGGTGACAAAGGCTGCTTCTTCGTCTTTGACGATCTTTCGTGCCGCATGACAGGATCCTACAGACTCATGTTTAAGGTCGTCATGGTCGGCTCAGAACGTGAAGTTGGATTACCTGGCTGGGAGAAGCGCCGCCCCTTCCTGGCCACAGTCGAAAGCGAATTGTTCACTGTCTGCAATGCGAAAGAATTCCCCGGCGTTAGTGAACCCTCAGCCCTGGCGCTGTCGCTCAGGGCTCAGGGCTGCTTCAGACGTTAGCAAATCAGGAATGTCTTTGGTCCTTATTGAGTCTTGTTTAGAACCATCAAGCCGTCTGGTTCCACCAAAGTGCCTGTTTAGAGCCTCATGAGCGGAGGGGGCGTGAAAGCTCGTCCAATATATTCTGTATCGATAATCACAGAGTTGAGATGGAACAACGTCTTCAGGTGTCTAGCAGTATTTTACTGCGAATTTTACTGCGAATATAGGTATTGTGGGTGTGAATTTTTGTGCTTTTCGGTGCCTTTCGAAATGAAATATTCTTCCTTTCGCGCCCTCCCTCGACGCCACCAGACAAGGGACAGAATTCCGAGGCATAGTATTTACATGTAAGTAAGTATCTATAGTCATAAAGTTCCTCCCTTTAGCATCATCAAGACAGCACCGTACTTGCCCATGTTAAAGTTCGTCTAAGCCCACCCTCTGCTGCGTCTGGTTCCGGTTGCTAAGCCAGTTCTCTCCCCTTGTGTCGCCTCCATTTCTGGATTTGGATGAGCCATTTCTGGCGCCTTGCTCTTTCTAGGATCGCCATTTTTACTACATAGTATAAGTGGGCCTGCCGCGCGGGGCCTAATCCATGTAAGATCTGGGTGTGTGGAGGAGTGCCAATAGTCATTATTGGATCATCACGCGTTGACTTGGTGACAGCCCACTGTATCGTCGTCTAGACTGCTTGGGCGTGGCTAGTTTGGACTGAGGTAGGGTTTGCGATTGACCCTGTTTGATTATGGCTCCACGTAGTGTCTGTCACTGGCTTTGTCATGAACTTCTAGGTGCTGTACCCTCCTATGTATTTCTCTTGTAAGTATACTTATCCAATCCTTTACAGTCAAATTTACTTGCCAAGTGTCATCTATTGATTTGATACCGTCTTTATCGGCGGAGGGAGCCTCGAAGTCGCTGGCCTGTATCCCATTGGGGCACACGAACGGGAAACCCCACATTCTTCACAGCCATCTTTTGTTACTGCTTGGGAGACCCCGAGTAGACGGATCTGACAAAGCAACGATATTTGATTCTACTATGGGCTCTAGAGACTATCTAGGCTCTTTGCCAGCCGAGATACTGCTAGAAATCTGCAAGAAACTCGACAATAACAGCCTAGCAACTGTCGCTAGGCTTAATAAGTCAATTCAAATTATAGCCGACGAAGTACTATATACCAAAGATATTGAGGATTGCCAAGGGCTAGGCTCAAAAGCACTCACTTTGGGGTGTAGAACTGGATTGCTGAGCACTGTTGCTAAGTCGCTTGCCTTTGGCGGGAGAGCAGTACTGGATCTGATATACCCCTCCCGACCTTCGCCAAACCCCCGATTTCCTTTCGGATTCGTAATGAGGGATTTCAATTGTCAACGACCTCACAGATGTCTTGGTACTCCATTGCACTATGCAGCTGCGTTTGGGCATAACGACATTGTGCGCACTCTTCTTGATGCTGGTGCCACCATCAATAGCATTGGCTCACAGATAATTGGAAGTCGCAGGCGGGGATATCAAGAATTTCATGTCACACCTCTTCTGCTGGCATTGGTTGGAGAAAAGATTTCTACGGCTCAACTACTTATTAAGCGAGGTGCTAGCACTGACTATATCCGACACTATACCGGGAGTGACGCTGAACTGGGCGACACAGCACTCCACACGGCCGTCGAGTTTCAACTCAAGGAAGTAGTGTATGATTTGCTGGGCTCGGAGAGCGCTGCTTCTCTGGTCAATCTGCGCGAGTGGGATAGGAGAGGAGCTACTGCTCTTCACTACGCCGCCGAGCACCCAGATACACTGGATTTACTCAAGCCCATGATCGAAGCCGGCGCATGTGTAAACGGCCATCCCTATGACGGGAATCCCGCACTTATTCGCGTTATCTCACTTGCAAAGTCAAAAGACCATCTAGACACAGTCCTCTCTTGCATGAAATTTCTGATATCCGCCGGCGCGAAAGTCCAGTACACCCAATTTCCTTGTGGATTATGTGAGGAGTCGGATTGCTATCCCATATTGCCACTCAATGTTACGGATCACATATTGCCACTCAATGCTGCAGCTTCAATTGCGTCGGAACCAGCTTTGCGAATCTTAATAGAACATGGGGCCGATGTCAATTTTCATTGTGACCCAGCAGAGTTACAGTTTCCCTACCTCTACTCTCATCAACCCAAAAGCACATTGGACCAATTGTCAGGGGAGCATTGCAATGGCGAAACTTTCGTAATCTGCGCCAAGTTTCTCCTTGACCAAGGAGCAGTCGTTACTGACAAGACTATACGCTCTCTGTTCAACGAATGGAGAAATGTGGGCGAGGCGGCAATCGTGGCGGCAGAGTTTGCCCTCCCACATATGCGTGGCGGTTGGTTCAATAGCGACTGGCAGGACGTGTATGCGGAGCTCTTGACAGCTCACTGCACTGCCAGATTTTATCGGGCCAAAAGTCCAACTCAGACCCGAACTTTCCAAAACTCAGCTCTTGAGTTCCTGCTGCGCAATTCTCGATTGCCCTCGGCCGAAAGACTGGAAACATGTCTAAAACTGCTGGGACTGTGGGCTTTCAGCAATACGGATCTTTATCGCCTAGCATGCCAGATGCTGGATAGACAAGGCGCGATAGTCGCTCGGCAAAAGTCTCTCTGGCTGACCCTGATCTTATCCAATCCACGCTGTAATCCTGGGGAATACTCAGATATAGTGGATAGGATCCTCTCTGTGCCTGTAGCCACCGAGGGTGCTGACAAAAGAAAAAGGGGAGATGTCGATTTTGGGTCGCCCATGCGTTGGTTCCTGAATTTTAGGGGTGATTTGACGGTGGAAGAGTTCCGTATTGTTCTAGATCGGCTGGTCGAGCATGGCTTCGATCTTGCGGAGGATGATGGAAAGGGTACATCTGTTATTGAGAGCGAGTTTAGGTTTACTCGTATCCTTTCCGAAGGTGACCATGTTCTCTCAGATGCGAAGAAGGCTCGTGTGATGGAAGAGAAGGTTAGGAAACTGGCTTTCTGGAAGACACCTCGAAAGTCAGAGATATTGGCAATGCTGAAACAATACCAGGATACTTATGATAGGAGTTCAGACACCCAACCTATCCAACTAGGCTTTCAAAAGCCGCTTCTTCTACTTATTGCTAAGCTGCCCCTTTTAGTTATAGAGGCTAATAAGATCCTGCTTCTTTTGGTTTTTTTTTTCTTTTTCTTTTTAATTTATTAATTCTTTATTATTACTTTCTTATAGAAATCTTCAGTAGCTAAGGGCTTATTCTAGAAAATAAAATGAGTAATATATTATTTTAGTAAGGTCTAGGCTATGTTTTATTACCTTAATAATAGAGTGGGCTATTTTATAAATACTATATATAGCTAGAAAACTTTAATATTAATTATAACTATAAATATTAAGCCTTTTTAATTAAATTTTCTAACTAATTATGATTTATTAATTTAATATTATCTTATTATTAGAGAGGGCCTCCTTAAAGTCACTGGTCTATATTCCATTAGGGTATATAAATGGGAAATCCCACATACTTATAATAGCCCTCTCTTATAAGCGCGAGAAGCTATGACATCCTTTATGCACAAATACCGTCCCTAATGCCTTTATGCTGCTTTTTTCTGGATGACTAAAAGGATCCCCAACCTATAGCTATGTGCTATTGTGTGTGTATGTATTACCAGTGCATGCACGGTAGTTAACTAGGTCTTTGCCTTGCTAAGATCGAGCCCCGCTCTAATTTCAGTCCGAGACGCTATTTGCTAACTATCCAAAGGGCTAAGCTACAGTCTTACTATTTCTTTATCCAGTTGGCTCGGTACTCCAATATAATGCAAGCTAGCTGTCTTCTCCCGCCCTTCCCACTATTATTGCCACAATTCTTCCAATTATTATACATCTCCCTGCGACAAGTCTCCGGATCCAATGTCTGCTCTTCCACCAGTGTACAGCCGGGTACCCAGGATAAAGAATATTGATAAATCTCCTTCCTTGCCCCTGATAGAGCTCAGTAATGCTATCAGAGTCTGGTTGTAGCTTCCATGGCTGTTGACAGAAGCGCCTTATATTGATATTGTGTGTATCCTCGTCAGTCAAGTAGTCTCACCGTCGTTTCGACAGAGGAGATTAAAATTTAATTTTGTGAAGTTTTAGGACAACTTGGCTCTTAGATTCCTGCTGTGTGTGGTTACTGCGAGAGCTGTCGAGGAAGTAGAAGTTACTAGTGGCGCTAATGTTTTTGATGTTGTCAGTTGTCATTAAAGTTGTAAACAAAACTTCCTCTGATGATTGCAAAGTTGTGGTGGTAGGTGGGGTGAGGTGCCTGTCGATATGCTAGTAACTGATAATTCCGTTGTAGTAATAGCCGGCTCCGTAGAGCTCGTTTGTATATCGGGATCCAGAATGGAGTCAGATGGCTCTGTGGCTGGGGAGTCGTGCCAGCTTCCTAGATGAAGGATAGGTGTACAGGCTGAGGTTGTCCAAGTGGCAGGAGAAACCAGCTCTGTTCTGTAAGGTACAGCGAATCTATCGCCGTCCTGTATATTGTTTACGTCAACGCCGGGGTTGAGACTCCGAATCTCGCCAAAGCCACCTAGGCCTAGGGCAGCTACAGCATCAATAAATATATCACCCCTTTGTACCTCCCATAACCCTGTATCATGAGTTCCAGTACAGGTTGCTGCAGCTAAATGGCCAAATAAAATAAATAAATAATGTTCATACTGGAGTAATATGGGTTCTTTATACTTAGACCAATATGGCTTAAGAAATACTGGTTTATATAATAGTAGTCTATAGTTAGTCCTGATTACATAGTAGTAGGTAGATATTATTTATATTAAGATAAACTAACTTAGGGCAAGGCCTAATTAAGTAGCCATTATTAGCTATTAGGTCCAAAAACAGCGCTTTAAATATTCAATTAAAAGAAAAGAGTACACTGAGATATCTATGTATTCTAGCTTGATCTTTATATAAGTATAATTACTAAGCTTTATTTAGCTTAAATTTAAATTAACTAGACTCTAATTCTAAACTTAGCCATTTCTTTCTAAACTACTTTTTATATCCTTATATATTAGTATATATATTCTCTACCCTTTAAAATTATTTAGTCCTTTACTTTACCTTTTCTTATTAATATGGATTTTTTCCAACTGAATGGGATGAGCCAGAAGAGATTGATCAACAGCAAAGGATGGAAACATATACAAACCTTTCATTAGCAAAAACCTGGAAAGATATTCTCCATATACTTTCAGGTCTTGAAGTCAAAAGTTCTATCTTGCTCTTGCTATTAATGATATGCCTGAGATCTTTCGCTTTATAACAATGGCACGGATTTACTCCATGCCTGCAGAAGCAGTTGATGCAATCATTACATTTATACAATTAAACAGACATATATATGATCCAACATCTCTATTCCCTATTGTGTGTACCACAGGGTTTCTAGCATCTTTACCATACTCTGCACAATTTTGTAATGTTTGCGAGAAGATGTTCCAGCGATACCAGGATATAAACTGGAAGGCTTGCAAAAAGCATGCCCTTCATTCGGATTGCCTTGGGCCTGTCTAAAGAAAATATAATCCTCTTTATGGGCTATGCAATTGTCATAGTGTTGGAAACAGCGAATCACAAAGACAGATATATTCTTCAGAACACGAACCCTAAGAGAAGATTTAAACTATTTAATGGAATGTGTATCGAGATAAAAACGATGACACATATACTAAGACAGTCTGCCTGAATCAAGCAAGGGCGATAGTGACGAAAGTTCATCTGAAAAATCATATACTGAAGACAGTCTGCCTGAATCAAGCAAGGGCATTGACTTACCGAACTCCAAGATCGATTTGCTTCTTTTTAAGTTAGGTCTTGAACCTGATTTATTGTATCAATAGGCATTATTTATATAATATAGTATAAAGCTAGAATCTTTCTCCGGCTCTAACCAATGGGTGATTCTACGATTTTTTATTGTTTAACTCTATTCTGAGAACTGCCTCTTCTACCTCAGAATGCATCTCTTTCATAATCACACGTTGAAGTGCTAGCAATCCCCGGACCCTTTATTAGGGCGCCCAATGGCAGTTACATCTGGATACCGGCCCAGACATGATGCTACCGTAGGTAGAAACCCGGGGTTAGCATAAACCTGCGACATATCCCAGATCATGACACCACCAAAGCTCTTATACTGCTCGCTGAACGAAAGAGCACTTAAGAGTGCTGTCCCAGCCACGTAGCCTGCACCTGCACCTTCGTTTCCCGGTATTCCTAGCAAGACCTTGACATTGCGGTTTTTGCTCTCGGTACGCGCCCACGTATCCCAGGTCTCAAAATTGAAGTTTTTCTGAAGCACCTCGCCTTCTACATAGGACGAAACACCGCAGTAGTTGTTGTAAAACTGCACCATGATAAAATCGAAAGAAATCGTACCATTCAACATTGGATGATTGGCAATATCTGGATAGGGGCACTGTGGCGTAGCAGAGAGATAATAGGTCTTGCCATTAGCCGCAGCCGCAGCATCCATGTTGGCACGGAGCTGGTCTGCGAACGGAACCATATGGCTCTGTGCAGATTCGAGGTCAAGGTCGAACCCATCCACTACGGCTGCGCCGAAAGGCGTAGTATCTTGCTCCCAGGCTGCTCGGGCCAAAGGCGGCCCACAGCGTATCAGCCCACGAGACAGCATCGGAGCTGGAAACAAATCCCTTGTCGGAGTAGGTGGCACCGCCAATGGATAACATAATTGTCTTGCCCAGTCGCTGGCAAGTTTGTATATCCTCCCTGGGCAATTCGTTAGCGGAAAGGTTGCCGATATGTTTTGTACGAACTCTATTTGGGGCACTCAATCATTTGTGACCCTGGGATCAATATACAGCTGTCTCCTGCGGAAGCGAAGTTTATAGAAGGGCTTGTGATGGACGTCAAGAAGGCAGGGTATAATGTAATGCTCTCGTCTGTAACAAGTCAACATGTTGGGTTTTACTCGGGCTTATACCAGAGCAGTAGTCTGCAAGACGATGTGCGAGTCCTGCTGAGATACGAATTTGACCTAGTCCAATCGATGGCTAGATTAGCAAGAGAAGCAAGCGTATGTGCATACAACATACCCAATAATTCAATGTTGCTGATACGGCTGTATCAAACCGGCCTTCGCTCGCCGGACAAGAGACCAGAAGCCAAGTGAATCAATAATATCATTTTATCGCCGCCATATCATATGTACAACTGCCCGTCGCAGTATGGCCATGTTATGGAAGATAGGAGATTCTATGCTGGAAATGGCTTTTCTACGTGGGCTTAACACATTGACCATCACTTATTCTACGGCCTAACATCGGTCTGGCCAGCACTCCGTTTCCGCTCGAAATACATTAACACTCATCAAATGATACAGGATATAGTGTAATAAGTGCTATAGGGTGTGCATTGGAATCATACAAGAGCACTAGTATAATGGTCACTACGAATTTGTGGTCGACTGAGATTATATTTAATTATGATACTGAATCTAAGTAGGCCTTAGTAGCTGTAAACAGTATTCAGTAATTATCTGATGGTTGCCTAAGTCGTCCTCCAGTTCCCAAGTTGGGCACTCGTAGTCGGTCCATTTGACAGCATAGTATACACAGCCTGTCTGGTCTTCGTGATGTCCGACAATCTCCTTTATTTCATTAACAGACTCTCCGTCGATGATGAAAGGACGTTGGCAGCACTCCTGCCATACCCGGAAGCCCCGAAATCCTCAAATACCCAAACAAGGGAGTGGTGGTTGGATTCCTGATCTAACGCCTCCACCTGTACTCCATGAAAAGTTCGGCTCGCGGTCTTGATGCTGCAAAGAACTTGAAGAATCGGCACTTTGGAAGACCATGGTGCCTGTGTAAATAATTGTTTATGGGATCCGTCGGACCCCAAATACGCCATGGCGGTAGTCACACCTATCTATTACAACTAGGCCAGCCCCCCAGAAGATGGCAGGTGGAGAAGGAGAAGATAAGATTGGGTAAATCACTACGGCCAGCCGCAAGCGACAGTGAAAGAATGAACCTTAACGCGTGGGAACCAGAGAAAAGACAGCACTGCAGAGGGTTTGCAAAGAATGATATAGCAGAGAGGCAAATGTGATGTCCAGGAGAAGGGCATAATTCAAATGTAGCTCCTAGCACTTTCTCGCGTATGCTTCCCCTACTGACGTACATAGTAGGTACCTACCACTGTACTAGTGGCTTTTTTTTGTATCCTTATGAGCGTAAATCAGCTCTCTTCACCTTCACCAGACTCGGCTTCTATAAACGAATTCGGTAAGTCGGAGTTGGCTTCTTCTTTCATATATGTTGCTACCCAAACCCCTGATTTTCCTACTACACAGAACAGTACATACACACATTACCATGCTCAAGACACCCTCCGGATAACAGCATGCGTCGTGCACATATTCCACTACGCTCTTCTATTCATAATCATTGTGTTCTCTTTCAGATTCTTGCCGTCAAAGAAAATGTAAAGAGCGGCTAGTGACCTTATCTGTAAGCCAAGTAACTTTCTTTCTAGATATAGGATCCTAATAAAATAGCTCCGCTTGGGTACGGACAGGGTCCGGCGTGGCCTTCTGGACCCTGCCCAGGACCTTGCTACTCACGTTACTCAAGCCGGAGCATTATGTCAACCTTGATGCCAAAAGTCACGGAGGCAGCAAAAGAAGCTGCTGGTCAAGTCAATAATGCTGCGCCAAGCATCATCAACGATGTTTCCTCCTTCGCACCGCTATCATCGGTCAGGCATTTGCCACTAATTACACGATTGGACAAAGTATGCTTGTATGGGGCAGACGTGTCGCTCTATACCAACAGACCTAGAAGTCATGGCGGGTTTTGCACTTACGTTCGCGCTGATGGCCACTATCGATCTGTGCTAGCAAGTTTCAGTTCAAAGACAAATTCAAAGGCAAAGCCAGTGGCCTTCTTTTGTAGCATACTTTCTCTCGTGCTCTACATTGGTTTTTCTGCTTGTGTCATCGGCACCGCACAGATCGCAGCCGTCGCGTTTGATGATATATTTTTCACTGAAAAGGGTATTGTTACAGGTCCTCTATGGTAGTATTAGTTTGCGCATTTTTTGTTGTCCTGAGCGCTACTGGAATGCTTTTCTTGCCACCATTGAGGGAACCAAAGACGCAGCCGCTGGACGAGGCAGACGTTCGAATAAGAAAGCGAGTAGCCCTACATGGGCAAAGCGGACTGGGGGAGCATGAACTGAATGTATTAGCATGAGTTCTAGCGGTAAGTAGAGGGTAACGGAGAACGGGAGCGCACAAAGGGGACGGAGGTTTGCGTATGCGGTAGACGTGTGGAGGAATACGCTTAAATGACATAGAAAGTAGCCAGTCGCTAATTACATCATTATCCTTGAGTTCTGTCGCCGAGACAATGGTGCTTGTTTTTGTCCGCTTGTTTGCTTTGAAAATGCGGAAAGCGGTTGGAAGCAGTCTGGAGTCTCGGGGGGTGCTCTCCTATCCTCCTCCTTGACTTGCCGTGGATAGTTCTTGGCGAGGATGCTTGGACATGTCGAGAAATTCGTTACTTGTCGGCGGTTGAATGTCAGACTGTAAAGCACAGAAACTAGGTACCTAGACAATTTCCACTTTGTCGCTTACAAAGGGACGGTTCGATACAGTACCTACCCTTACTATCCTATATACACAAATACGTACATATGCATGTACCTACTATCGGCATAACCACTCAAGTTGAAATGGAATGTGGGCTTGTTGGGGCCGCCTGTAATGGCTGTCGCGAGGTTGCTGGCGTTCCCACTATTTTGGTGACAGTCGCATCTGGAGGCCGGGCCAATGCCGGGATCCTCATCCTCATCTCTTCACCCCACCCCGCCATCCTTTCCTGTGTCGGTTCGATTCCTCTCTGCGGCAATGGGAAAACGCAGGGCGTTTGCACGAATAATGATACTACATTTGATGACATCTGCACCTGTATTATACTTTCTTATTAATACGCACATTCATAAAGAGAATGAGACGACAGGAATAGTGCAACTGGTGGTACGAAAAGTCCCTTCCACCTAGTCAGTTGTAACACTCACCCGATCTCATCTACATAGCTTCGTTCAAACCTGTTGCAAGAGCAGGATGCGGATTTAGCGACGCATTTAGAGCCTCTTGCGTTATCTAAAGTAGAGCTTGTCGATGACTCCACGGGGGATGTTCCATCGAGTTGCCAGATAGGCACCCGATATACATGTCTGACTATCGGAGGCCCGACGAAATGTGATGAGCTTCCCTTGCGCAGCTTTCCCTCCTCCGGAGCCCTACCTGCGCACATTCTGGGTACTTTGCTTAGGTATACACCGCCTCTGTATATCTTTGTTCTCCTTGGATGTTCACTGATTCCTGCATCCACGGTCACATATGCAATGCATCTGCGCTTCCCCCGCGCCCAGCATGTCTCGGTGTGGCTAAGCGTGCTTGGGTTCCTATCTCTGCTGGGCTCCTGGTTTTCAGTTTAACCATTCTAGCTTTGGCGCGGGGCCTAGAAAAGGCAGGGCATTTTGAGATTGGGAACGTCTATTTGAGTGCCATTGGGTCGTTTCTTGCTTCTTTCTGCCATCTGTTGATATCACTAGTTGTATTCTGGTATTCACTCTAAATCTACGGTAACCATTGGTTGTACACGATTGGCTGTCTTATGTTTCTTGATAGTTACTGGCGGTATGTTGACAGTTTGATAACGGTAATATTGCATCTATACCTACTACTTAGTCTAGTGCTGGTGCATCATCATTAATCTTTCGAATACACTGGCAAAGGAGCCTTTGGGGCGGCTTGCAGGGGAGCCTGAAAAGTCTTAGACTGAAAGCCAACTTCTTCGTCCTGCTGTGAGTCTCCTTCCAACCATGTACCCGATTCCCATCTCACATCAATTGTAGTGGTCACTCTGATCTCTCCGTTACCCAAGTTTTCGTCCTCATCCGGCAAGCCGTATTGGTTCCAAGGTCCCATCTCATGCTGTCCCATTGGTCGACCTGGTGCATCTTTCGGGCGAGTCTGCGGCTGCATGGTTGACTGTTCTGTGCCTTGTCCTTCTACGTTTCTTTGTTTTCTGATGAAGTTGGGCACAATAGCTATAAACAATGGCCGCAAGGCCGGCAAGCTCGCGCACAATATAGCACTGAACTGCTCGACGGCGGACCAGACTACGATATCAACGTTATCCCATGTCGCATCAAACGTTGCACTGTACTGGACAACATATTTCATCCGAACCATTGACGTAATGCAGGCACTGTGGTGAGCTAATTAGCCAACAGATAAGAAACATCCTAAACGAAAGTCGCCCACGTACAAAAACCCAATACTGAATAGAGCCAAGATTAGGAATCTCTTCTTGCGATTGATATTCAGCTGCCATGTCTGACGAACAGGCATAACAAGAATAGCAAAATCCTCAAGGATGCTGAGAATGCCACTGCTGTATACTATGGCGTTGGTATTGATGCATTTTTTGCTCTCCATACTTCGGTCCCATATTGAGTCCACGGGAAGGCATTGAAAGATGGTTAGCAGACAGAATATCGCGCCATGAAATATGAGGATCAATGCCAAGGCGTAGACGGCGCGTCGGAAGTCTCGGTTCGGGAAGATTCGTAAATACACGAGTAGAATGGACAGCTTTCCCACAATTAATAGAATCATATAAAAGATGGAGCTTATGTAGAAGAGCTGCTTCTTGTGAGCAAGTGAAGGCTGAACAAGAGATTATTCGAGATAGCGGAAAATATGCGAACCTTGAGGGTTAGAGTCCGCTTATCCACTGGCACCGTCCAGTAATGCATGCCGAAGCCTAGACTGGCATTATGAATGCTAATCGCACCAAAGGCTACCAGCAATATCTATAGCAATACTCGTTGGCTTTTTTTATCTTCTTTCTCTTTCCCTCTAGTTGGATATGATGAATGAAACTAACCGCTGCGAGGATTGTGGCGTAATCATCCATCAATAGCATCTTGCTATGAACCTTTCGAGTGTATAGCCGTAACGCGACTACGGGAAGGACAAGCGCGAAACCAATTATATTAATACGCTTCACCTCTTCGCTTCTGTATTAATTGGATACGATACGCATATCTCCCTGCCAAGATCCGCAGTAGCTAGAGAAAGTTAAGATCACCCACAGTATTTTTTTCCAAGGCACTCACCAACTTGATCGGCAAACACACAGCTCTCCTGAATACATTTCGATAAACCCGCTTGGAAGGCCACATTTGCACAGGCGCATAACGTGATAGCTGAGGAGTTGCAGCTGAGTTTGGCAAAAGCGTTGGTGATGCAGACATGCTGTGGAACTGTCTGAGACAAGCTTCCGTGGAAGAACACGGACCATTAGGTGAAGTACTTACAGCGCATGCTGGCGATTCTGATAGAAATAATGAGTCTTGTTGAGCGCGGGCAAGTCCCCAAAACAGATGTGGATGAGTGGTATCAGCAATGCATGGCCTGCATCTTGTCGATCCGGAGTTGCTGTCCGCCTTTGATTCAAAATTTCAGCGCTCAGTTGCTAGGACACATACATGCAACAGGGATTAAGAGGACGATAGGTAGCAGTGATCTTTATTTCCTTCTCTCCTCTTCTTGTCGGAAGTGGCTCCTTTGGCCGTAAGTATTCTGTGGGTCAGCCATTAATCACCAACGGAGCAGAAAATAGCGCCTTCTGCACATGAAGTACAGATGGCAGGGATGTGTATACATGTAACCAATTTGCAGCCTTTTTGCCCTTCACGTTTTTATAAGCGCATACCATCCTTATCCCGCTACGCGGCGTACAGTGTTTCCTTCAAGCTCAACTTGTCATTCACGTTGATTGTCATCTAAAGTTCTCCTCCCTCCCCCTAACTATCATGTCTGTCATCAGCAGCGGCGACATTGAGTCCACATCTATTGAAGTGGATTTCCAACACAATGACTGGAAACCGTCACGCCAAAAGAAAATGATCATGGCCACGCTCTCTGTCTTAGCTCTGATGGTTTCACTTGATGCTTCCATCATTGTAACCTCGTTAGCCGTGAGTAATCCTGTGCAGCTCAGCTTCTTCCACACACTACTCTCTTTACTTTTACTTTTCCTCTTCTTATGGTGAACTAGGAGATTATTGCGGAGCTGGATAGCACGACAGCCAGGGTTTCTGGATTGGTACTTCTTACCTTCTCGCCAATGCCGTCTCGATGCCTCTAATTGCTGCTCTGAGCGACATATTCGGCCGGCGCGCGTGTCTAGTTGTATCCTTGGGCTTCTTCACCTTAGGCTCCATCATCTGCTGCCTTTCCCGCAACTTGGCTTGCATGCTGGTTGGCCGATGCTTGCAAGGCGTCGGTGGAGGTGGTGTCATCATTCTTAGCCTCGTCATCTTTACCGATATTGTACCGCTTCGATTCCGACCAAAGTGGTACGGCACAGTGTGAGTGTCTTCTTGCCTCCCAGACTTAATTCCTAGTTGCTCATTCTTCTCTCTTCTTTTTTTACAGCTTAGGGGCTTGGGCGTTGGGTAATTGTATCGGCCCAGTGATAGGCGGCGCCATTGCACAAACCAGCACTTGGCGCTGGGTCTTCTACATCATGCTACCATTCTGTGGCTTGGATTGCTCGCGGTTCCGTGGTTCGTAAGCCTCCAACCGAGAGCCGCGACGATGGGCGAGAAGCTGAAGAAGGTCGATTGGCTCGGCACCCTCTTCTTTACCACCTCTTACCCTCACGCTCATCGCCATATCCTGGGGAGGAGTACAATACGCTTGGGCTAGCTCCGGCACATTGGCTCCCTATGTGTCGGGACACTAGGTCTCATCTGGACCTTGGTTTACGAGTACGTCCTGGCACCGTTACCGTTCTTGCGGCTCGGTCTCTTCAGCAATGTTGGGTCCGCAACTACCTACATCTGCGGGGCATTTCAAGGTCTCATTGTAAGTTGGCCTAATCTTATTGCGGAAGTTAATCTAAATCGTTAGATTTACGGTCAGCTATATTACGTCCCCTATTATTTTGAATCCGTCGGGGATATAGCCCCATCAAAACCGGCTTAGCCCTGCTCCCGGTCATGCTTACGCTCGTGCCGGGATCCATAGTGACTGGCACGCTGGTAACCCGTACCAAGAACTATAGATATCCGATCTGGATAGGGTGGGGACTGACAACCGTCGGCTCCGGCTCACCATTCTGTGGGACGTCAATACTACAACCTCGCTATGGGTCACCACCCTTGTCATCCTAGGAGTTGGACACGGGTCGATCCTGAATGCACAGAACTTTGCCGCCCAAGCCATGTGTAGACCCGGGGAGGAGGGACTTGCGGCAGGTATGTACGGATTCCTCAGACAACTCGGCATGGCGCTCGGGGTGGCTGTGGGCACCGCCGCGTTCCAGAATGCGGCTTCCAGCAAGTCGGATTGGGCGAAGACACAATTGACCTAGAGGGACCCATGCGTGGCTTTCACGCTGTCTTTATTGTATTTACTTCTATCGCGGGATTGGCTTTCTGTATCAGCTTCTTGATCAAGAAGGTTAGTATGGACCGAGAGATACAGACGGAGCATAGCCTGGCAGGGGGGATGGCTCCAAAGATGCCAGCAATGGACCCAAGGAAGCGATCAAGGAACGCGATGGCGGAGTCACAGAGACACGGATGACGGTTAGGTTGCATGATACTACAAAACTCACCAGTTTCAACACAAGCCATGAAGTAGGGAGTGACATAATATCAATATCAATCTCTCAATACCTATTTATCCTGTCATTCTTGTTCGGTTCTGTCACTGTCACATTTTAAGAAGTGGTACGTCTCCAAGCACGTGCAGGGTACTCGACCATATGTTCAGTCATCCGATACAAGTATGGCAATGGGCATGCATGCTTTCTTGATGTGAGAGAAGCACTCTGTCCTCTAAGCTATCACTGTTACTATTGGCCCTTTCGATTTGCACACATGTCTATCACACTCATCAACAAACAAGGCCCTCAAGGTAAAAAGAGAAACTTATTTTATGTCCGAAAGTTTACTGCTGCAGCAACGCTATAGAAGGGGATTATGCATCCCATCTTCCAGAACAGTACCGAAGTCATTTCCACGCGCTCCATG
This sequence comes from Stachybotrys elegans, assembly GCA_020746835.1. NCBI lineage: Eukaryota > Fungi > Ascomycota > Sordariomycetes > Hypocreales > Stachybotryaceae > Stachybotrys > Stachybotrys elegans. The sequence continues at coordinate 85,124 of JAGPNK010000029.1, read as the reverse complement.
CTCGTCGCGATTTTCTTGCTTCATTTTACCAAACTTCTGAAGCCAGGCCTGGAGTTTCTCATAGCTATAGTCAAGTAAGAACAACCAATAGTAAGTAAGGATGTTTGTATTCCAAGTCGATATTTGGCTTACCCTTGATCAGCGCTATTCATCCTGTGACTCATGTATGATTAGCTTTCTCTCCAGTTGCTGCACAGTAATTTAGACCTACTTATTCAGAATGGATCCGACATCCTTCTCTAAATGATTGCACCTAATAAGAAGTTCCGCCAACACTCTATTTGTCCTATATTCGGTTAGTGTTCTATCCCAGATAAGCGAATGGGGGCTGATGGGCTTACACATCCAGACGGCCAAGAATCTTCTGAATAGAAGCTTGCCCGTCGCCGCTGGTCTCGCTTGAGGGTCTAGCCCCTGTTTCAGGCATATCACCTGTCATAGGGACCTCTCTGTTCCCATCGTTGGCATCGCTATGGATCTGCCTTGGCTGCGAGACTCCATCGTAAAAATCGCCGATATCGTCCTCCACGTTGAAGTACTCTGCCATCTCCATGGCTTCATGACTACTTGAATCATGGGGCGTGATGCCCCCCTGTGGGTGATTATCATGTGGTGACCTCTGAATATGGCCGATGTAGGAGGTCGGGCCTTGCTGGTGACCGATATAGGACATCGGGCCTTGCTGCTGGTGACCGTTATGCATAGCCGAGGTGCTCTGATGATTCTGATTAGGAGGCATTCTCCTTCGGCCGTGACCAGCATTGGTGGCTGCAGATGTGCGTCTGCTCGCTATAGGAGTCTGTCTCATTCCCGGATACATTTTGCTGGTTGATGCTCAGATAAGAGAAACTGGGACGCGAACAGATTGCGTGGTAAGTAGAAACCGGTAATAGGGGACAGGAAGCAAACGGTTGAAGCTGGAAGGATTGGAAGTGGAAGGGTTGGAAGTAGTGCAAGAGTGCCGGAAGGGGAGCTGGGAGGGGAAGAACTCTGATGGGTATCAAGAAGCCTCTAGAATTGGATGCAGCTCTCTACTTTATAACCTCAGTGATCTTTGGAGCAGCGCCGAAACTGGATCTTGTCATAACCAACATCTGGGCAATGCCCTAAACTGTTGGCTGTCCTTAAACACTAGATAAACCATGGGCTGTCGTGATCCAAATACAAGTCCTTCGCAGGAACTAACCAATCTCATCTGTGCAGTCCAACCAACATCATCTGTGCAGTCCAACCACCCCAAAATGACAAGCCTGCCACTTCCCCACAGTATACCAGTCAGGGTCTTCCTTGCATCACTCCAGGAGTACAACGCCAGCATTTACCAGTGGCAGGTCCACGCAGAATCCCAGAGCCGAGAGCTGCAGTCGCTACAGGGGAAGATCGGCGAGTTAGAGAAAGACAACCAAGAGATACGGGACTGTCACTGCATACTTCAGCGAATGATTGAAACCCAACGCGATCTTATTATTTCTCTTGAAGCCGACCTTGCTCAGGCTCGAGGAGAGGGCGATTCATTTTCCGGCAGATGCGACCTAAACAACACCAATCCCTCGTTAGAGCCGGTATTCCATCTAGCGTCGGTAGTCACGGGCCACACTGAGCAAATCTCCGACAATCAATCCGAACACAACACCGGCCGGAACGATAATTACGGGGGGAATGGAGGAGGGAGAATTGATGGAGATACTGGACAGCAGGGAGGGGCACAGCTAGGAGAGGAGGAGCAGATTGACTGGAGCACAGACTAAGATTCTGTCGAGTTACGTACTGTTATGTGCAAAAGCAGCTTCCTGTTTTCACTAACAATGAGTGTGTGAATTTGGCCCATTTATCCACTTTTGGCTTCTTTCGGCCAATCATATGGTACGCCTGTGCTTCTCAAAAGAAACAAAGATAATTCGCGGAGGAAGCTGCTTTTGCACATAACAGTACAAGCTGTTACAGTACAAATTGCAGAGGAAAGAAAATGTGAAAGAAGCACAATCATACTTGCATCCAGTTATGGAGATGGTAGTGTGGGGCCTCGGCTCTTGGCTAATTGCGCTTGTCTCAGCTCATGATCCGGTCCGTAAAAAATGGCTGCGCACTGATCCCTTCATAAGAATCACCGCATGCCCTTAGGATCAGCTGACATGTCCCACACAAGGACCACTCTTACTTACCAGGATGGATACCGCGAGTGTGACTCAGAGAAAGGCGCCATCGTCTCCGACGCTCATTGATTTTGAAATCAGGGCTGCGGGAGGGACAACTACAGCATTTGATACGATGCCCCACGAAATTCAAATGCGGAAGAAGCCTATCTCTGTAGAAAAGAGAATAATAGAGCTGACACAGGAGAATGGGCGGCTGAGGCGGGAGATTGAGTATTACAAAACATTAGTAAATGAGGTGCTCCATCCCGTCGTGGAGCTGCTCGAGTTTCATGCGAATGGCTTATATTCGGCCGTTCAAAAGTACAATAGCGTGATTCAGCAAGAGAACAGTCAGTGGAAGGCCCATGACTAATAAGATTCTGTGCGGCTGTTGTGGTTCGAATGGTTACGCAGGAATTATGGTGGAGAGCAGGTGCATGCAGCGAGGAAAAGAACAAAAGTGTATGCGAACAATGAGGGGGCAGCGACATCGGCAGCAGCAGCAAAAGCGTATGTCGTCGGGGGGGGGGGGGGGGGGGCTACGGTTAGCAGACCGTTCGTCGGCCGAAAGCGAGCCGAAAGTGAGCCGAAAGCGAGGCGAGGTCGATGGAGGGGTTGTATGAAAATAGAATACGCATTCACTAGTCACCACACTTCTTTTTGCTATGTGCTTCCCCCGTTGTCTTTCGGTTCTTTCCTGTGTCCACTGGTTGGCTCCAAAAGGTATCTTCCTCACTAATTTAGTCCTTCTGGGTCCTGAGCTGATGTCGTATCCCCCGGCAATGAATGCCGTAATGGGCCTACGCTCTACCCACGAGAAAATGCCGCCTCTCGGCATCGAGCAGCATGGTGGGGTGAGGAACTGTTGGCCCGTGATAACCTCATTTGCCATATGCACTACTGAACCACTAAGCAATCTAGCTAGTTTAGTGGATTTCAGTAGTCCAGCTAGTTTAGCGTTAACTCCGTGATAACGACCTCCTTTCCGGAAAAGCATTGCAGTTTCTCCGTCGCTCCGAGGTCAAGGGGACCCTGGCCTGCAACCATTAACTAGCCACATCCCTATCCCTCCCTCTAGGGCCTATCCAAGCAGGACAGACGTTTCGGGGAGGTAGAGTGAGGCAGTAGAGGGCAAATAAACAGTAGGGGTGGTGCCCAGTGCCCCGGTAGCCAATGCAGTCGTAAACAGTGGAGAGAAACACAACGAGGCCATCGTTAGGCTGCCCGTAGAGGATAGCCGACTGGCCGGGCGGCCGAGTGAAATCAATATGACTCACTGGAATGGAAATCATTCAGTTCAGTCAAGACTACAATTGGAAGAAAGATTTGTCGCTTTGGTCGTGAGGATGAGAAACATTTGATAGCTACCATGATTGGTTAGAAGCTACATGCTGTACCATTACATCAGGCACACGCATATGAACGGCCGTAGCCGAGTGACTTGGTTATGTACAAGCAAAATCAAGTTTGGATTAGCGGTATTTCTCGTAGGCAACTCGATACATGCATACCCTATCGCTAGTAGCCAGTTACAGCTGCTGAGATCGCAGAGTCCCAAGGCGATTTCATCCATTTTCTACCCTTCCCAGCAGGTGGTGCGGCTAGCTTATATGAAGACATGCTGGACTACGTGTTAACCTGCATACTCTATACTCTAGTTACATGCCTCGCATGACACCCTTCGTATCATCATGTACGTTATGTTCAAGATAAAAATTCCTCTGATTAACATGTACTTCTAGGAACCAATATTCTTCGATGTTTGATGAAGATCACGGGGCTTCTCACAATTTAGATAATTTAAAGTGGCACTATCATCAGATCCGAGGCCAGCTTGAGGTATCCTATTCTCAAAACCGGGAATTGTTGAATATTATCTCCAAGTATGTCGATCAGTGCGATGAGATTTTCTTTCATAAACAAGTTTTGGAAATGGAGCTCGATCAACATAAGGAAACTCTATCTGGGAAAGTCAAAGAGATAGCGGAGAAGGATTGCGTTATTGAATCGCAAGAGTATCTTCTACTTATGGCTAGAGAAGAGACAGAGAGTCTTATTAAGGCCAACGCAGAAAAGGAGCAGATCATAACAAACCTAAGCGCTCAACTAGAACAGGATAAGAATTCCCAGCCCATAGAGGGCGAAGCAAGAAAGAAGAGAAAGTTAAATGCATAATAGTATACGTTGTATGCATAACTTCAAGTGCTATGGAAACTAGTAATTACTATGCCAGCACCGGCCAATAGGAATATAGAATGAAAAGCAAGGTTTAAATATCACAATCTAATATATGTATGTATAATGATATAAAGAGGGATGCAGTTCCAGTGGAAGAAGTATTAAGAGTCAATACAGAGTGGCGTCTTGGCAGCCAATGCAGTCGTACACAATAGAGAAAAAGATACTGTACATACATACATCAATGCGATTTACGCTCTCTGACCGCTAGTTGTAAGCCGGCTTTGATTCCTCGAATGAATTTCGTGATAGTTGGCTTTCTCGCCACGCACATACTAATGCCTCGACTAGTCAGAAGCTTTGGCATTAGACACTAGGCGCTAGAAGTTGGTGGATTGGCGTCAGGAAATGGCTTCCAACCCACGTGAAGGTTTCGGACAAGTAACTCGGCTTCAAAACATATCCATCCAATTTCTGCTTTCAGGAGGCGTATACGCCATATATGGCGCTAGCTTGAAAGCAAAAATTATAAATCACATGAACTAGCTAAACTGGTGAAAGGGTGCTGACTTGCCTTAGCTCAAAATTTACCAGTTACTTGTCTCAAGGGGAAAACGACGTCAACAATCCTTGAACCTCCGACTCTATAACCCGTCCTACCAAGACATGATGAATGACGTCGAGGCCCATCCTACCTACATTGGATATATCGGCAGTGTCGAAGATGCCAACCTTCTTCTTGACGCCTGTATCCAAGGTTCGCTACGTCAGTTATCTCGAAGACTGCGAGCAGATGAACAGGAAGACCTTATTAAGAGCGGAAGTACATTTGTGTACAATGAAGCGCTTTCCAATATCAAGCGCTGGACGGACGGCCGGTCCTGGAGCCCGCGCTACAACCTTGACGGCTTCCTCATCTATCACGAGCTATAAAACAAGACGACAAGCATCCCAACAGAGGAAGGCCTGGTTCGAAAGATGATCAACCTCAGTAGGGCTGGCGCATCATACTGGGTTGTCTGTTACTTTACCCAACATGATGCCTGTAGTGGATTTCTTCCGGTTCCTTCGCTGCAGGGACATCTGGAGGATGCCCTTCACACGCACAACGAATACCCAGCTACGGAGTTTGTGGAAGATGCTTTTTGGTTCAATGACTCATACGACGACTCCTCCGACTGCTTTCCACCTGATACCCAGCTTACATGGGAATTTCAGCCTGAGTATCTGGAGAATGCCTTTGAGATGGTTTGGTAGTCTATGCATATAACTAGCTATGAGATAGTTGACGGCTCCACATGCACAGAAGGAGGCCGCAATACAGGAACACTTCGCTAGTGTGGCCTATGGACCTTTGCCCAGCCAATCCTGTGCCCATTGATAATAAGATCAATAGATTCTTACCTAAACTTGGAAGAAATTTTTGTAGTTATCAGGGGATGTGACCGCTTTCCCAGCCACCCGTGTCCCGCAACAGCTGGAGAGATCCAATAATGGCCTCAGTCTTATCGGCAGTCGGTACCGCGCGCTAGGCAAAAGCCGAAAAGCCCTGATCAATCCACTCTACTTAGTCTAGATCTTTGTGATACAATGAGATTCACCTTTAGCTTCCGTTTTTTAGCTTTACAACATTTTTAGCACAAGTCACTCTCTGGTCAAGTCACAGTGTGCAATATAGTGGGCCAAAGTACCGAGCTTAACAGAAGCCCATTTTTGGCCCCCTGCAAAAAGGTCTCATAATGACTCAGTGCCCAAAACTGGACCCTAGTACCTGTACCCCCACCCCCTTCACCTTCGGTTCCTTCATCCTCTCACCACCCACGATAGGCCAGAAGACGCGCAATTCCCCAGTATGGCTCCTCGAAGAACACGATCCCAGCACGATCAGATCCTGCACATAATAAAATAAGCCTTTTCTGACGAAGTTACAGTATACTTGATGTTGCGCATTGCACTTCCCAAGCACCCCGTAGAATACGATCGACGTTCGCGCGATTCGGAACAATAACTGTACCTGCGAGCCGGGCCAGCCTTGAGCCTAAATCACCAGTCAGAGAGGTGCTAAACCCAGTCGTAATAAGTAGTATAGGGAAAGACAATAAGGCTATCGTCAACTAAACCTCGAGAAACCAGCCGCAAGGTTGCCGCAGTTCCCATAAAGTTGCTGCTGCTTCCATAGTGTCAAGCCACAAACAAACATTGTACCGGGAACCATGGCCACGTACACTGACATTTCGGACGCCTTCCCTCAACTCTCGCAGAGTTTCTGCCGCTTCCGCAAGGTTGCTGGTGCAGTTGGTTGCGTTGTCACAGCTCATACAGTTGCCGAGGGAATCATCGTCCCGTATACTGACCTGTTAGATGCGTCATAATCCCTGGCAGAGCTGCTGCGGCTGTCGCAAGGTTGCTGGTGCATTTGCTCCCTTCTCCAAGAGGAGCTCGACAATCTTGTCATGGCCTCTTGATGAAGCTTCCTGTAGAGCATTGCCGTAGATGCCGCTCCGAGCATTGACATTCGCTCCCTTCTCTAGGAGGAGCTCAACAATCTTGTCATGGCCTCTTGATGAAGCTTCCTGTAGAGCATTGCCGTAGTAACCGCTCCGAGCATTGACATTCGCTCCCTTCTCTAAGAGGAGCTTAACAATCTTGTCATGGCCGTTTGATGAAGCTGCCTGTAGAGCATTGTCATAGAAGCCGCCCTGAGCATTGACATTCGCTCCCTTCTCCAAGAGGAGCTCGACAATCTTGTCATGGCCTCTTGATGAAGCTTCCTGTAGAGCATTGCCGTAGTAACCGCTCCGAGCATTGACATTCGCTCCCTTCTCTAAGAGGAGCTTAACAATCTTGTCATGGCCGTTTGATGAAGCTGCCTGTAGAGCATTATCATGGAAGCCGCCCTGGGCATTGACATTCGCTCCCTTCTCCAAGAGGAGCTCGACAATCTTGTCATGGCCGTTTGATGAAGCTGCATGTAGAGCATTGCCGTACCTGCCGCTCTGAGCATTGACATTCGCTCCCTTATGCAATAGTAGCTCGACAATCTTGTCATGGCCTCTTGATGAAGCTTCCTGTAGAGAATTGCCGTAGATGCCGCTCTGAGCATTGACATTCGCTCCCTTCTCCAAGAGGAGCTCAACAATCTTGTCATGGCCGTTTGATGAAGCTGAGTAGAGAGCATTGCCATATTTGCCGCTCCGAGCATTGACATTTGCTCCCTTCTCCAAGAGGAGCTCAACAATCTTGTCATAGCCGTTTGATGAAGCTGAGTAGAGAGCATTGCCGTAGTAGCGGCTCTGAGCATTGACATTCGCTCCCTTCTCTAAGAGGAGCTCAACAATCTTGTCATGGCCGTTTGATGAAGCTGCATGTAGAGCATTGCCGTACCTGCCGCCCTGAGCATTGACATTCGCTCCCTTATGCAATAGTAGCTCGACAATCTTGTCATGGCCTTCTGATGAAGCTGAGTAGAGAGCATTGTCATATTTGCCGCCCTGAGCATTGACATCCGCTCCATTCTCCAAGAGTAGCTCCACAATCTTGGCATAGCCTCTAGATGAAGCTGCCTGTAGAGCATTACTGTAGAAGCCGCCCTGAGCATTGACATTCGCTCCTTTAATAATCAGCTCTTCTGCCACCCTAGCAAGCCCCCCAAGGCAAGCGTAGTACAGTCTAGATCCTCTTGGGGGGCCGGGTTTAACGCTCCATATCTGATCCGCTTGATATAAGCGGCCCCATCGCTGGAAAGTGTTCTCCTCTTGAAGGAACATCAAGATTGCTCGAAATAAGTCGTTATCACTCTCCGCCAACGCACCGTGGCTTGTCCAGATCTTCGCTGCAAATCGGGCCATGGGAAAATCTCGTGCAGTTTCATGAGTGTCTGTGATGTCTGTCAGGTATGACAGACATGTTTGTGCGATGACGAGACTGGCAATTTGCTGCTTAAAATCGACTTGAGTTTCCAAATATTCTTTCACCGAGAAGTGGGCAAGGTGCAACTCGGCCCTGACAACGTTGTAGTGATCCTTGGCCTCGACGATGGAAATCAAACCGGGACAGTATCGCAAGATTTCAGTACCATCGAAAACTCTTCTGTCGATATCAAAGTGCTGTGAGTCCACCCCTATCTCGGTGGCTATTACCTCCACTGCCTCGGGCACCGTTAGAGGCCGTTGGGAATGGACAAGAAACTGTAAGAGGCGTGTAGCGGCTGGTTTAAGATCGGGCAAAATGCTCTGAAGCATCCGTTTGTATGTCTCAGGAAGATCCTTTGGCAGACGTTCAAGTGTCTCTTTGATGCTTTTGGGACTTGGGCATGTAGCAAGGCTATCCATCTGACAGGCTGCCCACCTGAACCTAATCCTCGTGTTAGCTAGTTCTTTGAGACACGGATGAATCGGAGACTCACATTCCATCAGCACCGTCGCCAATCCTTCTTTGGATCAGGTCAAGGAGGTCCTTGGACAGATTCTTATCCTTAAAATCCTCCCGATTTGCGAGCTGCCATGTGACGTATGCTCGGACGTCCGCGTTCACGGCAATTTTGTCAATCGAAATGCAACTGTCTTGGCCTATGAGCTTAGGCATCTTACGCTGGAACTCTAGTTCAGGTCGACTAGTGCAGAACAATTGCACATGGTGGGGCTCTGGCTTAGAAGTAATGTCGCCGAGCCAGAGTAGAAGCTCATTCCTCGCTTTCGATTCGTCCAGTGCATCTAGGACAATAGAAATTTTCTCTTCCATCAGAAGCATCTTGCAGACGACGTCTGACAATGCGTTTGTAGACGGCTGGTCATGGCCGTTGCAATGACCTTGGAATAAAGCATCGAGATGCGCTGTAGAGGCAACCTCATGCTGGTACATTTGGAAAGCAAGCGATCGTAACATGCCATCCAGAGTCTGCTTTTTCGCGTCGCTAAAGTCAAAGTAGAAGCTAAGAAGGAGCCTGTCGTTCATTTTGGCGAGATGATCCAGTATAGTCGCACTCAGGACCGTCTTGCCGCATCCTGCCAAGCCGTTCAACCATATATGTCGACAGGATCCCGAGAGCCACGATTGGAAAAACGGCATGTCTAGGAGCCAGGCTCCTGTCCCTTCATGGCGGAGTTTCATTGCGTGGTTGATGTTCGTCGAAGGGTCAGGCGGGCATAGCCAATCCTTGATTTTGTCGGTCTGGTGGTTAGATCTGATATTGTCGACTACAGCTTTGGTTGTAGATGTCATCTCCTCTATTCCTTTCATTCTTCGTTCGACTACTCATAGTTAGAGCCTGTAAAATCCACGAGCTAGTTACACTAACTGATGTTAAGAGCCTTAGCAATCCGTACTTCTGCTTCCACCTTGTTGGGCGGAATCTGCTGCAGAAGCTCCTTCGCATAGGCCGCAGCCACCATCGCCGCATACCCCTGCCACTCCTTGTTCTTATGCGAATCAGCGTAGTCGCAAATGCCGCGGATCACCAGGCACGGAAAGTGGTTCATCAGGCCAGCCGCCTCCATCTCGAAGCAGAGGACGCCTTTTTCCGCCGCCAATTTATCTCGGATATGCGCATCCTTCATCAATTGATTTGCGCTGGCGATAAGTCCGTAGTGGATGGCAGGATTATCATCTTCCTCACCGCGTTCCGGCCGATCCACCAGGTGGTCTGGGCCATCACCACAACTCTCGCTGCAATCTTGGAGCGAACCTAGATGCACAATATCCGATCGGTATAACTTATCGCTCATCATTGGTGGCCGAGAGTACTTCTTGCGGAGCCGAGTCTTGTTTTCCAATATCTGGGTCACTTGAGCGTCAAGTTGATGACCATCAGCCTCATACTGTACCTCTAGCGCGCCAACTGCGGATAGAAGGAGTTGTGGAGGCTGGTTCAGATGCTGCGTGTGGCGGAAGGTTTGGTCCTGGATCGTCTTGCCAAAATCGTACTGAAATACACCGCCCTGGTCACCATCTCGACCGCTAACAACAATATCGCCTAGGCGCACGTCGTGTTCCGCAGTTGGTGCACCACCGCCAATGCCGACCATGAGGCCGATGCGGACATTGGGGAAGCTGTGTAGCAAGTCTCTCGCAACCGTTGCCGCCGATGTAATTCCGTATTCGCCTTTTGGTAGAGTTGCCATGACGACATTATGGCGTCTGATCTTTCCTAGGGTGTACACGTTGTTGTCATGTGGCGCAAGGTGCTCGGGACCGTCGTGTTGTTCGTCGAGGAACTGTCGGGCGGCAACCGACTCGGTTGTAATGGCGGAGATCCAGCCGACGGTATAATCTTGCGGATTTGACATGGCAAGGCAAGTGTTCTTCTTCGACAGCGACCAGGTTGAATTTATGACATTTGATCGATAGATGAAGCTGGTTGATCAAGAAAGAATGACAATAAATGAAAATGTCTTGCGCGGGGATGTGCTGCTGCCTAAAAGATGCATAATGAGGCTCTGCTTAACAGCATTGCCACTCATGATTGGATGATGCGCCTACCATTCCGCGTGTACCCTAAGGCAAAATAGCCGACGTTTTACCAGCGGGGAAACACCTTGGCTACCAAAGCTTCCTTATCTTTGCACGTCGTAAAGTCGATTGAGGACGTTCAACTCGTGGGTTAGGACTCTAGGCACGACTTCGATTGGGTACTTATACGGTAGCCTCTGTAAGCTATATCGTCCTCTTTCCTTCGCGCATATGAATGACGAAACACAGCTACCTACTATGTTGCACGGCTACCTGCTGTTTCATTGCAATTTCTTTTCAATCTAACGCTTTGACTATGCAATACTTGATGTATATTTTACATGTGCTCTAAAGAATATCTAGGAACCATGCCTAGACATTTGGAGTTTAAAAGAAAATTAATCATCATGAGCCGGCCTTGATAAAGGCAACGAATCCATACTCTATCATCTTTAGAACGATGTAGATTCCGAACCAGCTGTCGTTCACGGTCAGCAAGCAAATGGTCACGTGATATTAACACACATTGCAGTGGGAAGAGCTTTTGGACGCCCCCGAGCTACATAGGGCGGATACAGGGACTGGCTCGCTGCACAGGTTATTAATGCAGAGTCGCAGTCATCTTAAGACATAGTGATGATGGTGTCGTGATGATCGTATTGGGGCTCGGGCACTCGATCTTGGGCCTCGCTGACGACTTTTGATTCCAAGTTGTCTTTCCAGTATACACTAGGTGCAATGTTGACGTTTTCTATAGTGTTATCTGTAAGTTTCATCAATCTCCCTTTACGCAATCGTAATATCCACGTGATGGTAGAATGTAATGGGAATGGGTGATGCTGTAGCTCGCTGGAATCGACAGGGCTAGCCACAGGTGTGCTGAAGTCGAGCTCATAGTCATTATAGATGTCAAAAATATGATCTTGAAACCTAGTGTCTGCCATGACGACTTGGGCGGAGGGGGCAAGGCGCGAAGGGAGAGAGGTAGAAAGAGAGGATAGAGCGAGGACTGAGAGAGAAACAGAGGGGGGACAGAAAGAGGTAGTGCAGGCAGAGGAGGTGTGAAGGGAGGGGTGGACAGAAGGCAGAGGGCGTGTGATGTGTCAGAGCCATTTTTAGATGTCATCCTACTCTAGAGCAACTGGGAGTGTTCGTGGGGTTTACTTGTGACAGAAAAGGGGACCCGGCGGGGTATTTATGTTGCTAAAGCTAGGGATCGGGACGACACAGTGTGCACACTAGACGCACTGTAGTATAGTCATGTTGTGACCTTGCTTAAAATCCACTTGGTCCAAAAACAGTGCAACTGAACATGAATATTATTGTATGAACCCTAGACCAATCTCCACTTTGTGTAACGTCAATGGATAAGCCGTTTCTGGATCTTCCATGAACCCATGAACCCTGTACCAATCTCCACTTTGTATAGCGTCAATGGTTGAGCTGTTTCTGGATCTTTGTTACATGGACAAGCAATTGAGGTCCTAGACCAGTCTCCACTCCGTATAGCCTCACTTTTCGGCATTGTAACCCGATGGATAAGCCATTTCTGGATCTTGTGAAGTCACTGATGGATGAGCCATTTCTGGATCTTTGCCATCCGATGGATAAGCCATTTCTGGATCTTTGTTATATGGACAGGCCATTGAAGTCTAGACCAGTCTCCACTCCGTATAGCCTCACTTTTTGGCCTTGTAACCAGATGGATAAGCCATTTCTGGATCGTGTGATCTGATGGATGAGCTATTCCAGGCCTTATAACCTCATGGAAACCCCATTTCCGACTGTTTCTACTCATCAATGATGCACATTTGGACCTACCATGAAGACATACAAACCGAAACGCAACATGGGAGCCGTTCCCGCCGATCATACGAAGTCAGAGAAGGAGATGGCGAGGAAAAGGGGTGGAAGTGCTATGAAGAAAGCATTGCAGACAGGGGAGCAATGTGGCATCTTCACTGCCTTCATCTACTGGAACCCTACCTACCAAGAGCTACAAGGAGCGATGCATCTCCCCCCGGGAATAGAGCTACCAGATCTCAATAAATTTGTAAGTGGGATATATGCAACATCGGGAAGCCAGATTTATGTGGAAAAGCCAACACCTTTCCCTACTACAGGCTCAAGAATATATCTCGATGGGGGGGTATCAAAGGAAGCCTCGATGGCAAAGAAGGGGGCCGAGGTCCAAGAAAGCCCTGTCCGAGATCCAAGTTAATACAAGCGATACCGACGAAGATAATTCGGAGGATATGGATGTGGAATCTCCTGATTCAATCGTAAAAGATGCCGGGGACCAATGGTGCATGGTTGGTGAAAATGCCAACTCTCAGGAGGAAGTGCTGCACCCACAGACGATCAATCTATCGGCCATGGAAAAGCAGACAGAAGACTCTGGCGACAATGCGGCGAAGCAAAAGGAGGTACTGCTGCTACAAGAGCTAGTGACGATTCTCAAAGCTCTGATTTGTGATTAGAACCCTCACTGCAAAGCCTTTTCTGGCTCATCTGTGGTTGAACATACGTAATTTTGTAGCTTAAATGCCAATACTGTTTGACGCTTAGTGGAATCCATATTCGGCTTAGCATTCGCTATATAAGCAACCATCCGCGCACCTTGGGTTGCGTTTCTGTGTGAGACATGTCAAAGTGCAAGCATACCCGCTGGCTTCGTCTGTCGAGAAATAACCAAGACCTAGACTTGGAGGTCTCTGACCGGCCACAGAGGCTGCTAGATAACCTGAAAGCTCCAGATACCCAATACCCCAGTCTCATCGCTGTCGTGGGAAATCAATCCAAACTGCGATGGCTCAACCATGTGGGGATCAATGTTGCCGGCCCTAGAGGAGTAAGGGGTCATGGGGAGATTCATATTCATGCGGTACCGTCCAGTGCACGCAAGAACCACCCAGTCGTTATCTTCGACGGAGATGTACCTTCCCATAATCGATTTGCCAGGCCATGCAGACCTCAGACTTGCCACGAAGCTAGTGTGCAAGTCTTTCCTAGATCGACCCATGGTAATGTAAAAGAAAAGGCCGATGACCTATATCGCCGACTTCTTTTGCCATTCCTCGATGTGATCTGCTTTTTTGCAGCAGACTTAGGCGGTTTGGAGCAAGTCGCTTATCGCTTAGCTCTCTGGGTGGAAAAGAAGCCGTTGCCTACTGTTAACCTTCGGCCTTATCTGGTGATAGTGATCGACGAAGGCATTGAGAGAGATGCTATGGCTGCCTTTGATGATCGCATGCGCGCAGAAACGGGCATCGATTTGCAGTGTCATTTTAGAGACCTCCATATCGTCAGTCTCTCCAAATCGGAAAATGTAGGACAAAAATCATCGCGTGGCGGCCGACGCAACAGCCGACAGAATAGTCAATGGAAAAGATTACATTCTAAGCTAGTGAAGTTACTCAGCTTGTCACGACAAGCCCGAGTGGACACCGGTTACTTATTCTCGGCCCGACATTTGGCAGGGCTTCTGCGTCACGCAGCCAAGTTGACGAGCGAAATATCGCATGAACCTTTCGACTGGGTTCGTATGTCGAGATTCAAGAGGGAGCCGGCCCAGGACTTGAATGTGCACTTGACCAATTTCTTGACCCACTTCAAATCAACCGACTCATTAACCCAATTTGGCCTGCCGGTGATAGCGTCCAGCTTTCTACTGGACCACTATGCTCCAGGGATGCACCGTACGTGACATATACTGTAGGAAACACGAAGCTTGCTGATCTGTTACAGCCTTTCCACCTCGCCATGTAATAACGTCCCTCTATAAATCATCATGCATGAGTGTACATCAAATCACTGTCCAGCAGAGCCCCGGAGATGTGCTTCTCCCATCCACTTTTGCAGAGCTTCTAGAAGAGGAGCTCGTAAGTCTGTTTCAGAGGTATATTCACTCTGGATCCTCAAAATTGCTCCATCAACAGGTTTTAGCGGGATTTCACCAGCAATGGGCAGCAATTCATTCTGATGCAACTTGCTTCTGCTGTCTCCGCCGCCGACCCCAGTTTGGACTGCCTTGTAAGCATGCAGTGTGTGAGAACTGTGTGAAAGTCTTTGGCCGTGTGGATGAAAACGACCCGTGGTTATTTCATGTAGATGCTTGCTTTCTATGCCAGACTGAAACTCCAGGTATCACGATTAGGGTAAAGCCCGATACAGCAGGCATTCGAGTTCTCAGTATTGACGGAGGTGGCACGAGGGGGCGAGTCCCGCTGGAATTCATCCACATTCTTCAGGAAAGGATAGGGCTTCCCTGCCCGGTTCAGCGAAACTTTGACGTGGTCTATGGGACCAGTTCCGGTAGGTGACCGTCCTTCACGTTCTTCATGTCTAACTAACCTGTGCCTCTAAGGGGCAATAATTGCATGCGCGCTCTTCATCAACGGCTGGTCGATTGAGGATTGTATAGCTTCATTTGAAAGCTTGTCCCGTCTTGCATTCACCCCCCGTTGGTCCTGCTGGATCCCGCTCTTGTCTAAGATCTACGACTTTATCCTGTCTATACTAGCCGACAGCAGATATCCCGCAAGAAACTTAGAGAAGGCGCTGCAAGAGGTATTTGGGTTAACCAGAACCATGATAGAATATTCCAATGCAAGTGAGATGGGTACTATGATAGGAGTACCAGTAACCACGATTCGCGACGCGGCACTTTGTGTCTTCACTAATTACAACGGGGTGGGAAATCGCGAAACAAACAACGGTAAGATATATGGTAGTAGTTGATACTTGGGGAGCTGGGTGTTGATGCTTTCAGATTACCACGTCCTTCAAAATTCTGCCCGCGTCCTGCTATGGGAAGTGTAAGCATTGCCAGCCTTCACCCTGTCTTTCGAGAGCTAATGATGGTAGACTACGGTGTGCAACAGCAGCGCCATAGTGAGTATCATCCAAGTCCTTTCTTCTCCATTTCCCCTTCTTTCTTTACTCATGGGGCGCAGCTACTTTAGGCCAAGGCATATACTCGGTCTAGGGACTTTCCAAGACGGCGGCCTACTCTTCAATAACCCGGTAACCATCGCTATGCAGGAAGCTGCTGCCCTATTTCCTGCTACCCCCAAGCCAAGCCTTGTGGTATCACTCGGAACCGGCTCGGCCAGGAAAGGCCGTCCCGATACCTCAACGTCCCGCTGCTTTTGGAGGGATTCCTTCCCGTTACGCGTCTTCCGAGCATTCTGGCAGTCCGGAAGCTCTAGCCGTGCTTGGACGCAGCTCCTAAGTCACCAGGAAATGGGGAACAAAGGCGAGTTCTTCAGATTTGATATCGAGTTCGATGGTCCCGAACCGGCGCTAGATGATGTGCTTGTCATGGAGGAGATCCGCGACGAGGCGCGAGATGCTATGCTGGACTCCCCTACCCTAGACCGTCTCGTCCTCCGGACGCGCGCAGAGCTGTTCTTTTTCGAACTAGACCCCGAGCGACCGTATCAGCTCATCGGTGGGGTGTATGAGTGTGTCGGGCGAATTTCCTGTAGATTGCGAGCTCGAACGCCTGAGTTTGAAGCATTCATGGCACAGCTGAATGCTTCATCTGCAAAGTTCCTTATATCAGATCGTGTTCTACCTACTGATTTCCAGGATCGGTTTACGAGGCTTAGGGATGGAAATTTCTCCAAGGTCATCAAGTTCCAAACACCCAGTCGGCAGGATCCTATCACAATATCACTGCGCGAAAAAGACACGGCGTATCCGATCAGTGGTGCACCCTTCAGCTTGCAGTGGCTCATTGATGCGCAGCAGTTAGAAGCCCGCTTTGGTCAACAGGACCATAGGAAACGAAAATGGCCAATTTGCAAAGTGGAGCAAGAGGCGCGACGGAAGAAAGCACGGCGACGATAGGGGGCCTGGAATAACAGCCTTCTTTTGATTATTGGGGCGCTATCCGTAACTTGCCCTAATGAGTAAATGCCTCGTCTCTGAGGCGAGCCTAGCGGGATATAACGGCGGGCTCGCCGGGCATCACGCCCGGCGACTATGGAGAGCCCGTGCTCAGCTATTCCCCGGAAAACTCCCTGACGCTGCCCCTCTATCGGGTGGCGCTCATAACTGCTAGCTTCTTTAGGCCGTGTCTAGGGCAGTGTCGAGAACGTGTGGCGGCAACCGATTGTATTTTCTTAATCCGTCCTTGTTTTAGGGTTTACCATAGCTCAGGTCTCTCATGTACTGATAATTTACCGCTTCCAAAACAATGTGTCTCCGTCCATAAACTACCGAGCCTCATTCAGCTGGCTAAGAATTTCGCTCCGTGGTGCAAGCAGCGGATAGGTACGGCGACGGTGCCGCTTGGAATAAGACCCTAAGATCCCTGCTTCTATTCCTCTGCTCCTCGCTGTGCATTCTCGAGCCAACAGTATACTGTGGTTCTAAGTCAGTGTACTTGATAGGTTGATTTTGGCTTTCGATATCATACGATTTTATCACCATGTTGATATCCATAGCTTTAGAAGCAGGAGAAAGGCCTGATGAGCGCCAAGGTTGATGTCGACGATTGATGAATCTTTCTCGGGATCATAGGTCGAATAGAATTCCGACACTATGTCTTCTGTCGCAAAAAAGGCCATGGAAAGTTCTCCCTCTGGTATTGATGGCCGAGCTTGATATTGCGTGGACTGGCTGAATGGAATATAAGTATCGAGGGGGCCACGGCAGACGACTGCCGTCAGGTTATGTGGACCTAGTCAGCGGTAGTCGGCAGAAATCGGCAATTACATCACGCGCATGTTTCATGGTTTGTGCCGGCTCGTTTAATTATGACTGGGATGCCCTGCCTTACTTGATGCCATGTGTGTGGGCTATCACTCAGATTGCAGGCATGAAAGTGAGGTGAGTCAAAGGCGCCAAAGGGGTGGAGGAATCGAGAGGCCGAAACGAGCTACGGGGAAAGCGGCACTAGATCGCGCTTCACCGTCGGATTATGGACTTTTGGGCTCATTCCATTGAGCGCCAACGTCATTAGTGTAGTGTTCACTGATCTCGTGATCTACCCATCTACTGTGGGTTTGAAGCCAAGCAGGAAAATGGCAATTTAAGGTGTCGACATGGCATCCTAGCCATGAGAGTGGACAAGGCAGCCTTATAAAATATATATATTCATCATGAAAAAGCCTGGATCGGGAGTCACTCTCGGATCAATTCAAATCCCCTACCACCCTACCACCATAAGGACCTTCATACCTCCATATCCACAGGCACAAGCACACATTTTACTGCCAATTGTCACCTATCCGCTCAACGCGCAGCCGCTGATCATGGATCAATATCTGAGGAATATCACCGATATCTGGTCTAAGTGTCGCGTCGCAGCACACACCTCGGCGTACAACCCTGAGTCGTGGGAACGCCTCTACCAGAGCTTAGAAGGTTGGAGCGAGACGATGCCAATTGAATTCCATCTCAACAGCTTGCAGATAGCAGTCTTTGAGGAGGAGGCACCGGAGGCGGCTACCTGGCCAGATTTTCTGACTATGTACGTTCTGTTTGATGATGCCGGCCTCCAGCTATACCGGCTCAAGCAGAAGGCTCTCCAGCCGACTGGCGAAGAATGCAACCAGATCGTGGGGAAAATATGCGACTTTACGAAGATGGCCTTTGAGACCATACGCACTGCGCGATTCATGATCCGACGATGGCCATTCTTTCGAAACCTACTTCCGCCTGTTATCGCTCTGCTGGCTGCCGACGCCGCAGAGGCCTTGTGCGACTACGGCCCGATGCATCGTATCGATGAGATGATTGGTAGCGTTAACGACGCGATTCAACTAGTGGACGAGATACCACTCTATGCGATTGTAGGAAACGACCAATTTGGTGTATGGAAAGAGTTGCTCCCTCAGAGAATGATGGAGCTATATAACATGAGGAAGGAATTTATCTTGATAGGTGAAGCCCAAAAGTCTGCAGAGTGCAGCACCGAGGAGGAGCCAGAGTGTTCATGTGAATGAGTCTCTGGGCGATATGAGGAATCAAACGACGGACGGATTCAACTGGATACATTCCCGAGCCTCTCCCAAGAGCCCTCTCATCCTATTGGTGGTTGTTGCACAGTATTTGAGGAAGTATAGCAGACTGAACATTTTGGCATCATTGTTCACAGTTTCCCCATTCGTGGGGCATCTTTTCTTTTCAATTCGAGGTAGTTGTGTTTCTAAGTGACATTGAAAGAGCAATGTGGCCATGGCCGAGTTGCCTGTCCATGCGCCTTGACCACATCACTTGGCCAAAGTACTTGGGGCTGAAGCCAATATTGGATATCCGACACCACCATCGTTACAGCAGCCTCCAACCAGTCTCACGCCTTCGCCAATCTAGGGCTGGCTCCATAACGTTGAGTGTGCTTCGTCATTTTTGCGTTGGGTATCCGCCGCCATTCACCAATTGTCATCCGTGGATTGAGATTGTCTTGGGGCCTCCTCGAAGTCGCTGGTTTGTATCCCATTGGGGCATATGAACAGGAAATCACATACACATAGGGCAATAAACTGGTGAAAGGCTATCTCCCGGCGAATAAAGAAATAATCCGAGTGCTCGCGTCCAACAGATGCGATGTCGCTACACGGAGGTTATCAGGCACCTGGACTCAGCTATGTTAACTTCTTCTGCTAGGATAGCATATGGCTGGTCTGTTCGATTGGTGCCTGCGCTGCCCAGGCCCTCTGGCGAATACAGCAGAGGTATAAATACCCCTCCCTGCTCCCTCTTTAACACCCTCACTACCCTCTCTGCCCTCCTCACCAACCTAAAAAATTAGGAATTTGGCCAGCCCAAACTTCTTACCTTCTCTATATACAATTCCATCTCAAGGCATTCAAGTTCAGCCACAACCTCCTGCAATGCCCAGCCCAGCTGATGTTGACTTGCTGCAGCAGGTGCCTCCCTCACCTTGGCAGGGAGCCCTGCCACCATCACGGTGAAGAACTGCTTTGCAAGAAGTCAAGGCCAACCCTCAGGCTACAGCCCGCAGGCCGGAGTACGATTCACCGGCAATGGATGAGAGGCGCCGTTGCAAGCGCCAGCGCGTAACAACAACTGATATTCACAACCCTGATGAGCCCAAAGATATCGCCAAACTGCTGCCACACTCTCCATGCGAGACGTCTGCCAGCACAACGAGGGATCTCAACAGGTGTGTATTTGCGCACCTAACCTTTATGCCAGGAGAAATACTACACGAAATTTTCCAATGGCTTCTACCTTCAGACCTCTTCGTTCTACCCCTCGTATGCCAGAAACTCCGCGAATTCTCCAAAAACAACCAATCACTATACCATGCTATCTATCTTAATACTTTAGTAAGTCAGAGAAACCCAGAGAAATGACTACTAAACTAATTACCTCTTAAAGGATAACCCTCCCAAGAAGAAAATGCTCGACTGGGAAAAAGAGTTACAGGACCTAGTCAAGGCACAGTATCTATGTCGACAGCCCAAACTTGGCAACAATGAGCTATTCTTTGTCTGGGAGACAGCGGACCGCCTCCTAGCCAATGCTTCTCCTGATATTGACGCCACCTCTGATCATACCGATAATAGAACTTTCCATTCGCGGAACTCAAGGTTCTTGGCTCAGCTATTCAACGATGAATTTGCCCGAAAAGCCTATATGCAGCAATCCTACCTCTTGCAGCGTGAGCATTCGCAACCTTCCTCATATGGAGGCCTATACGAAGCGGAATTCCAAAGGAGTGCCAAGCTTCACTGTCTCTACGGCCAACCTCTTACAGACATCAGCGACCCCAGTAATCGTATTTGTTCCTTGGCACTTACGGGGTTTCTTAATTATGAGGACGAAGATGACAGACGGGGCCCATTTATAAGTTGTACAGACCAGGTAGACTGGGAGAAGGTTGAGATTGCTTTTGTTCTCATCCGCCGTTTTGTGGAAAGAGGAAAGAATAGCATTGACCTTGTTCGCTCAGCTACTCCATTCTACGGGGCTTGGTCGAATAGCTATCGCGGATGTGCTAAAATGCTCGATCCCTTGAGTCTGGAGGCCAGAGACCCCTTTGGAGTTACTGGCACTTGGTACCGAGTTAGTAGCCTTTTATTCCTGATTTTATCTTAGCAAAAGGAGTGTACGCTGATCTTATACCCTAGAATACTCCCTCTCGTTGGAGCTTTTATTCTCATAGATATGTCCAGCCCCCGGAAATCGATAGGACTCAAATGCGTATTTATGTGACCAAGATCGAGCCACCGGGTCCAAACGATGGTCAGGCCTTGCCTGTTGTGCATTTTGCTGGCATCTCGAAGCGCGTTACATCAACGGGTTACGAATATATGACAGCATCCATGGTCCAAGGTAAGTCACATTATAAGTGAAGAAAACAAGTTACTGACCTTTTTACTGTAAAAGGCACAGTACGACTTACCAGAGAGGGTGAGGTCAAGTGGACATTGTCTATTGACTGTGGTAAGGAGCGGCGAAGATGTGAAGGCATTCAGATTGGCGGCATACGCAGCGCCCGAGGCGTGCTTGGCAACTGGCATGATCCGTAAGCCTTCGCCCCATCGCCATTGATTTATATCACCCATTGCTAATATATAGTGTGTAGTGTTGAACTTTTGGCTTCGGGGCGCCTTGGGCCTATGGAGTTTTACAAGGTAAGCGATGAGTATGAAAGGTGCGAGGAGATGGAGTGGGAGGAAGGAGATTGGCTAGAGGAGCCCACTTACAGCCTCAGCAGCGAACAATTCGAGTTCATTGAGGTACGTCTGGGTCGGGGCCACACATGGGTCGATATTGTGAGGGACTTGCCTCATGGGACTGGAGAGCGCCATAAACCATGGTGTATACGCAAAGCTTACTTTGATTCCTGGGCGGGCTATCCTCTGTATGTATGAGGCTTCTTGAAGCAGGTCGTCCCCAGCCTCAATGAATTACTTCCTTTGCTTGAGGAGAAATTGTTGAGCCAGAATTCAAGGACTATGATCCCATAGGGAGGCCAATGGGGGGGTTCAATTAATCTTGTTGGACATATATAGAGCCTGGCTTACTGGCCAGCGTCTAGTTCTTCCATGTTTCTAGGTCGTTACTCCCTTGACTCTATCACTTGCCGAAGCCTCCTCGTAGAAGCCTTCTCTAGGCGCCGACGCCGCGGCGGCATCACGACGGAAGCTCCCGACCAATTGCGGTATAGGTGGCTGGAAAGCTTTAACATCAGCCGCAGCCACAAGCTTTTCTCAGTCGAATTTTCTAACCAATTGTCTTCTATTGATCTAATATTGTCTTTATTGTTAGAGGGGGCCTCCTTGAAGTCACTGGTCTATATACCATTTGGGCACACAACAGGAAATCCTACATATACGTGCCATTCGGGGATGCTTTTGCAAACGGTAGTTACTATTCGCTACGTTGCCTGCCCAATGCCATTATTGATGCTTGGAGATACTCAAACCCTAAACTGTTGAGGATATTTTGTTTACGTGCCGAGAACACAGAGCTAACCACTCTTACGTGTTTACTCGGGACGCAATGACATAAGCCAGAAAAGGGGGCGGAGCAGCCAGCTTGGTGGAAGGCCTTGGTGCCCGCTGCAAGACGGTCACACGGCCTTGATCGCGTTACTCGGCCGAAGCACTTTGTGGCTGAAGCCATTTCTGGCCGCCCAACGCCACCATCGCCACGGCAGCCTCCGACCAACAGTCTCAATATCGTCTTCATAGGAAGGGACTTCTGTGTACGGCTACACCATTAATCCATTGCCACTTCTTTAACCGTATCTTGCAGGATCAAGGACAGATCTGCTCTTGTAAGCTACTACGAGGTCCTGTACCGGTACCTACCTCTCTCTAAGTTAAGAATAAACCTCTGGATCCAAAACCTACGTCAACCGTTGGGCCCACCTGCAACAGCCATTATTGACTCTTCCATCTGAGTGCAATATACATGGATGTAATCGTAAGTATACGGATTGTGTAGCCATGTTAAGTACAGGCCCATACTCTTTGCCCCGAGGCAGCTTCCCGATAATATTAGGCATTTACTGTCTACTCAGCATCACCCCGACACCGTCCTAGCTTGCTTCAAGATGGCACGACCTGTAAGTGCGGTAGAAAAATGGCTATTATTCTCTGCACTCATCGACCTTGCTGGCTCTATAACGTTGACTGTCTTCGTCACCATTTATGCATTGAGGATCCACCGCCATTTCGACGATCAAGGCATCTCTAGTGAGAGTAGATGGGCCGAACTGGCAATAGCCACGTACTGGATATCTGTTGCGTATACTGGCTTCCGCCTTTTCATGCTCATTCGCCAGTCTAAATCTTTCAACTTCAGTGGAGGCTTAGAATCAATCTTCCTACTGATTGCATATAGTCTCCTAGGCGACAAGGCCTTGAAATGGTGGAGGCTATTTGCAGCCGAGGGACCTGAGCGACTTATCCTTGCTGCGCAATTTACTGCCATCACTAGCCTTGTTCTGGCGGCTTTGTTGGGCCTGGGTTTTCTAATTGGGATATGCAGAAGAAACGTCATGAGCCGGGTGGGTTCTTAACAGGACAGTTTGGGGATAGCAATATCGCTCAACGTGGCGGACCTCAAATAAACTACTACAACATGAACATTCACCGAATCTGAATGCGCATAGAGGGCTCCAAGAGAAAGCAAATTGTTCAATTTAACAGTTGTATACACGAAAGTGGCAAATGCTGATTGTATCAGTCCTCAGCGACCCCTGCTTTCAATAAATAACCTGCCCAAGCTAGATTATATGAGGCTGGATAAGGAATCTCCTCATTCCCCATCAATTGGCACCAAGATGAGACTAGTCAATCTGTCGACAGAATATACCCGTGTGTCAGTATATCAGGTTTGTCTGTACTTTCAGAGTCGCTACTATGCTTGAGTGTAGAGCTTGCTTAGTGGGAGAGATTATAAAGACACTGAATATAGACACAAGCTATCGCAAATACCCAAGGGACTGTTCGCTAGCAATTGTAGATACAAGGGTCGGTTTATCACTAGCAATGGCTGAGGTTCCAGGCCCTCATTTATGCGAGTCAGTTCGTAGTACTCGCCACGCTTCGCCATCAGTTCGTCGTGAGACCCCTGTTCAATGATGCGACCACCAGGACCAAGCACGACAATCAAGTCCAGCTGTCGCAATGTCGATATTTTATGCCTGTTATCAAGGTTAGTCAACTCAACCAATCCTAGATAGACAAAAACAAAGAGAAAAAGGTCACTTCATACGTGATAAATATCATAGTCTTGTCCTTGAACTGTTTCTTGAGGTTTTCTAGCACGACCGCTTCGATGCGTGGGTCTACAGAACTGGTACCCTCATCGACTACGATAATACGTGCGTCCTTTTGAAGAAATAAGCGTGCCATATAGATGCGCTGGCATTCACCCCCAGAGAAGGGTCTTTGTTGGGGAGGACGTTAGCGTGTTCTTTGACAAGGAGAATCTGACTTACGACCCATCATTACCCATTGCCGTATCGTATTTGAGTGGCTTGCCGTCGATCACGCCATGGATTCTGGCTAGGCTACAGGCCTCTATAATCTCCTGGTCGCTTGCTTCCATCCGGCCTAACTGGACGTTCTCCCTGACGGTACGGTGCAAGGAGTGCGGGGCCTGGTTCATTCTAGCTATATTGGCGTGGATGCTGTATCCGGTCAATGTGTGCAAAAGATTCACTACATGGGGCAGAACTTACGATTCCCTTGTGATGTCCATGATGTTGTGGCCATCGATCAGGAGCTCGCCTGAGTGGACCTTGTAGTCTCCCATGATCAAACCCGCCAGAGTCGACTTTCCGGATCCACTGCCGCCAATAATGCCCACTTTAGTGCCAGCGCGGATATGAAGATTTAACGCATCCAGGGTCTTCGTATCAGATCCTTTGTGGGAGAACACGATGTTCTTGAATTGCACCTCGCACCCACGGCCGCTCAGCTCCAGCGTCTTGGTCCCGGCTGTTGTTTCACACGGTAACTCCATTATTCGTCGTAGTTTCGTGGCGTTCAACAACCACTCAACCTTCTCGTCAAAGAACTTGATAAAGAACTCGAGGGGGAATACGACCAAATCGAACAGACCAATAAGGGCAATCATATCGCCCACTGTGTTTTGACCGGCCTGGATTCGGTACGCGGCCAATGCCAAGGCCAAGGTTTTGAAGGCTATAGCAATCCAATCGCTAGCGCCGCCGACCAAGAAAAAGTTGCTTGCATACTTGAGATAGTGCTTCATGCAGTCTTCTTGCTCTACATTGTACATAGAGACCTCATCCTCGGTTCGGTTATGGTTATCGACTGTCTGCCAGGCATTGATATGATCAGTGCGCCGCTGCGCTACTTGATGACGTTTAGACATGAAGTTGTCGTAACAGCCCCGAGAACCGGCAGTGATTTCAGCTCCAGCAGCACCATAAAAATGGCTAAGCAGATCAGAATGAGTATAATGAGGGGACCGAACCGCCGGTGCAGGCTGACCGTGGCGGAGGATAGGCTAAGGAGGTTTGGCACCAGCTCGAGAAATACATCGTCTAGGATAGCCGGAATGGAGCTGGCGTTGTTGAGAGCTTCGATTTTATCAGCTGGCGACATGACTGAGTGGAAGAAAGCGCCCAGATTCATGATATGCCTATGGGCTGTCGTGTTCAGATTCCTCGTCCGATATTGTTGCACCGCTATCCATGAAGTTTGGCGCAGGAAAGGTATGCCGCCTTTCGAAGCTGCCAATTGTAGTAGAAACACCCACAGAAATGGTGGCCAAGGGTTTGATCCGCCGCCTGCGGCAAGATAGTCTGTGAAGTTGGCCAACTGCTGAGCTTTCCAGAAATTGAGGGCGCACTCGACTATGGCTAGAATGACCGAAGCTATAAAGCGCATCTCCAGGTTGCGGTTACCAGATGGCCACATGAACTTGAGGATTATGCTGAACTTCTTTATGAAAGGCCACCAGCCACCCAGTTCTTTCACCTCATCTGTGGCGGGACGACAAATGCCCAGTATATCATCGCTAGCAGAGGCCTTGACAGGCGCCTCTTCCTCATTGTCGTCGTTGCTCGATGTGGGGCACTTCTTGTATCTATTGCATAGGCGATAGTAAACAAATAGTCCGATGGCTGCGATGCATAATGTCGCCTGGAGTGCTGCACATCCCACGCGCGGAGATGTGATTCCATGAAGGCTGTGTCTGAAAGCGAGGGGAAGGAGGATATTGCATTCGGCAGCGAGCATAATGAGCCAGCAAGGGACGAGCCACCAGAACGGCCTCTCATCTGGGGGGGAAGCGGCGAGCCAGACCAAGGCAGCGATGAAAAGCAAGGTCTCGGAGGAGGCGGGAAGGGGGTCAGGCAGCTGGCCCTGGCTCACCGAGTCTGTGACAAAGACCACGGCATTGATCAAATACAGAATGATCTGAAAGGTAAGAATTGTGTTAAGGGACAAGAAACGTCTGGGGTAAAGCTGAGCATTCGATTTGCGAAAAAATATGCCAACAATGTTAAGAGGCAGAAGAATCGATGCACAAGATAATCGGATGGTATACATCCATGGAGTTTGCGGGTGCGCCATGTTCTTGATAGGAAGGAGTACCAGTGCGACCACTAAGCGTGGCCATACTCCCGAACAAGGCTGGCTTTATAGAAGCTAGGTGGTTCGCCAGGCCACAACTGGCAACTGGTTGCCTTGCAGCAAAGCCCCTGCCATTATGCATGGATTCAGAGCATGGATCGAGACCCGTTAGAGTAGAGCAAGCCCCCAAGCCAACGTGGTGATCACTACTCGTACACCTGGAGGCTCGCTAATGCAGGATGCTCACCCCCCTCCCCCATTGGGCCAGTCGTAGTGCTACATACCCCTTAACGCTTCTCAAATTCTAACGCATATTGGCCATCAGACCTGTGGCATGTTCAGATTCAAAAACTTATGTTGTCTTTGCAGGTGCATGAAACTAAGAACACGTCTAATCGATATATATTATATCGTTAATTGCCCCATAGGTATTTAGACATAAGATGGGCTTTCGGGTCGAAGGATACAAGTGTAAGGATACCGGACAGGTCCATTGATACCAAATTCCACTCATCCATCGCCCATTTCAGAAAGGTTCTGTCTTCGGTGTTGTATATCATATTATCCAGTGTCCCCAGGGGTCCAGACCTCCGTTCAACGTCGCGGCTCACTAAGTCCAGGCGTCCAGCATGTCTCCGAGGTAGCCCTCGGCTAACCACCAAACGCACACATTGGCCGATTTGATCGCTCTTATCGATAATTACCTTGATGAATGTATGAGAGTGCGGGTTGTAATGGCGTATTAGAGTGTTCGCTTCAGGTACTCGCTCCCCATCATCCACGCGAACCATGTCTCCAGTCATTGGATCCTGTTTGGCCAACCCGAGCTCTGGGAACTCGAGCAGCTTCCGATAGCACCTTCTAACCTCTCCGTCTGGCTTTCGAGAGTGTAAGACGTAGACGCAGCCAGAACTTTCGTCTTGAGTAAGCGATAGAGTCTCGTAACGCTCGTCCGACCCCGTCCATGGATCTCTGCGCCACCACCCGGATGGGGTTTGTCTCATTTTCGGTGAAGTGTTATTAATTGGTATTTGAAATGCACGGTACTCGTCGTCCAAATGACCAGTGTGGTCGTTGTAGCCGGCTGGGGTAGAAATCGCGTACAGGTAGTTGGAGATAATCTCGAAAGAGACAGTTGCCCCTACCATGATGCCAACGGAATGGGGAAGCCGAATAACGTCGTCAGCCCATTCTCCAGCTTCCAAGTTCAAGCTTCTGAGTACCCAGCATCGCTCTTCGTTGCCTTCACGAATGCCATACCACAAGTGTGAGTGGTCATTTCGAACGAATAACCCACTTTCTTCTGAAAGGGGTTGACTGTACGGGCCCTTGCGTCGCCCTATATCCACAACAACTAGCCAATACTGCTTTGGCTCGGGGGAAACGCAAAGAAATGATAATATGTCGGAGTTGAAATGTATCGGCCTGACCTCGCACATATTCGACCAATGACTGCCGGTTCCTGATATCCATATATCTTGTACGCGGGACCTGCTCTGCTTGCTGTGCGTGATGTTTCGAAGATACAAAAGGCGGAACTCGTCATCATAGACATAGCCAAGCACCCCATTCATATATATGAATGACTTTG
Organism: Stachybotrys elegans; assembly: GCA_020746835.1. NCBI lineage: Eukaryota > Fungi > Ascomycota > Sordariomycetes > Hypocreales > Stachybotryaceae > Stachybotrys > Stachybotrys elegans. The sequence continues at coordinate 57,234 of JAGPNK010000029.1, read as the reverse complement.
CTCGACCAATAGTGGTTTCCAGAAATGGCTTAGCCTCCCGAATAGCTCGCTGGGCAAGAAGCCTATCTCTCAGTCGTTTGCGTGCCTGTTCATAATCATGGCTTTGCTGGAGCTCCTGATATTCTTCGGTGTATTTATATTCCTATAAGCATATTAGTATCATGGAAACTCTATCAGAAATGCTCATCATACGTTTTCCACCAGTTGCCGCGTTATCATTGAGTCATTAAAGAACTCATTGAAACGCTTACAGCACAAGGCAAGGTTCAAAATGTCCCCATTAGAGAGATTGATGGTGATGTTGGCCCACACTTCAAGGGCGAGGTGTTGAATCATGTCTATGAAACGGCCGCTGTTGGATATTCTTGGTCAAAGAATAGCGATAGTAGGGATAGGAAGTTTGAACAAAATATCTGGTTGGGAAAAGGGAGAGTAGGCTTGAACAAAGAGAGTGGGGTGAGGATATAAGGGGCTAATTATAAGTAGGCCAGGCTCTAGGTGTTATTGCACAGCTGTGGCGTCCTGCAGGCCTGCCACTTTGCGAGCGCCCCTGGCTCTAACAACACCCCACACAACCAGTGTATCCGCTCTCGGCCACGGAGCTGCAGCTACATGCTACGTTGTCATGGTGTTGGTTTATCCTCTTGGCTTGGTGGTCGGCCCTGGAGCAGTGTGGGGGCGGTGAACATCTTGCATTAGCAAGCCTCTGGGTGTAATGAGTGCGTCACATAGTTGCTAACCAGCTCTACCTCTGGCTCTATGTCTGAGCCTCCTCTTCCTCCATCAACTTGGGCGACTATGTTGGACTCAGGGGACAGGTGCTATCATTTATTGTGACAGATGTATCGCTATGCTTGCTTGCCTCCAGCCAGCACCAGGAAAATAATACCCAGAGGTATAGCATCCCAAACCATGTCATTTAGATTTCGAGGCCTTACAATAATGAGAGGTTCTTCCTCCGTGAAAACGCCAGTGTTTTCCCCGGTGATGGCCCAACGAAGGCGTAGATCCTTGAGTTGGCCTCTATCAACCACTGTAACATCTGACCCGACTATAGAATATTATTAGGATGTATCACAAAGGTCAACACGTTACTTACGGCGCATCTCCGCCGAACTTCGATAAATCCTATGTTGTGCCATTTTTTTGACTGAGTTCTCGGTAAAGTTTCTTCCAAACCCTAAAATTAGTTGAAGTCTAGTAGAGGAAATGGATATACATACTTAGGGTGGTTTTATGCCGGATTGACTTGAGGCAATGAAAAGATCCATTGCAATCGGAGGACCAAAGGGGTTCTTATAGTTCATCGCCGAGGGATGCCCGGTGGCAAGACAGGTTGGGGGCGTAAGACATCGCAGCACTGCATTACAAATGCAGGAGAATAGTAAGCCAGGTAATGGACGGGGACGATAATGCGGTGGTTAGGGGTGCTCCAATCAAGGCGTTGTCGTGGGCGAAGGCAAATCTAGCACCAACTATCAATGCAACCTGCGCAATGCTACATGGGATTGGGTCGCTTGGAAGAGACGGTCAGGGCGGCCAAGGTGGCCGCGGCTAATATATGCATATGTAGTCTAGGATGATGATTCAGGCGGCACAATTGCAGTCGACGTGGCCGACATCTAGTGGCAGACAGCTGGCTTTCTGTGCCTACCTCCTCACTTCCCTGCAAGCCACTTGTCAGGCTTGACTCGCCTGTCGCTATAACCAGGTGTTCCTTGTCCGGCGGCTACATCCTCGGTAAGACGCTTCCTTCAAGGACGTAGCGATCCAGTGGCAAGAGATAGGGGCTACAGAGCAATCAGCCAGTTAAGCCAATGCACCATACAGCACTCTGCCGGAGATGGGGGTCACTTGCGAGCGAAATGGCTGCAATGCAGCAAACCGGTAGTCAGGTGTCAGAACAACTTCGTGTAGACCAATGAGCAACCAGGCTATTGTGCAACAGCACAGTAAGGAAACACGTGCCGTCACGGTGGCTGGGGAGGCATGCGTGTAGGTCGGCAACTGCAGAAAGAAATGATCATCATAATCCAAGCATAAAGCACGGTCCACAGTGCACAAGTCGTGAGCGAATACAAAGACTCAATACGGACCCCTGATCCCGTCCCTGATTTGCTCCAGAAATGCAAGGTATAGAGACGCGCCTTGACGCGTCCCTATACATGTACCAGTAGGTACTGATGGCGGGACGGGAAATGCCTGACCCTCTATGGAGCAAGTAGCTTGCTCCTTGTCTACATCGGAACAAGACAACGCCTGCCTGGTGGTGCATGTCTGAGAACTGGATATAACAACCTTTTGCTTGTGGTAACGAGGAAAAAATAAAGACAGTAAAGAGATACATGATCAAGGCTTGGTGCCAAACCACACCAAACAAGTTGATATCGCAAAGGCCTTCACACCTGCGCACACGGCCCGTCCCCCTTGAGAAGTGATGGTACACGCGCCTATGGGGAGCGTCGCTGACGCGGACAATTGGCGGTAGCATTCTGGTTGCCCAATGCCCACAAAATCAGGGGCGAGATGATTCCAGAGCCTCATCGCTCATGCACCGGCCTCCAACTTCCGCATCACTCAGGTGGCACTACTGCTGACGGCCGGTGGCGGCGGGCCCATGGACAGCGAGCATATCTCATCGTCATGAGGGGGGTAGGTGCATCTGCAAGGCTGTACCACTGCAGGCCCAATACGAGCTGGAGGGAACAAGGTAGAGGGGTAAGTACAGGGGGAACAGAAGTCCCGGCGGCTATATCGCTGATAAGGAGGAAGTGATGGTCCTGTGACCAAGGGATGGGGGCCGTCGACACAACCAGCCATGCAAGGAGGGTCGCTTGCGAGTGAAACGGCGGCAAGAAGCCGGGTCCTGTCCCCGATGACCGCCATATACAGGATGTGGGATATGTGGTGTGTGGGGACGTGGACCCATCAATGAGTTTGGCAAGGCCTAGATGAGGAGGGCTGATAACAGAGCAGGATAATAGCGATAATTGTGAGTCTCGACCTCCCTCCATCTTCCTTGGGCTACAGGGGGGAAGGGACAGTGGTGGTCAGACAGCTCGTGGCACCCTCCTCCAGATCCTGGCAGATATCATTGAAGTGCGCGTTGGTCTTGGTGCTGAGTGTTGATGCGTGTCCTGGTTTCATCCTTCTCTCTACCTCAAATTTTTGAGTGTAGTTCAGTTGCTGCTACAGGCCTCAACAGCATAGACTTTGATCGAGCTAGAATGCGTACATTTCTACGGGCACCAGTCTCGCCCATCGGCTGTTATAATTACATGAAGAACCAGAGAAGTGTCGGTCCAACAACACTCACAGGAGTGTTGTAATGGCAGCCCACCCGTTGGGGTCCACTTGTGATGGGGGATGCTTGCTGGATATCGACTATCCCTTCGGTCAACATCAAAGAACGGTGGTACATACATTCATCTAGCTCAATGACGTAAATGACTCCATAGGATTTCCCGATCCATCGGGAAATCCTGTAACCCCACGGGTTAGTTCCCAGCGACTTCGTACAGGCAGCTGGATATGATCTCCGGGGATAAAGAGCATCTGATCTTGATGGGTCTGGGCAGCTACAACGGGGGGCGTGATTATCCCCATCACCATTGGCCTGCCTCCCTCCAGCTGGGAATCCATAACCCTGTAACCGCCGGAATTGGGTTCCATGAGGTAACCGGCGCTGCTGCTCAAGGCACTGCTGGTTTCGCGGCTGTTGGAGGGGTCAAGTACGGACGACGTTGGGCTGGGCACGCCCGAGGAAAAGTTGGATACGGCAGGTGTAGCGGGCAACCATTGTTCCGGGTTTTGGATGGCATAGGGGGGCGGCCTGCAGTCGAGACAAGTGCAGTCGCCAGTTCCGAGAGAATAGGAAGCCGTCCGAAGGCCGCTGGCGGCATTGAGAGCCTCCTTAAGGGCCGCTATCTCCCTTTCGAGCTCTTCATTGCGCTGAGAGAGGGCCTGGAGGTTCTTGAAAGAAGTAGAGGCCTTGAGGCTCTCAACATCGGTCTCGAGCGTCTCAATGTGTACGCGGGTACGTTGTCGGATGGCTCTCTGAGCTTCACGATCGTTGGCACGCTTGCGTTCTAGCTGAGCAGGACTCAAGCTTGAGACACGGCGGGTTCCTGCAATTCCTACCAAGTCAGATACATCTCTGGTGAGGGCGCTTCAGGGAGAATAATGAGGAAGATAGACATGCCTTTGCGCCTTGGGGCATTGCTTAAGTTGGCTGAGGCTGCTTGGGCCATTGCAATGATTTGAAGTGGGATAATTCCGTGTAAGTGGCAGTTATTATGCGTGATGCTAATGGCGATATTGGTAGAAGGAAGATGGTCGAGAAGTAGTGATAAAATAATGTGCGTTCTAGGGAGATAATAAGGAGATGGCTAGAAGAGTAATCCATCGGGGAGGCCGAAGAGAGAGTGACCTGAGTGATGGGCGGACACCCGAGCTGAGTGATTCGAGCTGAGTCTCGGCCCACCAGCTGCCGTCGTTGCGATCGTGCCAACTCGTCAGCTTCCCTCTCAATCTCTAATCACATGTCAGCGTGCCGCGTGTCTACTCTCCTCTGCGAAGTGGATATCCCAGCACTGCCATTACAATAGCAGGGCTTAGCAATGGAAGCGTAGGTAGACAGTTGAATTGATTGGCTGTAGCTTAAGACGACTCCCCCATCATCTCCCGTCTACATACATGATCATTTGGCTTCTTATGATGGAGTAGATGCATGCAGCGAGAGAAAAAGGACAATAGTATATGCTACCCGCAGGACCAAAGAACAGAATCAAGCAATGAAGGAATTGTCAGACCGTAGCTGCCATCACCCGTTGGCCGGAGCCAGAGAACAATGAAGGGGCTGCGCCTGCGGCAGCAAAGCATATGTAGTCGGGGGGAGCTGCGTTTGACTTCTTATTCCTCCCTCACGTGGGGATTATCGAAAATAAATAATTCTAGTGGTATTAGAATAGATCATGCCATTGTAAGAGAGATTGAACTTACTCATTGTTGTACTCTCAGCGCCCAAGACTTCGCTGAAGACCATTGGCTTGTGGATTGAGGGGTCCAGTATGGCCGCGTCGTTGGATTTGATGGATAGGAAGACTTCAATGATCTCGCCGTTATTAAGTCGAAACCTATAGGCGTGGCTGGTCGGTGTGTGACGGCATCGTAGCGGTATCGAGTCACTGAACAAAGTTTTTCCAATTATTTTATCGGCCCGTTTGAATGCGTCGAAGATGAATTTCATCATTTCCGGGGAATGGTAATGTTTGTGCCAGTCATCCGCCTGTTCTTTTGCTTTCAAGTCTTGGCTAACTCCCATGGCAGAGACAATGCTACCCCAGGTCCCAAACCTGTTGCCAAGGACGTTCCTTTCGGCATTTGTGTAGGTGCTTCCCAAAGAAATTAAGGCTGCTGTTCTCCCATGGGCTAACTCTCGTGCTATAGGAAAGGCTTGGTCGAAGTCTCCGCATATAACAATGAAGGTGATCCGACTATAATCCTTCTGTAGTTCTTCGATCTTGGAGATGATATCCTGGTTATATTCCACCAGGACGTACCAGTAGTGGAATCCGGTCGCTTCGAGTGCATCGAGAATGGCGCGTGACTTTTTCATGTATGTGCTGGTACGATGTTAGCATCTTTACCTGGCATGGGTGATGGCAAATACCTTGGACCAAGCTCAAAGATTATCGATGAGCTCTCCAATTTTCCAACAATATGTGGCATGTGTTGGTACAGAAGATCAAGATCACCATCAGTCTGAGGTGATTTTTGAGCGACACTGTCCCAGTTACCATGATCATAAAAGTATTCCTTGAGTATTTGTCCCCCATTGCGGTATGTGTCTTCCAGATCTTTCTGTAGCCTGTCATGGTCTCTGGAGAGACTTATAATAGGATGGTCCGATGATAGAAGGCGACTTGGTAGAGGGCAATGAGCATGTTTGAAGAGCGATACAGGTTTGCAGATATCCTGGGCACCGATCAAGGCACAAAGCGCCAACAAAGATAGAAGGAAGGATAATGGCGGCATGGTGGGCAGTTGAGCGATCTGACTAGAATTGAATAGAAAAGCAGGCGTAGAAAGAAGAACGCTGAGACAGATGGGCAGAGATATGTTTTATCGACAGTTCGGTTAAAGGCCGCAGGTCGACGTGGCTGGCTGATGACGGGTGGCAGGCCGATGAGGGGTATGTGTACCATATGTAGTAAAGGGGCAAGAGAGAACGGACTTCTGGCTCACCTGCCTTGTTAAGGGTGATGACTCGGCCACCCTCCATCTTCTTCGCCAAGGGGGTCTTTGAAAGAATGCTACCTTGTGTAGCAGGGGGCAAGGGAAAGTGGTGGTCAGGCAGTCCATGTGAATGCGCTGGCATGGATCCTGCCAATGGCCAAAGGCCAGAACGTAGGACAGGGGACATACGACATGAAAAGATACAGAAAGGCATTCTGGCGAGGCATATTATTACTGTTAAATACTATGTAATCCCGTGCACATTTAGACAGAGGCGTTGGCCGGCGTGCGAGCGAGCGTCAGTCTCATCCCGAGAGAGCGAGGCTACCGCAGCATGGTGGTCGAGGCGGTATACATCGGATAATACAGGGGTGGATCGTTCGCAAAGAGCTCCCCTTCTAGGCAGAGACGCGGTGGTGGTATGGATGAGACACGGCGGAATACCATCTTGGCACACGGGTGATTGCTAGGCTGTTGGCGTTCACGGCATGCACCTGTGGCGAAGAAGTTAGCTAGACGATGTGAACTGCGCAAGACATCGACATACCGCATATCTCGTCACCGCTATATAAGTGTTATTAGCCAATGTACTTTTTTCTTTTGTATAAGGGCAGCCTACCAGTACTCCTTACAGACAACTACTGGAGGACATCTTTTTTCCGTTACAATGTATTTTGGACACCAGGACTCAACCAGGTGGTAGTGGTGCTCGCAACTATACTCTCGCTGTAGACGAACATATTAGTCTAGCCACGGGACGGTGTAGAAATATGTTGATGGTGCTACTTACGTAGACGTAGTTGCACATGGCGATCGTGGGGGCTGGGCAAGAGCAAATTAGGTGGACAGGGCAGTGCAGGGCTGTTGCAATGAGGCTGCGAACCATGGAGAAGTGACGGGGGGGAAGTGCAAGAAGGCAACCAGATGCAAGGCAGACCTGCAGGAGTGGACAGGCATATATGTAGCCCATCATTCCTCGGGGAGGCCTGCGTCATCCTAGCTCTCCCCCCTCCCTACTCCAGCTATGGGGAGCTGACGATAGCAAGTGTGATTAGATGTTGTAGCATGATCAGGTGACCAAATGCATAAACAGCCTAACTCGCATCCTTGGGGGGCAGGGTATCAGCCGGTTGGTCCATCTTCTCCCAGGAAAGAGATGGAAGAGGGTCGAGTCAAAATCTGATAGCAGGTCGAGTTATGCTGTCGACGAGTTAAATGTAAGGGGAAATTTTTCATTTCGACTGGTCTGACAGAGAGGGTATATTATCTACTAGACCCCGTTCCTTTCTCCGGTATTCGATCCAGTATTCGGCAAGTCCATCTGTCCATTTCGGCTCATCATTATGCCCAATCGTCGCTGGTAGAAATTTTCCGTCCTTGTGCAGGATACGAGCCGCCAGGGATCTAAGATTGACCATCGAGGTAGCCTGGGGTCATTTCCAGAAGGTCAAGGTAGGATATCGAGGAGTAATATAGTAGCATCCGCCTCACACGGCATTCCCCCATGGTGACCTTTGAACTGAGACTTGGAGAGGAGCGAGGCCCGGGCTTTGATAGATGGAGACGAGATAATATGTGTACGAAACAGGACTTAGCTACTATCTAATGAGGAAGGGCCTTTCACAGAGCAGGGAACCGGTATCCCCTTAGAAGGGTTGCCTTCTGGGTCGGTGCCCGCATCACCTTTCGCATGCTGAAGCAGGGATATAGCTCTCATCAGAAGACTGTCCGTTGACTGTCGTCCATTCGTCTGGATTTTCAACTGGCTCCCTTGAACGAGAGCGGAGAATATCCGTGGTAGAACGCTTTTTGGGGCAAACAGCCGTATCCTCTTTGCCCAGTACATCAAGAAGTGACATTCCGACGCAGTCATCATTCCCACCAACAATGTCAGCTAAACCTTCAGGCTGTTCTCCTTTGACCAGTGGCTCGGCGAATCGCACATGGCGGGTATCATTTCGGGTCTTGCTTGAGCAATCGACGGACGACCGAGATAGATCGGTTGTTTGGTGGAGGACTTCTCGGTGACTTTTAGTCATACTTGCAACGGGGGTGCAGTGGTAATGAAAGCCAAACAGCCCGCTTGTTTTCGCCGTCTATCGCTGCTGTTCGATACGGGCGTCAGGGATATGACTCGCGCTGTCTAATGAGAGATTGTAGAGATGGATGCGAGAGTAGTTCGCTCTCGAGACAGAGGAGAAGGGATACGAGATGCGCCAAAAAAAAACTAGCTAGCAGATAGCACCATGCTTGGGCACACGGGAGAATAGATCGAGGTGATGCAAGAGGAAAGATTTCGTTTCGAATGGTCTGACGGAGAAGGCATATTATCTACTCAACCACGCTTCCATCTGGGACTGCCCATTGGGCAAAGAAGCTCCTTTCCCAACCCCATAGGCTCATTGCGCCAATGGAGTCCCCAAGACTGTTCGTCGTTAGGCGAGCCCTGATTCCACAGGTACGGCTGCTGAGCTGGGCCGAGCGAGAGCATGAGGGGATTCAAGTACCGAAACTCATTGAATTAGGGGGTATTCACATGCGACGGGTGAATGTGATGTTAATATGATATGAAATAGAAATTAGCCGCTGTCTAGTATTGCTGCCATCAGTGCCTCTCCTTAGGCGGCACCGTTGCGCCGTAGAATCTACCGCCTTCGGTACAGGTTCGACAACCTTTTTGGTGATAGACAGGCGTATGTCTTCTATCCTAGGCGTTCACAATCTCCCATCCGTCATTTCGGCTGTTCGTGGGTAGGTCAAATTCGTCGTGGTGGTTTTCCAAGCGCTCACGAGGCTCTGCCTCTACATTGAGGTGGAGGCTAACAAGTTCAACGGCCACATCAACGTCCTCCTCGACCTCGACTTCAACCCATTCATCCATCATCGGCTCCGGGCTCCCACCAAAATTAAGCGGTAATCCTTCATTCCTGATGCATTCTGTTTTGTTGTGTGCCTCGAGGGGGTCGAGTTCTTCGGACACTTGATCAGATGGATGCCAGCACACTGATTCAGCAGCTCGATAAAGAATATTCTGTATAGCTGGATGGTAATGCGCTACCGCATCCATGTAGTCTTGGAGCAAACTTCTGCTAATAGGCAAGCGAGCTTCGTCGGGAAGAGCAGTATCGAGCATCTCAAGGGAGATTACTGTCGCCACTTCTAAAGCCATCTCTTTCTTCCGGTTCTCTCGTATTCGTTCGATCGTAAGTTGCCGGAAGTTGCGGCCATCTGTAGACATGGCCCATTGTCCAAAGGCTGGTTGAACTTCTCCCGAGTTTGCGCAAAAGCATACAAATAGATACATGTCGTCCTTGGTCTCGTGCTTAGCACCTGGCATTTTCCTACACCGCGCGTTAGTATGGCCTTGCCAACATTGGAGCCGGGATCTATTCTTCACCTGATTGCCTTGAATGACTGTAGTGTCCCCCAGCCAATATTATCAACAATAACAGCTGGCAGCCTAGGCTCTAAGGGTGTGATTGGAACGAACAGGCTGATCCTTTCCTTCGATATGATGTCTGGATTGCGCCAGATATCCTTGTTGATTGTGCGACCCTCGGACTGCAGGAGAGCATTCCTTATACAGTCATCATCCACCGTGCTGGGCGAACATGAGTGCTCCGCCTCTATTCCGAAAATCTTTGCAAACGTTCGGAGGTTGTCGCTGGCTGACCGTTCTTGGGAAACTTGTATCTGCCGAGCATCTGCCCTTCCGCCAGCAAACTCAAAAGCACAGCGAAGTAGGGACGTTTTGTCTGTTTCGCTGCTGTCACACCTCGAGATACGCGAGAGCCACTCATGTGAGTCTCTCTCCAGGAGCGCTTTGGCTGCTAAACTGCCGGGATCGCCTAGAAAGATCATGCTGATGTACTGGCAAAGAGCTAGAAACGTATCCAGCACCTCAGGTTTCGATTGCTGCGCCATGGTCAGTATTACCCATTGGCCGATCACATAGACATACCGTGATCTCTTGGGTGAGCCATTCCATTCTCAACAGCCGTTTTGTGTCATCCTGCTTTTGTAACGGCTCGCCCGCATTTCGCTTCAAGGACCGTGAAGGTTGTAAGTGCGACATCTACCCAATGGGTTAGCTGAATGCCAAAACATGACGGATAAATAGGAGTAGTGCCTTAGCTTCCAGCTGTGGTAATGGGTATTCCTATTGAAGATTCGAGGGGTGGCCGAGCAGATGTATACTCGCTTCTTGAAAGAGGCGCGAATAGGGGTCAGCAGACAGTCTTCGCCGGAGCGAGCTCTGGAACTCCTTCCCTATGGGGCAAGCGATCGTTCAGCATGTGTTCCGTGGAGAAGCTGGCAAGGGTCGGCACCGAAGGCCAGCATGCAGTTCGAGGCTGTGAACAGGGAGAGCCCCCGAGAAAACGCGTCACCAAGGTGTATATATAACAATATGAAAAGGGGGAACTTGTACCAGACTGCGTCATCGACCCGCCAAGCTTACAACCTCAACCGGAAACCGGTCATGCCTGTCAGCCTCAGCGGAGATACCCCCACCCGGAACGCTCACCATGTGTTCCGTGGTGAAGCTGGCAAGGTTCTCTGCTTCGCCTTTCTGTAGCGGAGATTAGGCCGAGGCACGTTGTGTGACCAGGGAAAGAAGTCAGCTTCCTCAAGCTACGGAAAGCGCAGTACCGTGGTATTTATGAGGCTGCGGGTGCATCATCCGGGACAAACCAGGGCTGCATGTAGATAAGCAGATTTTCCATTTCCAAGAACGATGTTATTCCAAGGATTGACAGTACTGCTAGGTGGATATAATACAATCTGTGAAACTGACGCGTTTGATAACAATCCTGCCCGTTCAAAACCAACCCTCGGGTGTTCTTGCCGAGGAAGTTGCCCCTGTTGTGATTTCATCCAGCGAAGCAACCACAGGACCTGTAGGCGGATTTTCTATGACCCACCACGGCGAGCGTGGGGATAGTGCAGTTGTCGAGGTGTGTGTGCCTCCTGAGATGTTTGTAGGTGCAAGCCTCAACGAACCAAGTTCGGAATTTTCCTTGCGGGATGAGGCAACTGTGGTGCGCTCAATGTCATCTGGCACATGAAGCGGCGTGAGATCGTCTGTGTGTATCATTTGCCATCGCTCCAAGACCCAAACCACCTATAAATTGTTAGCAAGTCCCAAGACGTTTCCTTTTAGACATACAAGAAACCCTATGAGAGAGCACAGGCCAATAACGAGATAGCCTATTGTGCATATGCGTGCAGTGAGGTAATCATGGCTTATCCTCAGCATCACAATAGCTACAGTCAGGAGGGAGATCCCAACAATGGCATGGGACACAACAAAGATCTTGAAAAGGCTCCTCCATTGGATCTCCACAGTGCTATAGTAATAGCAAGGCTGAAGGATAGCAATAATAATAAAGAGAACAACGGCCGCTATCCAGATTCCGAAGTTCGGCTCCATCATGGATAAATGGATGGTAAGGCAGGAAGGAGAACCGACAGTATGGACAAGGCAGCCAGGGGAATGGTTGGGGTACCGACAAGAAGGCTGCAAATCGGGGAGAAATGGCTGGGGAAGAAGGCAACCAGATGTAAGGCAGACGTGCAGCGGACAGGCATATATATGTAGCCCGAAAAATCATGGAGAAACAGGGGACAATAGCATCCACGCCTGCGTTATTGCTTTTGGCATATGGTTCAGCTTGCTATTCAGCTGCTTTGGTCAATGCGCCCTGCTTCATCCTGCCCCCCTCCCCCTTGGGAATTGATGTGACAAGGATGACTGCTTTGAATAAACAGCGGCCTGATCATCAGGACCTAACATTGCAAGCGAACAGGGGTCTACGGTCGCGTCGTGAAGCTATACCGAATTAGGCGCACGGCATGCCGTGCGCCTAATTCGGTATAGTTACAAAACTGTAAACGTATGTAACTGTTTGCTGGATGGGGTTCCATCACCCAGATCAACCATCCTGCGCCGCCGCCACTTGCATACCATGAGGATAGATGGTTACGCGGGGGACGATTGGTCCTACGCAGGATATCTCTACCAAATCTTATCGGGCATTTCGCTGGCTCAATGTATTGCACACCTTGAAAAGCAAGTTGAGACTAGACGCAAGCGATATGCGCCCAATTCCATCCCCGAAGAGCAACTCGTTGCTTCTCGAGACGCAATCGCCCAACATACGAGCCGGCCTGTGAATCAGCGTTTCAACCCTATCGATCACAATATTCGCGGCCTAGCGCCCAAATTTAAGGAGCTTCCTGTCGAACAATGGAACCCTCACACGGATTACAAGCGTCCTCCGCCACGAGCACCAAAAGCTCATTCTCCGAAGGCACCAGAAGCTGGTCCTCCGAAGGCACCAGAAGCTGGTCCTCCGAAGGCACCAGAAGCTGGTCCTCCGAGGTGGGAAATTCGGACGACAACCTTCTTTCAAGAACTTCCAACATCCGAGGAGGGCTGGATGGCAAAGAGAAAGCAGGTCGGCCTAGTAACCCAAGATCATATACTCGAGGCGGCTGATATCTTGGAGACCTGCGTCATACCGTCCATGCTTGTCGAATCTGCTACATCCATGGTAGAATCACATCAGGGAGACTTGCTACACACTTTCGCGACGACCTGCGGGGGACTTATGGTGAAAGGAAAGTTCCAGCAGAATCTTACTCATTTTATGTCGCTGGTATTCATTGCTACATGTTGCGTGGCACTTAAGTACGGGCATCCTCCGCACTTAGTGTATAGTGCTCAAAGAGAATTCAACGGGGCATTTCGCGGGAAGAAGTGCGAAGCAGGGGAGAAGCGATTGGATATGGATCGATCAGCAGTGCTATGGCTCCTTAAAGAAATGCAACGTCAGTTTCGACGTGGCCTCCAGCATCGCGCATTTGAGTTATTCCTCAACGGTACGTGAGAAGACCTTACTGCCATTTCTTAAACTAACTACGTCGCAGCAGGGAGGCCACTAAGCTTTTACACTGAGTGTCCAAAGAAAGAAGAAGAGAATGCGGAATTCACAGAAAAAATCCCTCTGCCGTGCAGGGTTCCAAAGGAGGTTCAAGCTTCTTTGCCCTTTTGGATCCCATACTTTGTGACACTCTGGACCGGGTGGAGGTAAGACAGCCTAGAGCTTGAATTGTTATAAGCTGATGGTTTCAGTTACACCGAGGTCTGTAAAGCTCTTGAGGTCGACCTCCTTGCAGAGCAGAAAGACTTCGACCAGATTCGATACGCGCATACCTCTCGAAAGCTCTATATTCCGGTCGAAACCGACCCAACCAATACACTATCCCCACGCCCACCGGCAGAGCCCTTTCACCATATAGACGAGCCCGATAAGAGCAGCGATGATGGCGAGTCCGGTTCAGATGCTACCAGTCTAGGAGCAGACGTCTCCACCGGATTCCACCCTATCAACACTTCTTCCAAGCATTGTCGTGGTCACTCGACAACGGGACAGCCTCTAGATACGTCAAGAGGCAAACGTAGAAAACTGTGGAAGGCGCAGTCTGGTATAGCAGGCCTAGAGCAACAGCAGACTCGGAGCTATACAGAGCCTCCACCAGACGCGAACATCGAAGAGACATCATCGCCTTCTCACCACTCTCTTCCCCTTGGACGCGGACCTGAAGCTGCAATTGGTCCCACTTTCATTCAACAAGCCTCTCGCAGCACAAGCCAGCCGCCGATAGCACAAAACAAGGCCTCAGTCAATACAGAGCCTGCACCAGACACGAATACCGAAGAGACATCATCGTCTTCTCAGCACGCCCTTCCACCTGGACATGGACCCGTCGCTTATACAACAGCTACGATTGATCCGACCTTGGTTAGACACACCTCTTCTAACGCGGATCAGTATCCATCTGAAAATACAGGAACACTGGCCTTATCTGTTAGTCCCCTCACACCTCCTGGTGAATGGACACAGCAATCTAGAACATCTCAGGATCAAGGGTCTCCTTTCGACGGCAATAACTTCCCGATAATAGATTGGAACGATTGGTTGGCGGAAGAAGTGTGCTAGATTCCCCATAGACCACCCGTTAATGGTTTTGCTCTACTTATCTCCTTTCTCAAGGTCTTGTTGCGCGGTTTCGTCTCTTGCCTCCTCTACTGGGGTCCAGTAATAGCGTAGTAACCCAAATCTGATAACTCCTTTTTTCACAAAAAGTGCACTTTTCTCCGGAATCACAATAAAATCCCCTATTGTCCAAGGCACATCCTTCTCTGAACCATTTTCATTCCCTGCGTTCTGCATGTCGCTACCCAAGTTGCCCTGGAAAACAACCTTAGGCGGCTCGGTAGGTTGGGACGACAGCAGACAAATGAAGACAGCGATAGTATGATCTCGAAAAGAGATTGCATTCGGCCCATCCATTTCATGAATGTGACAAATTTCGGGGCCTTCGTCCAGAATTCTCTTCCCTTCGAGAAGGGCTTCTGCTTTAATCGCATTCTCCATTGTAATTCCATCCCTCTAAATATATTAACGAATTATCATTCTTTGGGCAGGATATACTCTTACTGTTCTGTCTCCAAGCCGAAAACTAAGGTATATTCTCCGGTCTGTTTTGGTAACTTCATATCGGCGTAGACCATTCTGCGAATGCAAGAGGTTTCTTTCTTGTGGCTCGTTGCAGAGCTCGATTATGTCATTCGAGCCCGGCCACCGTTTGAAATCACGCATTGTTGGCAAGGACTGTACAAGTTCTGCGTCGGTGTTAGATTAAGAGTTTTTGTAGTGTTCGTTGTGAGAAGCCACAAGACCTTAGTATATGGCATTTTATACATTTACAGCCTTGGCTGGAATGCATGCCCTGGTCTTGCTTGGATGTCTCGTGGTGATGAAATTAGGCATCCATAGCGGACAATGGGTGGGATTCCATGAGTCGCCCATTGAGCTAAAGCACGTGACCAGCCGAGGTCGCACTGTCTCACGTGCACGTCAATAGGGGTTGTTGGCGGGCAATCGGACCCTCGTAATGGCCCCACATAGACCAGCAGCATTTGGCAGCAGCGGCTTGTCAGAGTTCCTGCGGCAGGAGGCAGCCCATGACGGAATGATTGTGATGTATGTGATATGTGCCCAGCAGGGATGCTGGGACTTCTATGATGGTCCAATTTCTTAGGAAAACAAAGTCACTTTTTTGTGGCATTTTATTGGTCAAGACCATGAGCTGCATACGCCAAACGTATTGCAAAGCGCGTTTTCATACTTCCAATCATTCGTCTACACGAACTTGATGCTGAGAAAATTAAACCCCCCTAGATGAAGGACCTCCTTGCTCACCATCTTTAATCGTAGGGAACGTATTTCCATCAAAAATTCGAGTCCTTTTATCACCGTTGGTTTGTGTGTTTTTTTCACTCGAACTTTTATCCTTTTGCTTTGTGTGATCGTATGTCGACTGTCGCGAGTCCCCGCTGGTAGATCGGCCGTCATTCGTGTCTTTTTGGCTGTCAGACATCGTGGCAAACGGTAAGGAGTGGTTCGACTGTGGGATTTGAAGTGGAATATGCAGACTAGGAGCATATTAGCGATCGAATATGGCTAGGTCTTGGCGTCTCAACGGAAGGTTGTCTGAGTTTTACATGAGAAAGGATGCTTTGATCACAAGTGAGATCTGTGGAACAAGTCTAGCAGACAGAATGTAAGGAAACGAACAAATTTCTCGGTCAACCTGCTATTCTGGGGTGGACTTACAGAGTAATATGGAGGTTGAGGTCAAACTAATTGACAGTGTTGACGGCAGAATGAGCAGTATTGTAATCTACACAGTGGGATGAGACATAGTTGCGATGGTTCTGAATGCTGGAGGAAAGGGGCACTCTTATACCTGGGGCTGGTCCGCACAAAGCGGAAGATGACCGTAGAATGCCAAACCATTGTGCCGGGTGCTCTGCGACCAGGAGCAGAAGGTGAGACCATTCAGCTATCTACAGACACGTCAGGAATCTAACCGATCCCGTGTTAACCAGGTCGCATACTGGTCGGCCGGACCTTCATCCTTGCCATCTACATGCAGGCCCCTTTCCTAATTGACCAGTGTGGGTGGCTAAATCAGTCCCGGCATATGCAGTTGGATTGCATTGACCCATCGAGCGACATTGTCCAGTAAGCATTGAATGTGCCCCAGCTGTTCGCGAACACGTCGTATCCCATGCCATGTTACATGCAGCCAAAATGTGGCGTAGCTATAAATCGACATCTGCTAAAGATCCTTGACACGACCTGGTGATTGACCCTATTACCAATTGACCAGTGTGAATATCAATTGCTTGAGCATTGACATGGGGTAGCCAACATCAGTGTTGATACGATCATCGACAGACATGGCTGCATACAGCTGTACCAGACATCTTCATGTCTACTGATACGTCGAGAATCTAACCTATCCCGTATATATCGGGTCGCGTACAGGTCGGCCGGGGCTTCATCCCTGCTATCTTACATGCAGCCAAAATGTTGCGTAGCTCTCTATCGGCATCTGCTCAAAGATCCTTGGCATGACCTGGTTCTTCACCTCTTTCCCAATTGACCAGTTAACAGGAGGTGACAGTGGACATGATATTTCACTATCATGCCGGCTCGTTCATTACAGCTACTCGGCAGAACACGTCAGGAGTCTATCCTCCCTGTATTGACTAGGCCACATACAGGCCGACCGCGCAGCATATCTACACCTGCTCGAAGATCCTTGTATCAGGGTGGGTATTGAGCATCAACATGGGGAACCAACAACAGTCCCGGCATATGCGGTTGATACCATCATTGACAGAGATGGCTGCATACAGCTGTATCAGCCATCTTCACATGCAAGCATTAGCCGAACTTCCTTCGAGTCTATATGGGATTCATTGGCCAATCGAGCGACATTGACCACGTACACTACTAGGCACAAAGCCAAGAGTTACCAATGGACATCGGGCTCTGTCTCATCTGTCGTATCTAGGAGGAAAGAGGTAACATTGCCTATTAGTTTGAGGGCTGGCCTGATGAGGACGCCTCCTCATCGTAGCGCTCTGGAAATAGCTTGAATCTGTACTTATGCACCGATCGCTCAAAAACCATTCCTGTATTCCTGAGGATGTAAGTCCATAATAGAAGGGATATGTATAGATAGTGGATGAAGTTCGAGTTCTAGATGGCCCAGAGCCTTGTTCGATGCCCGTTATTGGCATTTCTCAATCTTAGCTTCACATAATTTATGACGCTCGCAAAACAGAACGGCTAATATTTACAAACCCATTTTTAGGAAACCAATTTTAGGAAACTAATTTTTAGAAACCCCCATTTTAGAGGAACCAATTTTTTTTCTTTCCAGAAACTTCGTGCCTGATTTACCGTAGTTTATCCCGATAAGATAAGCGAGGTTCCGGATTAATGTTATTACCTTCTCTATCTTTACGTCACCTAAGCCAAGAGCATCCTGAAATATTAGGCACTAAATGACCATGAGGAAATATTTTCAACCTCACAATATTAACCTACGTTGCTTCGTTGGTTATCCCTCTGCACGCACTACAATACCGCTCCACATCCTGAGCTCCGTCAGTATTTGTCAGTATATGCTATATCGCGCGCTACCCGATGGTGTTGGAGCCCAAAGGCGCAGTACGGCCTGGCATGACTGAGCTGGAAAGCAGGTTAGGCACCGAAACGCGCCCCGCATCCTGCTCATATATCAAGGGACTAACAAAGACACAGTAAGAAGAGTTGCTGAATCGTTGCCATCTAGTAGAGCTTGCTACCATTTCTATTCGAGCCTGTATCTCAAGAACCTTGACACGCGTTTCGTCACCTATTTCGACAATCAGTACATAAAAGCATTTCCAATCCGAACGATAATGGCGGTTAGAAGCAATATTCCCTCTAAGCACTGTCTCGACTAACTGGGTCAATATCAGAAAGGAGACGATGCCACTGCTGGCATAGAAGAGCGTGATATCGAGAGTCACCGGTTTCCACCCGACCCTATCAATAATCGGAGAGTGCAATACCAAGGCGAATATATATTGGTGTTCAATGAGGAAACAGAGGAGCAGAGGCTTCTGGAGGAGAAGGTCGGGGAATATAAGCCATTCGATGTGCCTAAAGGATTTACTACGTACATCCGAGGCTGCAAACGAGTTTGTTTTGATAAGACTTAGGAAGTAATTGCCAGTTGTAGCCCAAAGATATCGTTCAAAAGATACCCATCATTATGCCCTACCCAAATAGTGAACGAGACATCCTGGGAACCATCTTTAGGGAATAGAGTTGAGTAGGCAGACGTTGTTGAAGAGCCCTGGGCTATCTCCCATTTCCTCAGCTTACTGGTTTCCATTGCTGCCTTAAATGGCTGAGGCATATGTGACATGTTGGTGACTGGACCATTGGTGAATATGTACTGCATTTCTAAAAACACAGAGTGAGTGGCAGTACATCGTGGTTGTTCCTAGCGTTTCCGAACCTCTATTTTCATGGGTTGGAGGCAGAGAAATCGCAGTATTGTTCGAGCGGCTTCCAGTCCCAGCTTCCTGGGGAGGGGGATGAAGAATCTCTTCCTAAGAGTCAGCCTATTTGTATTGCTTATATTGATAATACTTACTGGTAATAAAATCATCAAATTCCCTAGAATCCTTCAGCCTTTTAAGGTCTTGGAGGGCCCGAAGGTTGTCAAGTATGGTTCCCGGCCAGGTAGAGTGTTCAAATAGCTCCATGTCATCCATTAAGCTGGCGAATACAGCGTGGCTCATGTGGCTGGCATCCCATGTGGTAGGATTGAATGAAACTGCCCAGGCGACCAATCTGCTAGGGCTCAGTTCCCGTAGTTTCTCGCATCTTCGGTTGAGAGTCATTCTTTTTGACTTATCTTTGGACGATTCAAGGTCTGAGTCCACCTCGGATTCTTTGGGGCCGCCAAAGAATAGGGATATGTTCCTTCGAAATACAGCTGGCTTGGCCAGTTTTCCGCTCTTGAATAGGTCTTGAATGGTTGTTTTGGCTTGGTCCCTAAGCTTGTCACTGATCCCCCACGATTTTAGAGGCGTATGAAACATCCCAGCTCTCTTAGACAGTGTGGTTGCTGCAGTGTTCAATCTTGCAGCCAGCGGTTTCAAAGCATCGGCTTCAATCTCAGGATGTGAACCATTACCGGACTCGATTAGCCACTCCTCCACCCCTTGCATCAACTCGGCGAGTCGCGTGATATCGCAGACCATGATTGCCAATGTAGGATTTGTTATTGAACCAAAGATGAGGAATGTTATGATGAGAGTCCTGGGATGAGGGGTCCTAGAATAAGAAGTAGTCAGGTGAGGAAAGCTAAAATGAAGAGTCTTAGGATGAGAGACCCTAGAATAAACAGTAGTAAGATGAGGAAACCTAAAATGAGGAAACTTAAAATGAGGAAATCTAAAATAAAGAACCTCAGATGAGGAGAGTTAAAAATGGGAACATTACGAAATGATGTGTAAGCCGATGGGGATAAAGGAGCATGAACCAGTAAGAAAGCGAATCAAGGCGTTCGGGTGGAGCAATAATGAGCAGTCTGATGCATGCACTTTGTTGTTTCTGATGAGGGGCATGAGCCAACACAATCGCGGCTATCTAATAAAGCAGGAGGATGGACATGATTCCGCAGCCTACCAGCATGAGGATGCACACTGGTTCACGGTCGAGACGTCGAGCAGATAATGCAGGTCGCCAATTATCCCGGTCTTACCCCGCCCTCTGACATTCAGTCCCGTGCAATGAGCGGCGGCGGGAGCAATCTACCGAGAGTCGCTGTCCGTGTCGTCACCTCAACGCCCATTCTTCGCCCCCTGCAGTTGTTATCTAATGCGGCAGGTCATCTGCATACAGTTTAGAAGGCAGCCTACGAGCATGAGGTTGCACACTGGTTCGCGATCGAGAATAGGTCGATGAAATCAGCTAGGCGATGCTGCTCTACCATCCTGTAGATGCAGACATACTGGCTACGAGGCTTGCAGTTGCCTCACCCATCTGCATGGATGTCTGCCTTACCTAGCAAGAGAAACTGCACGCTCGATCAATTGGGTGTTCAGAAAGTCATTGCTAAACGCCTATAAAAGCACATGGCTGCCCTTTCTTTTCGAAGGTTCTCTTGCTCATCCCCATCAAGCTTCCGTCCTACAACAACTTGAATACCTCTCCAACCCAATCAGCTCGTCAAACCAATACTCCTTATCAATCGAAGATACAAAATTCCAACCGTCCACATCTTGATCTTGGTGAGTCGATCTTGGTCTCTCTACCCAAAAGAGCTATTTCATATTAATATTATTAGAAATGGATTCAACGATGGCAATGGTGGATTCAGTATCCACAAGCATGACCACAACTTGCCGGAGCTTTGGCTGCTCTGGAACGGGAATAGAGAAAGGGAAGGCATGTTCGAAGTGTGGCTGGGTGAGGCCAAGTGATGACGCCGTCGATTCTGCCATGCTCGACGTGGCAGAAGAAGAACGACCTCGCATGGATCTGCCGCCTGGATCATTTGTACATGAAATTTAATGCGGATATGAGGCAGTCAAGCATTGCGGGAAGGCATTGCTAGAACCTAACTCTGCGGCCAACAGCTTTTCTTTATTGTTTTGGAGGCACGGTTTTTTCCCAATGGGTTTTTCATCCGGCCAGCAGCTTGCTCAAACACGCTGCTCTCGTCCAGCCATCTTTTGATCTATAATTTCCGCAGACTTATTTCATCATTAAGCAAAGATTCTACCCTTTTGAATGTCAAAAAGCAAGCTATTCCCGATGACCTGGCCAAGGGGCTGCCGGCACGGGAAGCCACCTGTTGATCGTATCTCACCAGCCCCAGAGTCATCATTTGTGACAGGTTTATCCAACATAACTGGCCCATCGTTACCTTATCTACACGTGACCCTGGTGACCAGTGCAGCCGACCTGTTATAGGCATGATGCGCACCTTTCTGTATGAGTCAGATTTCCAATATGGCGGATTATATATTGGTCCGTTCCTCGCCCTTGGACAGTGAAGATTTCTACAACAATCTATCCATCATTCCAATTCTAGACTCTTCCCTTCGTGTCAATGGACAGACATGGTTCCTAAAAACGGCCAAATTTCTTCTTCAACATCTCTAAAATGGAGAGTCACCGATGATGGCTTTCTTAGAGCGCGGGTTGCAGAATCTTTCAGCCAAACTAACTGGAAGGCCATATGCGATTATGCGTCTCGTGCTAATGGTGGACAGACCTGTCTAGCCCTCCCACAGTACACGCATGGTGGCAGCAGCCTAGCCCGCCTGCTTGAATTCCAAGATGGCACGCGCTGGATCGCTCGTATCCAAATGCTGAAACCGACCACGGATATACTTCAAAGGCTACGGACTGAGATCGATACTATACGCTTGCTCAAAGCCCATACCAAAGCTCTAGTGCCTCAAGTCTTTGCATACGAGCTAGATGATCAGAATCTGGCTATGGTTCCTTTCGTTCTGCTTGAGTTTCTTCCGGGTAATACAGCCATGGATGAAGCTCGCAGCTACGATATTATAGATGGGGGTCTGATACCAGTCAAGTTCAGACAGGTGTTCTACCGGTCAATGGCCGCGACTCATGCAAGTTCACTTACTCTGATTGATTAAATATAAAGTACGCTAACAATTTATCAATAGGTTCAAATTGCATCGGCCCGCCTGCCCCTGATCGGGACTGTCTTCCGTGATCAAGACGGAACCTTCACAGTAGGGCCTATTCCCGGAATTGGAGGGCCTTTCAGAACAGCCGCATCCTTCATTCAGGCATGGTGTGCAAACATCAAGTACCCCTATCGAGAAGAGTACATTCGAAAACATGTACCTGAGTCATTAGTCGATGAAATTTTAAGAGGGGTTGCTGAGTTTCCAAGCCGGCTAGCTAGACTGGCTAGTAGTGGGAAATACTTTACTCTTGATGGACCTTTTCCAATTCGGCACCCCGATTTGTTTCATAGCAATGTTATTGTGAACAATGGGTTCAATGTACTAGGGGTCATCGACTGGGAGGGCGCTTGTGCAGTACCTTGGGAGTTGATAGACCCTCCATGCTTTCTTTCCACGGTACCTCGGCTTCTTAACCCTCCGGAACAGTATGATACAGCAGGGCTCCCGCTGGAGGTAGATGAGGCAATAAAGTGGGCAGATGAAAAAGCCTATGCAGCGATGGTGCGAGCTGCGGAGCGCGATGCTAATGCAGATAGTAGGTTATCTGATATACTAAGCAACAGAAACACCCAAGACCTCGCTGGTATCGTGCATTTATTCGCGCAGGGAAAGATAGGGTTATATAGCCGAGTCCTGGATTACCTAGAGAACAAGGCAAATAATATAATGATGCCTTAGCTAAGGTTACATGCCTGACCGCGAAACCTCTTACCGAAATACTTCCCATGCCATTGCCACAAAATGAGTTGCAATTTTTCTTGCCCTGGAATTGCTTACCAGCGCGAATACATAGTCCCAGCTAAGAACACCCTGATGTTTCTTCTTAGACTGTTCATTTGTTAGCGTCGAGCTCTTGCTTGTGGGATTCGGGAAATTTATCCGGCGTTGCCACCTCCTAATGCAAATCATTGTCCTCCCTCCATACAAGTGTGAAAATTGTAGCAGGCGGAGGAGTACATCCGGGAAATGGAGAGGTGTCTAGCTTGCTAGTGGTGGCGTCTCCTTGAGGCTATAGAGGTTACCGATAAAATCTGTGGCTGCATCTGACTACGGAGCATCGATACTCGAGTCTTTCTCCTGTGAATCAATAGACTCATTTGGCCGTGCCATTACCCACTCCAATGCCTTATTCTTTTTGCGGCTGTATACAAGTACGAAAGTCGTGGCGCAAATCATAAGGCTTGATGCAATCCAGCTGAGAATGAGGAAGTTGCTCCCCCTCTCTCCGCGAATGCCCAAGTTTCCCCCAATGTCGTTGAGTGCATTGATAGCACGGGTTAGAGCAACGGCAACTATAATGCTCAATACAACACTACTAAGTGTTGCCAAGATAAAGCCTATCAAGTTCACCACCATAAGCATCGATGTCCATGCTAGGGAGACGATAACGTTAGTAACAACGCTGAGCACTATTAGGATAATGGTGAGAATATAAAGAGCAAACAGCCCTTGCAGCACACTATTCACAAGGTTAATAGCATCCTGGATATCTTCAAGCCAGCCAATATCAGCAATGTCCATATTGATCTGTATCAGCCGCTTTTCTTTAAACCGGCATTCTACAATGACGCCACTCGCGAGAGTCATTTCAGATCCGTCAGCACACCCCTGCGCACTCAACAAGCTGAGGGCTTATCTTTCAACACACCATTGCCTCGAAAATCTTCAATTCATCCAAGACGCATCTAGGTATAGAGCCTATTACGCACAGACAGTCCAGGGTGACCGAAGACGCTGGTCATCCTCCGGGCCAGATTATGACAACCTGCGGACGATGTGGAAAGATCTCCTAAACACATATATTGTCCGTAATGGGCATCGTGAAGTCAACCTCCCATCTGAGGCCCGTGATTACCTTCTCAATCTCCACCACCCCGACTTTATCCCGCATCCCTCAGTGTTGGACGACGCCATTAAGGCCAGCTACCAGCTCATAGAAGACTCGATCTTACCCAGCTTAATAGACTCTGACAGATTTATGGACTAACCCGGGCAATAGAGGTCGGGGTGTTCGGAGGTTCAACGGCCAAGCAGCCTTATCCCACGTATTGCAGTCTGCCACCGGTACATTCCAAAGCCGACCAAGAAGGTATTGCAAATACACATAAAACTCAACAAGAGGCAAAGCACGCTATCGGCCGGATTGCGAACCGAAAAGATCAGCACAAAATACTTCCTCTTCAAGCAAACAGTGCCAGGCATTACAGACGGCAAATGCCCCTGCGGACAAGGATGACCAACGGCTATTGCATATCCTCTTGCAATGCCGGAACCACCGACAACTCGAGGAACAGGACCCTGGTAACATTTTAGAGTTAAGCGGTCTTCGGAAAGATTTGGGAGAGTATAAAGCAGACGCAAAAGTCGTCAGATTCGTGGAACAGACAAGGACCCTTGGGCATTTCGGGGCCACTGGGAGAGACTGTAGGTACACAGACTCCATACACAAGGCGGATGTGGCCGCCTTTACCTTGCTGACTAGTGTCTTGGCAGGCAGAAACTTTTGAAGGTGACATCCGTACTGGGTCCCGCTTCCACCAGAGCTCATGGAACGATTGAGGCAGGTTCAAGAGAACCAATCTTCTTTCAACTCCCAATATTTCAATTATCACATAGTCTAAGCGTCGTACTGGAAAGTAATTGCAGTGAAACATCAAGTAACCGTGCAAGTTAGCAGTTAACCGTTGCCGGCTGGCCATCTGTGCTGCGTGACCACGCTTTCATCACGCCAATGTTGGCAGCCGGTGCTTAGCTTGGAACAAGGGCGTCGATGCAATACATGGAGCCCTCAGGATTCCCCTACCTACTCTGAACGCCTGCTTCGTCCCTTTGCCCCATCCTGTATTATCCAAACATGCGAGCAAATGATGCCGCATCCATCTGCCCTTGGAATGCCCTACTGTTGTTTTGCACCGACAGCTTTCCAAATGACTGATCCACACCTCTTTGAGCCCCGCCAACGATCCCTTGCATAGCAAAAGACTGATCGATCTGCATGTCCCCAAAGGTTTGACCGGTTCGCTGAGCTTGAGTGACTTGAAGAGCAGCTTCGCAGGTTTTCTGTAATACCGCAAATCGCTGGAAGCTATCCTGCTCATCGGTGTCTATGGTGCTTGGGAGGGTAGTATTATCTTCTGCTGTGTTGGATATCTTTGATAGCTCCGTGGCCAAAGTGGATAGAGCTTGTTCCTGGGCTCGGAACCGTGCGTTTAATTTTTGGACGTCGTTCGAGGTAGTATGAGTGACAATCCTAGAGGTGTTTCATTTTATTAATCTGGAATAATACTGCTACTGCATAACGTGCAAAACTCACAAAGTAATTGCTTCTAGAACCAAAGTGATGGTTCTCTGACAGCCGCTCAATTGATCATTGAACTGAACAATCTGTGACTCGTGCAGGTTGACCAGGAGCCTATCGCGGCTGCTGAGTCTCGAGCCGGTAGAATGGCTTGTATATTTCGCAATTGTTGCATTGAATCTGTCGCATAGCTCCTGAGTAAATAGCAATGTCTCACGTAGGTTGACCGATTGAAGAACCGAGCCAAACCTGGCCTGCATATCCTCATTCGCGATCAACGTTCTTGCGAGAGTATCTAGGGAGCTTTGGGTCGCTGCGACGATAGTCTTTAATCTGGCAATAGCATGCGGGGCCTCGACCAAGCCATCGATTGCCTTGTAAATGGCTTTGGCGCTTTGTGTCGCGAGGCCTGCAACAGCAATCACACTTGCCGTGAGGCCTAATGGATCCATGGCATTCCACTTTTGTGTGTCGTTGTGTGTCGTGGTTGTACTGTAAGCGCCGAGGAGATCGTCTCGTTATCATGGTCGATGGCAATCACGGCTCCTCAGCCACAAATCCAACCATCATCATTCTAGCTCGATGGTGGAGTAGCACGTGATTTTCCCCTCTCCGAATGATTATCAACATAAGGCCCCAAAGCATTTCTGAATTAGCGTAAACTTGTTCGAAGACGATAGAACAAACATCCTGCACATGATCGATATCGAGGTCCAAATATCCCTCCTTGAACTCCATTCTATACTATCCCACTCATGAGATGCGACTAGTTGCACTATGTCGGAATCCATGCGGGAGCGACCGGCAGTAAGCCAACAGTTTGGCAATGCTGTGGTGAGCGACGGTAGCCGCTTATTTCAGGGCATCGTTCAAGGGGACCTTCATCTGAATCGTGAGTTTACCCCAAAGAGAGAATGAACAAAGAGAGGGAAAGCGGAACACCTCTGGCTACTACAAGCTCGGGTGGCTTTGTACCGGTTGCTTCTAAGTAGACACCGCTCAGGTGCTAACGCCTGACTTAACCCAGATCAACCGGAACGACCTGAAACCCCACCGACCCCATCAGTCGTCATTCCTTTCAGTCGTGATCGAGATTTCGTCGAGCGGAACGTAATCCTAGACCAGGTTCACAACTTATGCAGCCAGCCAGGCTCGCGAACTGCTCTTGTTGGCTTTGGCGGAGTCGGCAAGTCACAGATTGCTATCGAATACGCCTACCGAATCCGAGACCAATCGCCCGAGACGTGGATTTTTTGGGTTCATGCAAGCAGCGCAGCCCGTTACGAGCAGAGTTTCCGAGATATTGCCGACTTCCTCAAGCTACCCGGACGGCGAAATCCTCAGAATAATATCTTTCGACTACTATACAACTGGCTACGGGGCGAAGCGAGCGGGAAATGGGTTCTCATCCTCGACAATATTGACAATGCCAGCTTTCTTCTCCAAAATCCGGCCGATCGCAGCGACAGACAAGAATATGACTCAGACGACCAGACTCAGAGCCAGCCGCTCTTCTCATACCTTCCTGTTTGTCAACATGGATCCATCCTTCTCACCACCCGAAGCAAGGAGGAGGCGTTGAAACTAGTTGAAAGGCGCGACATCATTGTGGTCGATCCTATGAATCAAGGGGAGGCTCTGGCCCTGGCGCAGAAAAAGCTAGGAAAGCTGGACGTGGAGGAAGACATGAAAATATCGAGCCGCTTGTTAGGGCGCTCGAATACATGCCGTTAGCAATCGTTCAGGCAACAGCCTATATCTTGCAGAAGGCTCCACGTTATTCTGTGCAACAATACCTTGAGAAATTTCAGCAGAGTGACCGGAAAAAGGCGACTCTTCTCGACTACGAAGGCGGCCAGCTACGGCGGGATCGAGAGGCTAAAAACTCCATCATGATCACGTGGCAAATCTCATTTGATCGCATCCGTCAAATAAGACCATCAGCAGCTGACCTGCTTTCGCTCATGAGCTTCTGCGATCGCCACGGGATCCCTGAAAGTCTGCTGCGGGCTTCCGATGAAAAAGAAGTTGGCAGCGAACCAGGCCCACAGCAGCAGGGCCCTGCTCTTGATGAGTTGGACAGCGACGAGGAGTCAACCGATCATGAGTCTCAATCCAATTCTAGCGACGATGACCAGTTCGAGAACGATATTTCGGCTTTGCGCGATTACTCTTTCATCTCTTTAAGCGAAGATAGAGAGACGTTCGAAATGCATAGCTTGGTGCAGCTGGCCACAAGGAGATGGCTTGAAGCCAAGGGGCAGCAGGAAAAGTGGAAGTCTGAGTTCATCTGCAAGCTTAATGCCCAGCTCCCAACTGGAGAGTATGAGAACTGGGAGATATGCCGGACGCTTCTACCACACACCATCGCAGCAGCAGCACAGCGGCCAAAGGACGCGGTATCACTACTAGAATGGGCTGCGATCCTATACAAAGCAGCTTGGTATCTCAAGAATATTGGCCGGGTAACCGAGGCGCAGATTCTTGCGGAGGATGCGATGAGGTATAGAATAAAGATTCTTGGGCATACGAACGAGGGAAGTCTCAATGCTATGCAGATACTAGGATCTGTACATATGTTACGAGGCCAATTGGGGGAGGCGGAGAAGCTGTTGATTAAAGTGATGGAGGGCCGTAAGACGAAGCTTGGAGTGGATCATCAAGATACGCTGACGAGCATGGCCAATCTTGCATTGATATACAGGGAACAAGGCCGATTGGAGGAGGCTGAGAAGCTTCAGGTACAAGTGACTGGGACTTGCAAAACAAAGCTTGGAGCCGATCATCCCTCCACGCTGATGAGCATGGCCAATCTCACATCAACATACAGAGACCAAGGCCGATGGGAGGAGGCGGAGAAGCTTGATATGCAGGTAATCGAAATTCGCAAAACAAAGCTTGGAAGGGACCATCCCGATACACTGACGAGCATGGCCAATCTCGCATCAACATTTTGGGGTCAAGGCCAATGGAAGGAAGCGGAGAAGGTTTTTATACAAGTGATGGAGCTAAGCAAAACGAAACTGGGGGCAGACCATCCTAGTACTCTGACGATCAAGGCCAACCTTGCATCAACATACAGGGAACAAGGTCGATGGGAGGAGGCAGAGAATCTTGGCAAGCAGGTGATGGAGACTCGCAAGACAAAGTTTGGGGGCGATCATCCTGATACGCTGACGAGCATGGCCAATCTTGCATCGATATACAGGGTCCAAGGCCGATGGGGTGAAGCTGAGAAACTTGATACACAGGTGGTGGAGATACGCAAGACAAAGTTTGGAGTTGACCATCCATCCACGCTGAAGATCATGGCGAGCCTTGCATCTACATACAGGAACCAAGGCCGATGGGAGGAGGCAGAGAAGCTTCAGGTACAGGTGATGGAGATAAGTAAGACCAAGGTTGGATCCGATCATGTTGATACACTTACGCACATGAATAATCTGGGGTTGATATTTTGGAAGCAAGGTCGATGTAGGGAGGCTGAGCGGATTTTTGAACAGGTCATGGAGACTCGCAAAACAAAGCTTGGAACAAGCCATCCCGATACACTGACAAGCATGGCCAATCTTGCATCAGCATTTTGGAAGCAAGGCCGATGGGAAGAGGCAGAGAAGCTTGAGGTACAGGCGATGGAGACACGCAAGGCAAAGCTCGGAGCAGATCATTCTGATACAGTAACGGCCATGAATAATCTGGCGTATACTTGGTATTACATGGGAAGAGTACAGGAAGCCATCAACATGATGCAAATGTGCATCAGTATCCGACGGGATAAATTGGGATTGGATCATCCCGATACTCGATTATTAGTCTCAACTCTGGATAGCTGGGTTGAAAAAACATCGGAGTGCGGTTGTTAGAGACTGGCTGAGACTTCTATTCCTTACATAACTTCTGAGGAAGTGATATATAAAATTGTCTATTGCATATCTAACATCATATACATTGGGATGCTACACTTGACCCAAAGGTGTAGTTTGTCGTTATAGTTCGTCTGCATGTTTGCATCAAGCGCTTCAAGTACTCTCCTCGTCAAGACGATGGTCCTTCTCAGTCTCTGACTCTCATCTTGTTGATTGTCTTGGCAGGCTGCACATTTCCGCGGGGCGTTCCTGTCGTTCTTCATTGGACATTCCTTGGTAGCGTGAGATTGAGCGCAATAACCGCATGCTACGTTAGCCTTGCACTGGGTTCCTATGAGGCCGTATTTGTGGCACTTGAAGCACTGCCTCAGCCTGCATTGCCTGTCATATCGCTCACACTGAAAGACCTCTCCCTGCCAGATAAGCCCCTCGTCTATGATCTTGTCTCCAGATCGCTACACCCTAGATAGTATATATGATAAGGATTATAGGGGGTACTTTGGCTGCGAATCGTCCAGACATACACAGCGTGCGGTCTTACATTTCCCAGCGATAGACTCGTCGCCTTATCAGCTGTGGCAAAGACCATGGCGGCAGTTCTGCGAGATGATTATGTCGCCGGCATGTGGCGCCGTTATTTGGAGTGTGAGCTCCTTTGGGCTGTGAGTGGGAACCCGATAGCTAGCCCATCGTGGCGGGACATATATCGTGCTCCCACCTGGTCATGGGCGGCATCGAATGAAGCCGTGGATCCCGGTCGGCCAAATATCGAGGCCGCGGACCTGCTGATCGAGGTGGAAGACCTAAAGCTAGATTACGTAACAGAGGACAAGACGGGTTTGATCCGGGGCGGGTGGTTGCGGTATAGTCAAAGCCTTAATGCAGTACAATGCAAATAATCAAGCATATCACATAACAGGCAATTGGGCATTTGTATAACCTATCCAACCTTAGCATAGCTAGAAGGGAAGACTTACTATCCCCCCTTAAGCAGTCCCCCTTGAGCAGCCTTTGCCCCGTACTCAGGGGGACCGATTTATATACAAGGCCAGTTTAGCTACACTGTTATTGCTGGTGAACAATGCCGCAAAATCGTCTAATTCCGAGCAGTATCATCGGATCTAGACCTTCTATAGCGTCATTGGACAGACTGCACAGGACCTCGGAGATGCCATTAAAGTGTCTTGGATAATTGATATCCTTTTCCAGTATGGCTTTACCTGGAGGTGGTTTTACCTGGAGGCAGGAGTTCATCGACGTCCAACGCAAGAAGATGACTCTCGCATGAAATATCTTGATGCCTTTTTAGTTAGACCGCGGCTACTGAGGATTCATGCTCGAGTCCTTCTCCTGTGAATCAATAGACTCATTTGGCCGTGCCATTACCCACTCCAAAGCTTTATTCTTCTTGCGGCTGTATACAAGAACGAAGCTCGTGGCGCAAATCATAAAGCTGGACGCAATCCAGGTAAGGATGAGGAAGCTACTGCCTCTCTCTCCGCGAATGCCAACGTTTCCCCCAATATCGTTGAGTGCATTGATAGCACGGGTTAGAGCAACGGTAACTATAATGCTCAAGGCAACACTGCTAAGTGTGGCTAAGGTGAAGCCCATCAAGTTCACCATCATAAGCATCGATGTCCACGCTAGGGAGACAATAACGTTAGTAGCAATGCTTAGCACTATTAGTATAATGGTGAGAACGTAAAGAGCAAATAGCCCTTGCAGTATACCATTCACAAGGTTAATAGCATCCTGGATATCTTCGAGCCAGCCAATATCAGCAATGTCCATATCGATCTGTACTGGACTAAGCGAAAGATAGTGGTCAAGACTGGCGACAAGGTCAAGGCGGTCTAGACCTAGATTAGTGGAAAGTCTCCAATGGAAGGTCAGCATACGTACTCTCTGATGTTAGGTCACTGCACTGGGTTGCATTCAGCCCAGCATCTGGTCCATTCAGTCCCTCGCATATCGTCATGACATGGAGGGAGTACCACTCGGGGATATCAAGAAGATCAACCGCCTCGTCGATCACACTGTTAGCTAGACTATCAAATGCGTTAGATACCTCCTGTTCTACGTCGTTCCAGGCATCACTGATGCTATTGAGAGGATTGTTGTCATTATTGCTAGTATTCCCTGCGTTTTCGTCATTGTCACGACTGCTCACAAAGTCCAGCAGCGAGTGACCAATTGTCGATGTATTCAGCTAGAGGCGATGGTTAGGCCTGTTTTCTTGATGCGAACTCGGGACGACAGCACGAGACACTCACTCTGATAATAGCAAAGTCTTCTAAGAAGCCCGGAGTACGGCCAGCAGAAAGGCAAAGGGCGCAGAGGATGGCGCTGGTGGTGGAGAGGATCAGGGGCACAATGAGGGCCAGCCTCGCGGTGAGGAATGTGGCGAGCATGATGATGAATCGCTGTAGGGAATTGAAAGATAGAAAATAGAGAGTTCGCAGAGGGTAAGCTAATTATTTATGAAAACATGCCAACAATAGAGGGCCTAAAACTGGGAACAGCTAGAGTGCCAAATATAAGGACCCTCGAGGTACGTACAGAATGCCTAGATTGGGTCCAATGCCGGTAACACTTCTGGGAACGGTGACACAGATATCGTAAAAGGTCCCAAAACTAGGAACATTAATCATTATGGGAATTTATAGTGCAGAAACTAAAACTAGGCTCATTTTGGGCCTGGGAGGATATATATAATGAAGTTCAGGGTTCCTATTGCAGCGTGGTGGCATTAACAGCAAGATCTATAAGGATAGGTTATGAGCGACTATGGCCAACCTTAACCCTACCGATATTTCCAACAAAATGAAAACTCTCCTGGACATGATATTCAAAAACCAAAGCTGGCTTCAGGAAGCTGTTAAATTAGGTGCTAATCCTGTCTTTGTGGGACACGATCTTCTCAACTTCTTTAATGGAGTTAACACCCATATGAACATCGCCTTAGTATCTATGGAATTTACTGGCGAGCTTGAATACTCCGACGCAGGGCTTCTTGCGTGTCTGAAAGAGCCGAAATGTTTTAATGAGGACTTGGCTGAATACACTATTAAAGAGTCTGACATCACCTTGAATATTTGGGAAGGTCTAAAGGGAGATGATCATACCAAGCTCAGTAGCTTTGAGAGATTATTCAAGCAGGATTCAAATGGTCTTACAACCGCCGTTTTGTACTATAACCAGGGAGAGGGACGTTTGAGAAGACGAGTAATTAAGGGGCACAAGTTACCGTGGAAGCGACAATACAGTATACGCCTTCCACCGTGCAAGAGTGTGTATGATCAAGAAAAAGGTCTTGATTGGGTCTTTACACTGCATGAAGGCAGCTCCTGAGAACCTCCTAACCCGAATAGCTAGGCTCACATACTCATCAGTATCCAGAGTCACCATCATTTGGTCGCTGCCCTCTATGAAATCTCCTGCAGCTTGGCGATAAACATCCCAAACGTCATGCCACCTCAACAGCGATAGAATGTAGTATAAAGTAATTTGTTTCCCTTACTCTAACAGGAATTCCAACCACCCTGTACTGTACATAGGAAATACAATGAAATTATATCCCCAGCGCCATACGCTTTGAAGGTTGACGGCCTTGGCAGTCGCCTATTCGGTGTCTCTTGCCGCCAGCCAACCTTTTAAGTTGCCTAGGTTTAGGAGGAGGAATAAGTTCAGCGCTATCAAAATCGATCATCATAAATCGACCGAGCTCTTCGTTCCATAGTTGATTGGATCCCCTCACATCAGGATACCACACCCCCTCAGCTTTCACAATCCCCAACATCCGGGCTTCCTCCGCGGCGCCTAGTTGCTTTCCCGCCTTCTTTGCTACCTCGCCTGCCCAGGGCAGGAGCAACATATGTACAACTTGATAACCGGCAAACCGAACGGCATGGCGCGCCGTGAGGTTATAGGGCTCTGTCAGGTCGATGCTACTGAGGTAGACAGGTATAACTTCCCCCTGTAGCCTTTCAAGTCGCTGGTATATCCTGGCCTCATGATCAAGATGTGGGATGAACTGCTGTATCGTATCTTTGTGGCCTCACGAGCGCCTCGAGCTGACGGTCCGGGGATGGATTGAACCTGACACTGTGATTGACATCGACGGGCCAATGTAGACTCGCCCCCCAGTGGCCGGAGCGCGCCGCATTGGGTAGCGTAGAACTGCGCAGGAAGTCGAGGGTAAACATCGGAAACTTTGTTGCGGCAGCCGATAGTACCTCCATAGTTCCACAGTAGCGATCCAGCAATTCTGGGTTGGGTTAGGTTAGGTTAGGTTAGGTTATATTCCTACTCGGTTGTAGCCGCTAGATACATAAGCAGCCATGCCCGGTTAGCGGGGTTGGCGGACAGCCGAAGCTCGCTCCGGGTGTTAATCCGAGGCTTGCCCCACTTCGCCAACATCAATGAACATTGACCAGCTGTCCCCAATGATCCCGCTTTCTCCTCAACCTCATTCTACTCGTGGCTGCCACCCTCGTGCAGAATCTGGTTCTCTACTAATGTACAATAGTTTTCGGGCTCAGTAAGGGCGGCCATACCCGCCCCGTGTATGGGGTCTGTGTACCTACAGTCTCCCCCCAGCGCCCGACATCGTCTGGCTATGTCACGACCCCGAGATGCCCAAGGGTCCCTGTCTGTTCCATGAATCTGACGGCTTTCGCGGCTGCTTTGCGCTCTCCCAACACCCTTCGAAGGTCGCTTAGTCCTAGGATGTCGCCCAGTTCCTGGTTCCGGAGTTGTCGATATTTCCGGCATCGCAGGAGGATATGCAACACCGTTTGTCGTCCTTGTCCGCAGGGGCATCTATCGTCCGTAACACCTGGTACTCTTTGCTTGAAGAGGAAGTGCTTGGTGGCTATCTTCTCGGTTCGCAATCCGATCAAGAGCGCGCTCTGCCTCTTGTTGAGCTTCGTGTGCAGCTGCAATACTTTCTTTGTTGGCTTCGGTGTGTAGCGGAAGCAGACCCTGCCCCGGCTTTCGTTGGCCCATTTGTCTTGCCAGGCTTTGTGGACGTGCTTGTGGGTCCACATCTTGAGCGTCGAACGGAGTGCCCATAGTTCCGCTGGTTCGGCGGCCCTTGGTCCAGTCGCTCCGCCTTCTCTCCATCCTGTGGCTTCCTTGGCTGCTTTGTCGGCTTGTTCGTTTCCCCAGACCCCTGCGTGGGCCGGGATCCATCGGATTTCCACTGGCAGTCCACCTTGCTGAAGCTCTTCCGTGATCTGTGCGATAGCTTTCAGGAGGTATGCGCCGGATTTACCTTTTGGCTTGGCCGAAGACCTGATGGCTGCTTGATTGTCTGTGTATATGCACACTCTGCTCCTTGTATTGCCCCGCTGCTTGTCCTCCCGCGCCATCTGTAGAGCCAGCAAGATGCCCTGCAGCTCGGCGGCATGTACGGTTGAGACTCGCTCGGTGCCCATGTATGCTGCCCGGTTCTCCTGTGTCGTTGTGCACACTGCTGCTGCACCCACATGACAATTGACGCCACTGCCGTCGGTGTAGATGTGTATGGCCGTGTGGTCTGATAGCTGTTCCAGGTGTTTCTGCTTGGCTGCTTTTGTATTGCCCTCAATATAGCATCTTGGCCCACGCCACCATGGAGGAGTAATGTATGCGCTTGCCTGTTCTTGACGTCGAATATTCGGCCCTTCCAAATCCCGGATGGTCTGCTCGATGGCTTGCCTCGGACTCTTCCTCTTTCGTCTGCTATTTGTCGATTCGAAGGGCGGTCGTTCGGCTGGTCCGATACGCGCCAGTGTGTCAATGTTGTGTTTCAGTATCTGCTCCTCGACCGGCAGCAGATGCGTTTCGATGTTCAATGCTGGGACCGAAGTTGCTCTGTATGCTCCGCTTATGACTCGCGCTCCTCTTGCTTGCAAACTCTGTAACTTTGTCAACACCTTGGTGCTGATCGGCTCGCCATTGGTAGACCAGTTCGCGTTGGACCAGGCCGAACAGGCATACATCATCTGTGGTATTGCCACTCCCCTGTAGATTGTGCGCAACTCCCGCATCGGGATGCCCCATGTCGAACTGCCAAGGCTGCTGAGTGCTGCGATGGTTTTGGTCACCTTGCGCTCGATTTCATCCATGTGCGCTTTCCATAAGAGCTTCGTGTCCATTATGAGGCCTAGGTACTTTGAGGTTGCGCTGGGCTGGACCAAGTCCGTTTCTGTCTGTAAGGCTTGGTTGATATTGAACTTGGTTCTCGCCCTTGTGAAGTGAGTGAGCTGGAACTTCCCCGGTGCGAATATAGATGCATGTGTTGTCGCCCATTCTTTTGCTTTCCTTAGCGCAGATCCTAGTTTCCCGCATGTTTCTAGTGTGCTGTCGCCCCATGTGAGAATTGCTGTGTCGTCTATAAAGCCTGCTGAGATGGACTCCTCGTCGTTGCAGGCCTCAATCAGATCAGCGTTGTAGAATATGTACAGTATTGGTGAGAGGTTCGAGCCTTGCGGTATTCCCGTTTCCGTTCTGTATGGCTCCGATAAAAATCCGTCTACTGTGATTCTTGTTCTCCTGTTCTTGAGGAAGCTTGCGATCCACCTCACCATCTTCTCATCGACACGGCGTTTACGTAGGTTGTGCAGGAGTCTCTTGTGTGACACATTGTCGAAGGCGCCCGAGATGTCGAGTAACAGGAGACTGGCCACCTGTCCGTTGTTCCATGCTTCGTATATCTTGTCAAGGATAAGGTGGAATGCGTGTTCTGTAGATTTTCCCTTCCGCCCGCCGACATGTGTCTGCGGAAGTAGCTCATACGTTTCAACAAGGTAGCTTAGCCTCTTTGCTAGCACAGATTCCATAATCTTCCCAACCGTGCTAAGTAGGGCGATCGGCCTGTAAGCTTGCGGTATTGTGTAGTCAGACTTCCCTGGTTTCCTGAGAACCACCGTCGTGGAGGACCGAAAATGCTGTGGGCAGTAGCCCAGGTCTAGGCTGGCGTTGAAGATCCTTGTCAGATGTTCTTTGATGTGTGTCACCCCGGCCTGAAGTGCCTTGTTCGTTATTCCGTCTGGACCAGGGGCTTTGTTCGAAGCTGTTGCTAGGATAGCGTCTTCCACTTCGTCGATGGTGATTTTCGGCAGTTTGACCTGCTCCGGATATGTCGCTCCGTCCATGTCGCTAAGATCTGCTCCTGGTGGATTCGGGAAGAAGACATCTCTGAATAGTTTGGCTTTCTCCCTCGGCGTGGTAGCTTCTTGTGCTGTAGCTGGATCTTTGATCACCGGAGTCAGCTCTGAGCCTTGACTTTCCCTAGATCGGGCCCATTTGGCAACACGCCAGAGCTTCTCAGGAGATTCCGCCGCCGTCTCTATGGTGTCTCGATGCATTTTTCGGAGGGCTTTCTTGATCGTTTTCCCTTTCTTGTTGCGTGCCACGCGATATGCTTCCCATGCCTCTTCGGTGTGCGTTGCACTGTAGATCCTTCGTAGACGCTTGGTTTCTGCCAGCATATGACTGCATTCTTCGTTCCATCCAGCCTTGGCCTTTGAGCACGGAGTGCTTGTTGGGACCGAGACGTCAATTGCTTGCGTCAGAGCCGCAACGATCTCTTCCACATAGTTATCGAGTGCCGTTTTGGTTCTGGGCCGTCTCCGTGGGGGTAGGCGTTTCTCAAGCTCGGATGTAAAGGCTTTCTTGTCCATGGCTTTCCAGTTTCGTCTCGGCTGCGTTTGTCTGCAGACGATCCTTGTATCTATGCATGTGGCTATTGGGATGTGATCTGAGTCGTGGTTCATGCTTGACTCGACTTCGCATCTGATCAAGCGGTCGGCGAGATTAGCAGTGGCGAGGGATAGGTCTATCGTCGTCCTGGCTCCGTTCTCCTCATATGTGATGGTACCAGGTTGGAGCAGGCTTATTAGGCCATATTTATCCATAGTTGATATCAGATCTTCGGTTTCAGCCTCTGGGCTTTGTTCGATAGTTCCGCCCCAAATCTCGTGGTGCAGATTGAAATCTCCCACAACGACGTGCTCCATATTGGTTAGGCTGCCTAGCGTCCTCCCCAGTTGCGCGACAGCGCTCGCTCTACCCTCTGTTCTCTGCGGGGAGTTGTATACGTTGGTTATTGCGATTTGCCTTGCCTCTCCTTCTTCTTCCTTAGTGCTGATAATGATGCTGCATAGGTCTCGGCTGTGTTCTTTGAAGTGCCACATCGAGTTATCCAGTCTCTTGTTGACAAAGAAGCATACTCGGGCTGGAAGGCCATCTGTCTGCGTCGGATAGCAGAGGAAGA
The DNA here is from genome assembly GCA_020746835.1 of Stachybotrys elegans. Classification (NCBI taxonomy): domain Eukaryota; kingdom Fungi; phylum Ascomycota; class Sordariomycetes; order Hypocreales; family Stachybotryaceae; genus Stachybotrys; species Stachybotrys elegans. Next base: position 19,918 of record JAGPNK010000029.1, on the reverse strand, counting down.
ACTTGTCTCTTGCTGGGTGATGTGTCGTGTTCTGGAAAGGGTTGCGCCACGGCTCCTGGATCGCCAGTATATCGTACTTCTCAATCTGTTGATCCCGCAGGAGGGAAGCCATCACCGTGTCTTTCGATTTTCTCACGTTGTACTGTAGTATGGATAGTTGATCAGATCGACTCATTATCCTTCTGTGGTATCCATGGTATAGCCGCTGTGGTTCGTCTGCATGTTTGCATCAAGCGCTTCGAGTACTCTCCTCGTCGGGACGATGGTCCTCCTCGGTCTCTGGCTCTTATCTTGTTGATCGTCAGACAGAACGACGATTTCGTTTCCCACGTTCTCTTGATCGGTTTGACTATTGTCAGGGTTCAATCTCTTCTGGCCTCGTTTGTTCGGTGACCTGCTTCGATCCGGTCGTTGGGAAGGTGTCAATATAACGCTCCTCAGTGCTGGCTGGCCTTGAGGCTTTGCTGGCGGGGTTATTCTGACCGATTCCTCCGGGACCGGGTGATAGCGGGGTCGAAGGTTGTATGCCGTCTTGATCTTCGATAGTTCCTGCTTCCGAACCGGGCATGAAGGGCTCCATGCTTCGTGGTTGTCCCGGCAGGCGGCACATTTCCGCGGGGCGTTCCTGTCATTCTTCGCTGGGCATTCCTTGGTGGGATGAGGTTGAGCGCAGTAGCCACATGCTACGTTAGCCTTGCACTGGGTTCCTATGTGGCCGTATTTGTGGCACTTGAAGCACTGCCTCAGCCTGCAGTGCCTATCATATCGCTCACACTGAAGGACCTCTCCTTGCCAGATAAGCCCCTCGTCTATGATCTTGTTAGCATCTTCAGCTCGCTTGAACTCTACTACGATGGACGATGCCGTCTTCGCTTTCGAGTTCCGAGTAAGCCATCCTATGTATTTGATCTCTGCGTTGGGGATGAACGGTTTATTGTCCTGAAGGATGCTATCTCTGACCTCCTCGAACCGTTCCATGTTCATCGAGCTAGTCCGAATGCCATGTGCTAATATACCGTACGAGGGAGTGCGTATGACACTGCCGTTGCCGATCCTCTGTTCCCAGTCTCCTGAGAACTGTCTCAGAGCTTCCATGTCTGCTGTAGTTGCTGTCTTGATGCTCAGGTCGCCGCTCTTTAACTGGTTAGTAGAAACTGTTTTGATCTTTGCAATATGCTCATTACCGCTTTGCTCAATCGCATGGTCGATATGCGCCTTGAGGGCACGTGGGGTCATAGCTCGGAAATTTCCTATGGTAATTGGGTCTCTAATGTTCACTACGATTTCACGCTGCGGTTGTGTTGTCGGTGTTCTGTGATTTTGCGGATTGTGCATGCTGGATGCCAATCCGCCCCTCGCTGCGACGCTGGCATATGTTTGGGCTATTTTGGTTTGGTGCTGTTGGTTTGCAAGCATCATCTCCCTCACCATGTTCAGCGTTGTCTTGCTGATCTCCTTGGCTTCCTTGGCGGTAGTGCTTGCTTGTTCTGCGAACGTGGCGGTTTTCTCGACTACAGCATCAATTTTGTTGAGGTCGGCTTTGATGTCTTTAATCGCGCGTGCTGCGTTTTCTGTGGCTATTTTCGTCTCGGCGTGTACGGCTCGTACGGCGTCGTGGATATGGTCGACGTCGGGGATCTTGGCTAGCTTAGCGAGGAAGCTCAGGGTGCTCATGAGGGCAGCCCTGACGGCTCGCGGCTCGAGGGGTTGTCCGTTAGTGGTGTCGATGAAGGTCACTGCAGTCTGTAGGTATCGGCTTAGTTTCGCGGCGTGCTCGCGATGGTTAGCTGGCCAGTCCGGGACCGGGGGCCATGGTGTTGCCATGATGCCTGTGTCACACTGGGCCATGCAACTGGCTCTCGGCAATCCGATTGACCCTGCGGGCGGGTGTCGTGCTACTACAAAGGGCTGATTTCAAAAATTTCGTTCTCGCTGGTTGTGAAGTTTTTTTTTTTCGCTTGCCCAGTGGTAGTCCTCTAATTGACGACGCCAAGAGGGAGATCACGTGCCGCTTAGCTAATGCAGGCTCCCTACAGCAATGGGCCCTCTGCAAACGGTGATAAGCCCAGCAATAAGAAGGACCCGACGATACCTACAAAGGCTCTCATGACAGCGAAGACCTCCACGACTACGAAGGCTTCCGCGACAACGCAGACTCCCGCGACAACGAAGACTCCCGCGACAACGAAGACGCACGCGACAACGAAGACGCACGCGACAACGAAGACGCACACGACAGCGAAGGCCTCCACGATAACAAAGGTTCCTGAAACGGCAAACGGCCTCCCGACCGAGAATTACCCCACAATAGCGATGGCCTCGAGCAATCTTAGGTATCGATGGGCTGTATAGTACTCTGTACATATGTCAGATAACCCATATATGAAGCGCCACGTTGGGACATTGCTGAGGCGCAGGAATCATGAAACGAGAAAAACATGCGGAACGCACCATGGTACTCTTGCTGAACTAAGCGCATCGCAGCGGACGAAAACTGGGAACAGTCAGGGAGCCCAATTTAAGGGCTCCCCCAAACTTTTTCGTTTGCTCACTGCCAGCCGATAGTTCCTGAACAGGGGAAATACACATACAGACCGAACCTAACAGGAGCCATTTTTGGTCCCTTTGACAGGACCACAACAGCGGCAGCCAGACCGGTGTCAACCATAGCACCATGAATAACTCATTTGGCAGATAGTACCCTGCGGATAGGCCTATCCTATCACATAGCTTGCGTGAAACGGTATTAAGTCAAGTTCCGAAAGAGTAAGCACGATTCCTTGGTCCATGTCATCCTAATGCAGGCATTGCTTGATCGAAGCGAAGTGGTCTATTATGTTCTACCTTGTCCTCGATAGGCTCCTCTGGCAAGCTGGTTAAAACCGCTTCTTTTTTGTTGGCAGCGGAAAGTCATCATCAGCTGCAGCCACTTTCTCCACAGCTCTCTCCTCGTCGAGGCGGAATTGGGTTTCATCGTCGGACAGTAGACGATCAGGTGAGCTAGACATGGGAGGGCGCCGCCTTTTCTTTCGGCCAGATCGAACTCCGCCATTTTCAACATGTTCTCTAGCAGTCTGCATCTCTTCTGCCTGAACGAGAAGCTCTGCAAGCCTTGCATATGTTATATGTAGTTCCGTCGCTCCCAGCCCTCCACAAAGCTCGTCCGGTGCGAAATCCCCTAACGAGAGTCTGACCACTTCCGTTGAATTCACAATCCGGCCATCGGAAGATCGAAATGGCTACTTGAGTTAGATCTGTCCAGTTAATTGTGCAATGTTACATACCTGATCCGCAATCTCTTGTTTTACATCAAGAACCTCCTCCCCATGCTCGCAGATGGAATCAGCCCGCCACAAAGATACCGTCGATGGTTTCGGCTCGTCGTTAACATCTATTCCAATAACGACTTTAATATCTCCGTTCGAAAGCTGTATATACTGCCACGCCAATTTCCCGAGGTCTTTACCATCTTGAGAATAGGATATCTCTAAAACGACCCCAGGATACGCTGCCTTCCGATGTTGGAATTGTCCATCTGGATGTCGTTGCAACACGCGACCGGAATCGCTAGCCCCCCCCTCTTCCGTGTCTTGGTTCAGACGTATGCGGGACGAAGCCCCTTTCCTTATCTGTGCCGCGAATTCCCCAGTCGCATCTCCCTGTGCAGCGATGCGTTTGATGTTTTCGTATATTTCATCGGCAATGGATGCAGAGAGAAATTCGTGAATTGGGCTAGGCATACGGATACGCAAGTCTCGGGATTTAGGATCATAATCTATCCTACAGCAAATTAGTCCGGTGGAATCAAACACAGCTAGAGGTCTGACTTACCGTAACTTGTCCTCGGCATATGAGCCCAATGATGGTTCAGCGTTTAGCGCGGCCTGGAGCCGATCTAATTGCGACGGTGATAATTTGGCTGAAGACTCTTGTACGTTTAGTTGACTATCTCGATGGTTCTTCAATATGTTTACGAAGTCGTCCACGGTCCGATCTAGCGCGCTTCGCTCGACTGAGGCTGGTGGAGTCAATGGCAGCGCACTGGGCCTTTCTGGAGGAGTATTGGCAAAGGCTTTCTGGCCACCTTGTGTGAATACGGAGGCCTCGTTGGCCATTGTCGAACGATTGTGGACGAATGTAGGAGAAGTTGTGTAGAACCATCAGCTACCCGCTCTGGTCGGTGCCTGATTACGGTCCCGGGAAAATGTTGATCCTGAGAGAGCTTAGTCAGCCCCATGTCCCAGCGATCCATTGAGAGAGGTACTATGAGAATTACAGGGGTTGAAGGGGTTATTGGGTTTGGGTCATCCTGGGCCTAGAATTATCCACTCCTGGGTGCCCCGACTCCTCGGGATGCCACAAGCATCGAACCGACGCGAGCGGCATGTGCGCCAATGCAAATAGTGGAGGATGCGGCCGATGGAGCAGATGCGCCAATTGCGGGAGCAGCGACCGGCATGGTTAGACGCGGGCTCGAGGCCAGGTCTAGCCTTTGCCCACCGCCTCCACAAAACATTTATGGGTCTGGATCCTGCGAATCACCGTCCAGAGACGAACATGAAACGATTTTGCCAGCAGAAGCAGAACTGCCATTGCCGCAGTTATAGGTTTCACGGTCGAATCGCGTTGTGTTCTCGAGCAGTCCAAACCTTCTTTGCCATCATTCAGGAAACCTCATGCAAGCAACGGCGGCCTCGGCGACTTGTAAGCTTTGGCACTGGCTCTTGGACGGCGTTGTGTCATCTTGACACCAAAACTGTCAGTCTCAACTTTGGAAACTTGGATTCAGAAAGCACCCGAAGGAGGTTGCCACTGTGCCATACATGTCACCATTTGATTTGATTTGATTTGATTTGATTTGATGTATTTTCCGTCCAGCGGCCTCCAGGCCGCTCAGGAGCTGTTGGATAAGGGCGAAGGACGCGGTGGTCCGGGAAGTCGAGCAGCCGAGGCTAGGAGGATATCGTTGATTAAGGGGCAACAAGGCCCGGGGTTTCAAGCAGCAGGATGCTGCGAATATCATCTGGGCAGCCAGAGCTGCAGAGGTCGGTCGGTCGGGGCAGCGTGGCAGGGAAAGGTCAACTCTCTGAATCCCTTTCTTGTGGTGGTTGTTAAGGTCCCGATAAAGCCCAGGTGGAATTGCTGCGAATTTTATCCTGTGAAAAAATTTCCCCTAGCAAACCACTAACAATGGTTGCCAGGGGAAATTTTTGTACAGGAGAGTTTCATACATGTCACCATGACCGCTGTCGAGATGTGTACAGGGTAGCTAGGATTCAATGAAGTCACCAACCCAGAATTTAAAAACTTCACAACCAGCGAGAACGAAATTTTTGAAATCAGCCCTTTGTAGCAGCACGACACCCGCCCGCAGGGTCAATCGGATTGCCGAGAGCCAGTTGCATGGCCCAGTGTGACACAGGCATCATGGCAACACCATGGCCCCCGGTCCCGGACTGGCCAGCCAACCACCGCGAGCACGCCGCGAAACTAAGCCGATACCTACAGACTGCAGTGACCTTCATCGACACCACCAACGGACAACCCCTTGAGCCGCGAGCCGTCAGGGCTGCCCTCATGAGCACCCTGAGCTTCCTCGCTAAGCTAGCCAAGATCCCCGACGTCGACCATATCCACGACGCCGTACGAGCCGTACACGCCGAGACGAAAATAGCCACAGAAAACGCAGCACGCGCGATTAAAGACATCAAAGCCGACCTCAACAAAATTGATGCTGTAGTCGAGAAAACCGCCACGTTCGCAGAACAAGCAAGCACTACCGCCAAGGAAGCCAAGGAGATCAGCAAGACAACGCTGAACATGGTGAGGGAGATGATGCTTGCAAACCAACAGCACCAAACCAAAATAGCCCAAACATATGCCAGCGTCGCAGCGAGGGGCGGATTGGCATCCAGCATGCACAATCCGCAAAATCACAGAACACCGACAACACAACCGCAGCGTGAAATCGTAGTGAACATCAGAGACCCAGTTACTATAGGAAATTTCCGAGCCATGACCCCACGTGCCCTCAAGGCACACATAGACAATGCAATCGAGCAAAGCGGAAACGAGCATATTGCAAAGATCAAAACAGTTTCTACTAACCAGTTAAAGAGCGGCGACCTGAGCATCAAGACAGCAACTACAGCAGACATGGAAGCGCTGAGACAATTCTCGGGAGACTGGGAATATAGGATCGGGAACGGCAGTACTATACGTACTCCGTCATACGGCATACTAGCGCATGGCATTCGGACTAGTTCGATGAATATGGAACGGTTCGAGGAGATCAGAGATAGCATCCTTCAGGACAATAAACCGTTCATCCCCAACGCAGAGATCAAATACATAGGATGGCTCACTCGAAACTCGAAAGCGAAGACAGCATCGTCCATCGTAGTAGAGTTTAAACGAGCCGAAGACGCTAACAAGATCATAGACGAGGGGCTTATCTGGCAGGGAGAGGTCTTTCAGTGCGAGCGATATGACAGGCAATGCAGGCTGAGGCAGTGCTTCAAGTGCCACAAATACGGCCACATAGGAACCCAGTGCAAGGCTAACGTAGCATGTGGCTATTGCGCTCAATTTCACGCTACCAAGGAATGTCCAATGAAGAACGACAGGAACGCCCCGCGGAAGTGCGCAGCCTGCCAGGACAACCATGAAGCATGGAGTCCTGTATGTCCGGTTAGGAAGCAGGAATTATCGAAGATTAAGACGGCATATAACCTGAGACCCCGATACCACCCTGTCCCGGAAGAATCAATTCGGGTGCTGCCGAATGCAAGGCTGCAAGGCCAGCTAACACTGAAGAGCGTCACATTGACACCCTCTCAGCGACCGGACCGAAGCAGGTCGCCAAACAAACGTGGCCATAAGAGATTGAACCCGGACAACAGTAAAAATGGCCAAGAGACCGTGGAAAATGAAATCGTCGTCCTGTCAGATGACCAGCAAGATAGAAACCAGAGACCCAGAAGGACTATTATCCCGACGAGGAGAGCACTTGAAGCACTTGATGCGAACTCACAGACGAACTACAGCGGATATACTATGGACACCACAGAAGGATAATGAGTCGATCCGATCAGCTATCGATACTACAGTACAACGTGAGAAGGTCGAGGGATACGGTAATGGCCTCCCTTCTGCGAGACCAACAGATTGGGAACTACGATATACTGGCCATCCAGGAACCTTGGTGCAACCCTTTCCAGAACACAACACACCACCCAGCAAAAGACAGGTTCTTCCTCTGCTACCCGGCACGGGCAGGCGGCCCCCCAGCACGAGTGTGCTTCTTTGTCAATAAGAGACTGGATACCTCAACATGGCACTTCAAAGAATATAGCCGAGACCTTTGCAGCATCATCGTCAACACCAAGGAAGGAGAAAGACAGGGAGAAGGAGAAACAGGGACAAAACAAATTGCCATAACCAATGTATACAACCCTCCACAGAGGACAGAGGGTAGAGCGAGCACGGTCGTGCAACTGGGGAGAATGCTGGACAGACTAACCAATGTGGAGCACATTGTTGTGGGAGATTTCAATTTGCACCACGAGATTTGGGGCGGAGCCGTCGAACAGAACGTCGAAACGGAAACCGAAGACCTACTATCAATAATCGATAAACATGGTCTAATAAGCCTGCTCCAACCTGGTACCACCACATACGAGGAGAACGGAGTCAGAACGACAATAGACCTATCCCTCGCCACTACTACTCTCGCCGACCGCTTGATCAGATGTGAGATCGAGTCAGGCATGAACCACGACTCAGACCACCTCCCGATAGCCACATGCATAGATACAAGGATCAGCTACAGACAAACGCAGCCGAGACGAAACTGGAGAGCTATGGACAAGAAAACCTTTGCATCCGAGCTTGAGAGACGCTTACCCCCACGGAGACGGCCCAGAACCAAAACGGCACTCGACAACTATGTGGAAGAGGTTGTTACAGCTCTGACACAAACGATTGACATCTCAGTCCCAACAAGCAATCCATGCTCAAAGGCCAAGGCTGGATGGAATGAAGAATGCAGTCATATACTGTCAGAAACCAAGCGTCTACGGAGGATCTACAGTGCAACACACACCGAAGAAGCGTGGGAGGCATACCGCGTGGCACGCAACAAGAAAGGGAAAACGATCAAGAAAGCCCTCCGGAAAATGCACCGAGACACCATAGAGCGGGCAGCAGAATCTCCCGAGAAGCTTTGGCGTACCACCAAATGGGCACGAAGTAGGGAAAGCCAAGCACCAGAGTTAACCCCGGTGATCAAAGACCCAGCCACAGCACAAGAAGCGACAACACCTGAGGAGAAAGCCAGACTGTTCAGGCATGCCTTCTTCCCGAATCCACCAGAGGCAGACCTCAGTGACATTGATGGAGCAACATACCCAGAGCAGATCGAACTGCCGAAGATTACCACGGACGAAGTGGAAGACGCGATCCTAGCAACCGCAGCCAACAAAGCCCCCGGTCCAGACGGAATAACAAACAAGGCACTGCAGGCCGGAGCGACACAGATCAAAGAACATCTCGCAAGGATCTTCAATGCTAGCCTAGACCTAGGCTACTACCCACAGCATTTTCGGTCCTCCACGACAGTGGTCCTCAGGAAACCAGGGAAATCCGACTATACAATACCGAAAGCCTACAGGCCGATTGCCCTACTAAACACTGTCGGGAAGATTATGGAGTCTGCGCTGGCAAAGCGTCTGAGTTACCTCGTTGAAACGTATGAGCTTCTTCCACATGCGCATATCGGCGGGCGGAAGGGGAAATCCACAGAACATGCGTTCCACCTTATCCTCGACAAGATATACGAAGCATGGGACAACGGAAAGGTGGCCAGTCTTCTCTTACTTGATATCTCGGGCGCCTTCGACAATGTGTCACACAAAAGACTGCTACATAACTTACGCAAACGCCGCGTCAGTGAGAAGATTGTCAGGTGGATCGCTAGCTTTCTCAAAGACAGGAGGACAAGAATCGCAGTGGACGGATTTCTATCGGAGTGGTACAGAACAGAAACAGGAATACCGCAAGGCTCAAACCTCTCCCCAATACTATATATATTCTACAATGCTGATCTGATCGAGGCCTGCCATGACGACGAGTCCATCTCAGCAGGCTTCATCGACGACACAGCAATTCTCACATGGGGCGATAGTACACTGGAGACCTGCAGGAAGCTAGGCTCTGCATTGAGAAAGGCGAAGGCCTGGGCGACGACGCACGCTTCCATACTGGCACCGGAGAAGTTCCAGCTCACCCACTTCACAAGGGCGAGAACCAAATTCGATATCAACCAAGCTTTACAGACAGAGACAGGGTCCATCCAGCCCAGCCCAGCATCAAAGTACCTCGGCCTCATAATGGACACCAAACTCATGTGGAAGGCACACATTGACGAAATAGAACGAAGAGTGACCAAAACCATCGCAGCACTCAGTAGCCTTGGCAGTTCGACATGGGGCTTCCCGATGCGGGAGTTACGCACAGTTTACAGAGGAGTGGCAATACCACAGATGATGTACGCCTGCTCGGCCTGGTCCAACGCGAATTGGTCTGCTAATGGCGAGTCAATCAGCGCAAGGGTGCTGAGGAAGCTACAGAGCCTCCAAGCAAGAGGAGCACGGGTCATAAGCGGAGCATACAGAGCAACATCAATACCAGCCTTGAACATCGAAACGTATCTGCTTCCGGTCGAGGAGCAAATCCTGAAACACAACATTGATGCACTAGGACGCATTGGACCAGCGCAAAGATCGCTCCCCGAATCAGCAGGAAACAGACAAAAGAGGAAGAGTCCGAGGCAAGCTATCGAGCAGACTATCCGGAACTTGAAAGGGCCGAATATCCGACAACAAGAACAGGCGAGCGCATATATTACTCCTCCATGGTGGCGCGGGCCAAGATGTCATATCGAAGGCAATACAAAAGCAGCCAAGCAGAAACACCTGGAACAGCTATCAGACCATACAGCCATACACATCTACACCGACGGCAGTGGCATCAATGGTCATGTGGGAGCAGCAGCAGTATGTACAACGACACAGGAGAACCGGGCAGCATACATGGGCACCGAGCGGATCTCAACCGTACATGCCGCTGAACTACAGGGCATCTTGCTGGCTCTACAGATGGCGCGGGAAGACAAGCTGCGAGGCAACACAAGGAGTAGAGTGTGCATATACACAGACAACCAGGCAGCCATAAGGTCCTCGGCTAAACCAAAAGGCAAACCCGGAGCATATCTCTTGAAAGCCATCGCAGAACTCACAGAAGAGCTCCAGCAAAATGGACTACCTGTGGAAGTTCGATGGATCCCAGCCCATGCAGGGGTTTGGGGAAACGAACAAGCCGACAAAGCAGCCAAGGAAGCCACAGGATGGAGGGAAGGAGGAGCCAATGGACCCAGAGCGGCCGAGCCTCCTGAACTATTGGCACTCCGTTCAACGCTCAAGATGTGGACGCACAAACACGTTCACAAAGCCTGGCAAGACAAATGGGCCAATGAAAGCCGGGGCAGGGTCTGCTTCCGTTATACGCCGAAACCAACAAAAGAGGTATTACAGCTGCACACGAAACTCAACAAGAGACAAAGCGCACTGTTGATCGGGTTGCGGACCGAGAAGATAGCTACCAAGCACTTCCTCTTCAAGCAAAGGGTACCAGGCGTCACGGACGACAAGTGCCCCTGCGGACAAGGACGACAAACGGTATTGCATATCCTCCTGCGATGCCGGAAGCATCGACAACTCCGGAACCAGGAACTTGGCGACATCCTAGGACTAAGCGACCTTCGAAGGGTGTTGGGAGAGCGCAAAGCAGCCGCGAAAGCCGTCAGATTCATGGAACAGACAGGGACCCTTGGGCATCTCGGGGTCGAAACGTAGCCAGACGATGTCGGGCGCTGGGGGGAGACTGTAGGTACATGGACCCTATACACGAGGCGGATGTGGCCGCCTTTACTGAGCCTGAAAACTGTTGTACATTAGTAGAGAACCAGATTCTGCACGATGGTGCCAGCCACGAGTAGAATGAGGTTGAGGAGAAAGCGGGATCATTGGGGACAGCTGGTCAATGTTTGTTGATGTTGGCGAAGTGGGGCGAGCCTCGGATTAACACCGGAGCGAGCTTCGGCTGTCCGCCAACCCCGCTAACCGGGCATGGCTGCTTATGTATCTAGCGGCTACAACCGAGTAGGAATATAACCTAACCTAACCTAACCTAGGGTAGCTTACTAGCTTTGGCCTTTACTGTTTCTTCTACCACCTACTACCCAGCGAGACTCGGTTTGAGGAAACTTGTAGGCTAAAGCTGATATTTGACAAACGAGAAAGACATGCAATAGTTCTCTGAAAGAGCCCGAATGCTCCTGCAAGTCAGCACGGCCTTCGAAACCAAACAAGCACTGCAGGATACTCCAACTTCGTTGGCCTAATATGGTATGGGCGACGATAGGTAGATAAGGTGTTATCGCCCAGCCATAGTATTCGCCTCGCAGGCGCCTCCAGCCTTATCCACATTCATTATCGCGATTTCCTTTCTATAGTTCAGTATCCATAGAGTCACTATCAAATCCGTGATCAATATTATCCCCCGATCCATAAGGTAAGTCATAGTCGTCGCTGCCCTCTGTGAAATCACCAGCAGCTTGGCGACGAACATCCCGGGCGTCATGCCACCTCAACACTGATAGAATATGGCATAAAGCGTTTCGTCTCCCTTCCCATAACAGAAGGTTATACCACTTCATTCCGTGCATATAAACGCATGTGTCTTTCCCTTCATCGTTAACAAGTTCTCTCTGAGCTGTCTCGTTTGTTGCGTCGAGATATTCCACATAGTCATCGCCAAACTTGAAGTGGAAGAAACACATATAAGTACTGTTGGCTGCAATTAGAAAGACACTGTGAACAAGATAATATGTTAGCAGTTGTTTTGATGTATTGTTGTGAGGCGAACTTACTCTTCTTTCAGGAACAGCGGATTTCCCTTCTTTGTGATTATTGCCTCGCCGAGGCATTGAGCCAGGTTCTCATTTGAGATGACAGGGATGTAATTCCCTGTTGATTCGTCCAAGCGGACATACTTGAATGCTCTTTTTGCCTCAAGCAGGGCCAAGAATGGCTGGCTTATTTCCCATCCGGACCCTACCTTATGCATCGAGCAGATCCCTCCATCATCCTCAGCGGTAATACGGACATTCCCGGCAACGTAGGCATTTGTTGTCCTGCGCTCTATCCGTGGTCTCGCCTCAACTTCCGTTAACCCTAACCCTAATCTACTAAGGGCTGAGCTTGGGGACAAAGCTTCGGCAGTTCGATACCTTCTTGATGTCCATGACATCCGCCATATCAAGTCTACCAAGTAAGTAACCCTTACTGTCCAGTGATGAATCTAATAACGCCTGGCCACAGCGATAGGCTGCCCTTCCATTTTAATCAGCAGAGTGTCGCTAGTCTGCAAACCCTCGGCACCTTCTCAAGCTCCTCATACAACTCAGCCCCTCCAACCCTCGCCTATCTCCACCTTGAGACCTTACGACTCTGGCGCAACCAGTCAATCAACCGTTCAGCCTCCAAATACGACGGTCCACAGATCGCTTCTCTTCAACAGAAGCAGCAACGCCATATCCAACCGGAGAATGAAGTAGAGGATCCCTATATCGTTGCCCTTCTGATTGCCCTCGCCGAAGGATAGAAGCGCCAACAAGGCATGTCTTCAGAGGTGGCTGAGATCCCCAAAGAGACCATGGCGTACTTCAAGGTATGCCACGTAATATTGTTTAGTAACAAGCTACTGACTGAGAGCTAAAAGGCTCATCTTCTAGCTCTTATACAAGGAACCAAAACATAGGGACAAAGCCTCTATTTCTACACAGCTTGCATCCCTGCTGCGTTCCTCGATCGGTTTGACAGGCCATCTCAATATTTTCCATGCGACCCAATTCTCATTTCATACTACCGCATTCCGCTAGAATCGGGTATGAGCACGATAGCAATGATCCGCCGCGTAATCTCTGCTGTGAGGCAGCAGGCGGATAAAAGGTAAGGGCAGAAGCTGCGTTGTAGGCATTCGTGAGAGGCTGCCGTACTGTATACATAGAAAAGGTAGTAATTTCGCAGAAGTTTTCACAAACTCGAGGGATTGTTACTATGTAGGCAGGTATATTTTTATCTACCGAACTAGCTGGTATGGTTCCTGGATGCTTGTAGCATACGGCTGAGGTAAGTCCACTGAAGGAAACTGTCCCTCGGGACATTGATGGCAATAAATATACGCTGACCAAAGAACTCAGGTTATACTAATAAGCTGGCCGATGGCGCTTTTTCGCTTGTGTCTCCAAATCATTCTCTTGTGACCAATCTTTGCGCTTGCCAGAGCGTTTTCTCCTTATTAATTGCGAATAAACGCCCAGGAGGGAAGCATTGTCTTTTGTATCTAATTGTTTATTCGGCCTGTCATAGTTATATGAGCTCATTCTACGCTTTGGGCGGGAAGCCAAATAGTCATTGCTATACTGCGAGACTGGCTTTGTTGGAGCTGCATGGGGTGGAGATAATTCTTTACTATCCAATCGCTTATGTGGCCTTTTAATAGAATCTGAGCTTGTCCTTGTTCTAGGCCTTTTGTAGGAAGCAAAGCCTTGATTGCTATTGCTGTCTTGCAAACCTGGCTTTGTAGGAGCTGGCTGGGATAGGAATGATTCTTCGCTATGTAATTGCTTATATGGCCTTTTGATGGAGCGTGTCCATATTCTAGACCTTTTGCGGGAAACAAAGTATGGACTGCTATCGCTGTCTTGCAAACTTGGCTTTATAGGGGCTGCTTGGGGTACCAATATAGCCTTGGACATTGAAGATTGCGCTCTGCTATTGCTATGGAATGGCAAATGGTATTTGATACCGGTAGTCTTGCGCTTTAGAAAGTGTAAAATCCTTCTTCCTAGTAACGGCATAATGGGAATGGTGAGGCAAGGAATAACCGATGAAAAGAAGGGAAAGACATACAGTATTTAACTTGCTGTACGTAGTGTCTATGTGTGTGGGGGCTGCCAGTACCAGGGCTTTGTTTACAGATTAGTTACTAATCAGACGGAGGCCGTTATTGGCGTCGCGTCAATGGCTCATCTAGAGCCAGTAAACAGCTATTACTATACCAGTACTGTAGGTACCTGCCTACGCTACATATGAAGCTTGAATTCTCAGACTGCGATTGGCCTTCTATTAATTTCGCCACGCGGAGCCATATATGGCTAGCTGAATGCCATGGCTGTGTGAACATCAAGCGCCAAGCAGCCGATTAGAGATGCATGCGTATGGCCCATGCGGAAGAGCCGAAAATGGAGTTGACAAAGAATCCAGCATGATTAGATCATCCACTGGCTAGTGAAATGAAAATAGCGGCATGTACCTGGACGGATAAATTCTTCTTTAGCTACCGCTACTGATGGCACCACAGCCCACCAAACATGTCCGAAACCGGGTTTCGAGCTACGTCTCGGCGTATTCAAGTTGAAAAATCTGCCAAACATATTGGTGTTGCCCGTGTTCAAATTGGTATCTTGCATTTCCCAAACGCAAGAAGTCCGGATCCGAAAAACGTAAAACGCATCAAGAATCTGTTCCAGGAACAACAGGGATGTACGCCCGATGATGTCTATAATCGAATACCAGCTCTTATCGATGAGAGCACCTTATGCAAAGCTCTTGCCGCCACAACCTTATCCCGAGAGGCACTGCTCTCTCCTGGGCCCGACTACCCTATACTGGATTTCCCACCCGGAACACATCTCGCGTGTCTCCGAGGGCAACATCGTGTGGAAGCTGCAAAGGAATCACCTAATTTTGTCGAATTTTATTGGACCATTGACCTATTTGAGGCAGGTCTGTTAGGTACTCCCTACTACTTAGTCTGGTCGGGACGCTTAACGAAGCCAGATATCAGCGAGGAAGCCAAACAAGATTTGGTGGAAGAGTATTCCAACGAGAGAAGACCCGACGACGGCGAGTTTTACTATAAGATACGCCTGTATCAAGGCAGGTTTGGGCAGCCGCCGAACCCTTATTTCGAGAATCGGTGGTGGTCACGCCTAGCTACGGTATCTGTAAAGGGGTCCAGGAACCCAAGGGATCGTCTTAATCAGCTATTCAAGCATGATAAATTTGCAGAGGCCTTTGATGCATTCCAGCACCTGCCGGCCATTTACAGCGGTCTGCGCTTGAGTGCGGTGAATAAGATGATACCGATGAGGTGTGACGAGGTAGATACTTTTCCATTTTAAAGGAGAGTGTATAAATGACAAACAGAAATTGCTACGCTACCTTGAACACATTAGGAAATTTTGGTACTACGTCTTTGATAATAATGAGCAGGATATGCAACATCTTGATGTAGCTTCCTTGCGTGTGCTAGAGCTCAAGGCACCAGGTGCTTGCGAGGCGGAGGCCCAAGTTCTTTACAGTCGAGTCTGCTCAGGAGAGATCCTTGGGGCCTTTGATAATGAACGGCGACAAACCATTTGGAGGAGAATATGTTCTGAGACAGTCCACTGTCTGGTTCCAAGTCTCACCGGATTTTTTAGCGATCTCACGCATTTCAAACTTGTAGCGGACAGCTTCAAGTGGCTGGTGCGTGTCTCGGGAGAAGAGACCATACAATCTGTCTTGAAATCCTCGTATACAAATGCGGATACAGATCTCTGTCTAGTTCAGGTTTCTGACTCCTCAGTCAAGTCCATCCCGGCAGGCAAGGCGGACCCATTTGATATAGCGTACAGGACCTTGTGGCTCTTTGCGTACCGCGAGTACGAGGAAATGCCAGTCGAGGTAAAGAAGAAAGTAGCGGGCCCAGCAAAAGGACAAGCCAACGAAGAGATACTTTTTGAGTTTGCTTCACTGGCCCACAAGCTCGGTTTTCGATCTGATCAGATCGAAAGCTTGCGACACGGAGACCCGGACCGCGAAATTGCTCGAAGGCTTCTTCTAACGGCCCGAAGTCCCAATCGTTTTAGATACAACGATCTCGATGGCTGCATTAGACAAGTCGCAGGGTTGATCAAGTTAGCTCAAGCAATAAGCGACGGTGAAGGCATGGATGAGGGCAGATGGATAGACGATGGAAAGCCGGAGCGAAGTGGCAAACCCAAGCCTCATGATCATTTGCGGGATAAATCGAAGATGTTCATCAATACGCTTCACGCTTCTTTGAACCGCGAAACGACAGTCTCATCCCTTTTTATCCAAAGATCTAGCTACTTCGCTTTCTTTGGCAAGGATTGCAAGGTTGACATTACCCCCATCAATGAAATGCCCGGGGAAACGGTATTAAGTGACCAGGAAATGTTTCAAGCATGCGATGTCGCGAACCGAGAACCACGCGCTGGAGAGAATGGGACCCTCATGGAGGATCAGCACAGCCCACAGATGATAGAGGAGGATAATGGCGGACAAGACCAGCACGAGCACGTTATGCATATTATGGAAGCCCAGCAAGCAAAGTTAGATCAACTCGCTCAACGTGAGCGGGAGCTGCAAGAAGCATCCACGCAAATTCAAGGGGCCATAGTCGAGCAACAGAGCAATCTAAATCAGCTGGTGGAACAAGTGGCCGCCAAACAAAGCACATTGGAACAACTCACGAAAGAAGCAAGCGAAAAAAATGCGTATATAGAGAATCTGGAGTCAGAGGAACGAAGATTAAACGATGCAGTGGCAAAATTGTCTATCAAAGCACTCCAGGCTGAACAGACACAGAGAGAGCGACAAGAAGAGCTGGAGAAGGATCTCCAATCTGCTATGAATGAGCTTGCCGCGATGAGATCGGAGCTAGAAGAGGACATTGATCGACTGAGAGCCAGACAAGCCGCACTGAACTCGCTTGTTGCGCCAGAACCTCATGTTGTACATGCACTGCCTGAGCAGGCAAATGCTGGATCCATTATAACCAATCTGGATTTCTCCGAGAACCTTTCTGGTAGACCATCAGAGGAGCTAAACGTATGCAGCACCAGTCCGTGGCAGGCCGTAAAAGCTGGACTTGGAAATCACGAAGAAGAGCCCGAGAAAGGTACCGAGGATGAAGGAGACTTAGAGATGCCCGGCAATGCAGGGGTCGGCATAAAAAGCAACCCCTCCAAGATAGGCAACATAAGGTATCGCCTGAATGACAAAGAATTCATGCATTTCTTTGTTGAGGATTCATCCGAACCTGAACCTGAACCTCAGGGAAATAAGAGAAAGAGGTACTTACCACAGATGGCTCCAGGCTTGCAACATATAGGCTCAGGGAGGCAGGTGGGAAACAGCCATCAAAGACGAAAGTCAACAATCGCACCACAAAATAAACTAATGGAGTTTGGTGTGGGATCTTTACGTCCTACAGCGCAATTAGGTCAAGGAGTTGATCTTCTGCAACAACTTGGTCCTCTGCAGCCAGTACAATTTGGGCAAGACACATCGCCCGAAGATCTGCTAGGCTCAGGAAACAGAGTAGGAAGAAACTGTCAAGGACTAAAGTCAACAATAGCATTGCCAAATAAACCAACGAAGTTTAGTGTGGGATTTTCACGTCCTGTAGCGCGATTAGGTCAAGGATTTGATCTTCTGCAACCAATACAACTTGGTCCTCTGCAATCAGTACAATCTGGGCAAGACACAGCGCCCGAAGATCTACTGCAAGGTCAGAAAAGTACATCAATACCAGAGCACAACGCTGCCCCCAGAGTCCCCCCAGAAGAATGTGAAACAGTTTCCTCGATTGGAGCAAAGTCAACAGAGGCAACAGAGCCAACAGAGTTGCCCAGAGTCACAGAGAGCGACACACTACAGTCTCCTCCAGCCCCTCCTTACTCTGGAGGCTTGGGCCAAGGGAAAGAAGCTGGCCAAAGCTCAGAGACAAGGCCAAACGGACAATCAATCCCAAACCTGGTAACAACCATCATAACCGACGAGGATTGCCCGACTCGAACTGATATACATCCTAATATGTCTCCTATATTAGCCGACCATCTAGCCGCTACAGCCAAGGGCGCTAGATCGATTATAGATGCCCTGGACTTCTCTCCATCCGAGAACCTTGCTGGGCCATCGCATGAATCAAACCCACGCATTACAAGCTTACGGACGATGGTAAAAGCTGGACTTGGAAACCTTGATGAGCTTGATGAAATCACGGACGATGAAGGGCAGGCTAGCCAATCAGCAGTGTCTACATCTACAAAGAAAATTACTTTGCGCTCAACGAACTTAACATCACAGCTACCACCCGCTGGCACTCCCTCAAGTCTCCCAAGAATGGGAGGGATGAGTGCAACGACAGGCCCCGATAAATCAAATATATCTAGCGGGAACTCCTCCCACGAGCTCTCTAATGAGCCAGAAGAACACATACAGGTTTGGGGCCTTACCCCCCGATTCGGGTTCTTGCGCTTACATATTTGACAGGATCAAGCGCAAAACACAGGACAGCCGAATGAAGCTGGAATAGACTTCAAAGAAAAAGTAGGGGAGGAATGGCAACTGAGACATAAATTCCTACCAGATCCTTCGGATTCATCACAATTACGACGGATATGCCTAAAGTACATAAGACAGAAATATGTGCTTAATGATGGCCAGGGCAAAGTGCTCAATCCTCTCTGCAAAGAAAGTTGGAATGATCCAGATACTGTCTATCTAACTTACTCTCCAAAGAATGATCAGCCTGAAGAGCAAATCGAGAAGACTATCGCCCCTCGTCAAGAAAGAAGAGAATGGCCAAAAGGCTATAGTGTTAAGGATTTACCTGCTGGTCTTGTGCTGTCCAAATAAGGTATTGGTCAGTGCGCGTCGCTCCAGTTTTGGCTCCTAGGGTGAGATAGACACCCTCTGTTCGAACCCTTGACCTCTTCTTTACGGTTAGCGCTTTCGTTAGGCTTACTAGCGCGTTTTAAAGAATTCACAACTCCATAAGTAGCTCTATTAGCCTTAGATTTTCAAGATTCATATATTACGACTTTTGCAACTGCATCTTAAAGGCAAAAAGATATTGAAGCCCCCAGCACCATCCCGGCGGTCTCAAGTACAAAGAAACCAACTGTTATAGCCTGCTCAATAGGGCCAACAGCCTAAGCCTGCCTTTTCTTGAGTCTTACGAGTCAGAAGGTTGGCTTCGTTCGCTTTTGCCTCTGCTTCTATACCCCAGATAGCCCATAAATTCAAGTTTCTGTCGCGCTTTGTGAAGGCCCACGAGCTAGCCCATAAAACCTGTGACCGAGTGTCCTGTAATACATGAAGGGGCCCAATCCCTCATGTATCCCACGCAACTTCGAAGGCTGGCGAGACCTTATCCGTTGCGCCAGATGACAGGTGCTAGGTTGCGTACAAAGAGCAACAATTTGATATATGAGGGTATCTTCAAAGCTCCTCGGACCTTCTATTCGGGCAAAGCTGTTTTGAGGCTATTGCCACCCAACCAGAATGGCATGCCCAGTCAGGTTGCAACCAGCATTACACAGCAAGGGCCCTAGCAATGCTGAGCTTCGAAAACGGACGTAATGGACGCGAGTCAGAATGAGGGCCGCACAGAAGTATAAACAGGGGCCCTTGCCCACCTTCGTAGCTGACCTCAGACCTCTTCACTCGTCAATCAACAACATTCCTACAGTCTCTGAATTCTGACATCAAAGAGCACGCAATGGACGAATTCCAGGAAGCGGTGCTGGATGCAGTTCTTGATATTCTTGAGGCAGAAGGCTGGGTACCAAGCCCACAATGGTCGGCAGAGATGTAAGTAGGCCGATAATTCGTCCTTGTTCAGACTGACAGAGAAAGATACGAAGGACTCTTGACTCCGCCATTGTCACCGCGCCTTGAAGTGGAATAAGTTATAACTTGGTAGGGAGGCGCCTGAACCG
>JAGPNK010000028.1:0-252484 GCA_020746835.1 Stachybotrys elegans | reverse complement strand
TTTTTAGTATTTTTTTTAAATTATATAATAATAAGTTAATTTAAATTCTTTTTTTCTTAAGTATTTTTAAAAAGTAAATAAAGTAGATTTTAAACTATATAAAAAAGTTTTTAATTTTTAAAGAGTTTTTATTAAACTTATTAAACTTATTAATTTTAAAAATATACCTTTCTTTATATTTTTTTATATTTTTTATTTATATTTATATTAGTAAGTATTTAAGTAATAATATTTATAATATTAATAGTAGTATTATAAATATTAATATATTTTAATAAAATATTATTCTATTACTATAGAGTATTATTTTATTTATTAAGTATATTAATTATATTTTATATAGCTATAATATTATTTAAATATTTTTAAATTAGTTTTTACTATTATTTATAATACTAAAGTAGTTTTTAAATATTTAAAGCTTAATTTAGATTTTATATTACTAAAGAATATATTATTATTATAATATCTTACTAATCTAAAGTATTATATAGTATTCTTAAAATATTATATAAATAGTATATAAAAACTATTTAAATAAAAGCTATTAATATATAATAATTTAGTCTATTTTAGTTTAGAGTAAATAAAAGTAAATTAATAACTAAAGTTTTAAGAAACTAAGTTAGGTTTATATTATAGTATTAATTATAGTATTATATTTAGTAATATACTATTTACTAAAGGTAGAAATATAATTAAGTTATATTAATAGCTAGTAAGTACTTTAAAGAGACTTATAGTATTTATCTTTCTATATATTTATATAGTTTAGTATATTAACTATAATTAACTATAATTAATTATATTCTATTAATTTATATAAGGTTATTTATATTAACTATAGTTAATTATATTTTATTAATATATATATATTATATAATTTATAGTTCTATAACTCTTTCTATTAGTTATATTATAATATATTAGTTATACTTATTATTATATTTATAATAAAGCTATTTATAGCTATATAAATTAGTAAAAATTAAACTTAGAAAGTTTTCTATATATATTTATTAGAGAGCTTTTTATATTTTCTTAGAAATAATAAATATATATAAAAAGCTTTCCCTTTTAAACTAGTATAGAGAGAAAAGTATTTAATAATAAATATAACTACTTAGTTATTATAATGCTTTATAGCTATATTATTTTAATAAAAAGGTACTATAATATTATATTCTATAGAGAGTTAGGGCTATTCTTAGTAGTTTAGTTAGTAAAGAAAGTAAATAAATATAAGTTATAACTTTATAACTATATAATAATATTAAATAAAGTTGAAAAATAGATTAGAGATATTAAATTAATTTATTAAAGATATATAATTTTAATAGTTTATTCTAATTATATTTTAAAGAAAAATAGTAATATTATAGTAATATAAAGTTATAATACTAATTTTATTTTATTTAAGCTAGTTAATAATATCTATATAAAGATAATAAGGCTATATATAGTATACTCTATTTTAATATCTTTACTATAAATTATAACTATATAATAACTCTTACTATATAATATTATTTATAGCTTTATTCTAGATATATTATATCTTTTAATAACTCTTTATAAAGAGATAATTATCTAGCTATTTTACTAGATTTTATTATATTTATTTAATCTTAATATAATTCTAGTTAAAATAGACTATTTTCTCTTTATTAGTTTAGCTTTATATTTCTATAAAAGGATTATTAGTATATATTCTATTTATTTACTTATAGTTATTATACTAAATAGGTTTCTATTTAATATACTTTACTAATAATTATAATACCTTTTAATATACTCTATTATAGTATATAGAAGGCTTAGTTTATATAGTATATTACTTTTTTTATATTATTTATATTAAAGAAAGATAGTAAATAAATTATAATATAGTAGCTTAAATACTTTAAAAGGTAATATAGTTATAAAAGATAATATAGTTACTTAAGGTAATATAGCTATAGAACTTAATAAAAATAATACTAAAAATAAAAAAGCTTTTATTAATAGTATATTAATAACTATAATTAATATTAAATAAAATATTTATATTATTAATAGTATAATTAATTATAAACTTAAGTTTAAAAATAAAGATAAAATTTAAACTTTAAAAGAAGTTATTATTAAAGGGAGTAGCTTTATAGTTTTATATAGAGTTACTATTATAATAGGCTTTATATTCCTTAGGGCTATAGTTAAAGGGTTAACTAATATAGAAATATTAGTCTTTATACTATTTATAATAGCTATTTAGCTTTTTAAATAGTTAAAGTACTAAAGGTATATCTTTAATACTATTATATAACTAACTATATAATAATATAAGTATTTTAATAGTACCTTTAGCTATATAGCTTTTTTAATAATTTTAAATATATAAAGCTTTTAATAAGTATTATAAAATATAATTTATTACTTTAATATATAGTAGTTATAAACTTACTATAGATTAAATAGTATATAAAGATTATCTTTTATATATATTACTATTATATATAGAAATATTATAACTAAAGAGACTTATTTTAATTAACTAAAATATAAAGTATATATATATAAAGAAGCCTAAGTATTTTTAAAAATATCTTTATATAAAAAGATAGAGTATTTTATAGTTAAACTCTTTATACTTTAACTCTTTATAATACTTTTTAGAAAATCTAGCTCTATATAACCTAATATAATAAATATAATAAATAAAAAGATATCTATATTTACTTCTATACTATTTAATTATAATATAGTAGGTATATTTAGTATAGAAAAAAGAATAATAGTATATATAAACAATAGTAGCCTTACTATCTATAAGACTAAAGAATAGTATTAAATAATAAAAGGATTATTAAATAATATCTTCTATTAGCTAGAGCTAGAGAATAATAAAAGGGCTATAGTAGTAATAGTAATAGTAAGTATAAGTATATATAGTTAGGGGGACCTATAGTTAGTAAACTTAATATATATATATACTATTTATTAGTATATATTCTAATAAGGCTAACTAAAGGTACTATTATCTAGAATTAATTATTAGTTATATATAATAAAAATAGTTTAATAAAATGCTAAGAGTAATATACTAAAATTAGAATACTATATATACTATAATTCTAGTAGAAGTTATTAAGTATATAATAGCTATAGCTATAAATAGTATTATAGCTATATTAGGCTAGAAATATATAATCTAGTATATAAGGCCTAGCTTTAGAATAGAGTTTAAGAAATATATATAAAAAGGCCTTTATCTTTCTATTATATATCTCTCTCTTTCTTTTCTTTCTATCTATACTTATTAAAATCTTTATTATTAATAATACTTAATAGAAAATATAAACTAAAATGCTAGAGGTAGTATAATCTCTCTAAAGTAAGAGTACGAGTAGTTTACTTAGACTAGAGATAGCTAAATAGAGATAAGTCTATCTATTTTAAGAGGCTAAGGAATAGTATTACTAATAGTCTATATTATATAATAGACTAGGGCTTTTAAGCCCTTTAAATAATAGCTTAATAGTCTAGACTTAGGCTCTCCCTAGAACTAGAGAGATAAAAAGAAGGTAAATAGGACTAGTAAGCCTACTAGAGTTTGCTTTAAATAATAGGTCTATATTTTAAAGTCTATTAAACTATTAAAATAGTAGAAATAGCTATTATACTGCTTAGTAGAGAGATTTAGGTGTTTTAGACTATATAAATATAATATAATGTTTAATATATCTCTTACTTTATAAATAGAAAACACTATTTATTAATTATACTACTATTGGCCTATTTATAACTATATTTATAACTATAGTTTCTATAGTATATAGTTAAAGTCTTAATATAGTCCTTAAAATATAGATGATTAAATATATCTATTATATAATAGATAATTGGGCATTTATATTACCTATTTAACCTTAGTATAACTAGAAGAAAGAGAAGACTTATAGCTTCTCTATCCCCCCCCCCCCCTGAGTAGCCTTTGCCCTATACTTAGAGAGAATACTATTTAATTATAAAAATCTTTAATTTAGTTTATAATAGTATTTTTAATTATAATATAGTAGGTATATTTAGTATAGAAAAAAGAATAATAGTATATATAAATAATAATAGCCTTACTATTTATAGAATTAAAGAATAGTATTAAATAATAAAGAGATTATTAAACTATAGCTAATATCTTCTATTAGTTAGAGCTAGAGAATAATAAGAGGGCTATAGTAGTAATAGTAATAGTAAAAGTATATATAGTTAGGGAGACCTATAGTTAGTAGACTTAATATATATATATACTATTTATTAGTCTATTTAGTATATTTTAATAAGGCTGGCTAAAGGTACTATTATTTAGAATTAATTATTAACTATATATAATAAAAATAGTTTAATAAAATACTAAGAGTAATATACTAAGATTAAAATACTATATATACTATAATTTTAGTAGAAGTTATTAGGCTATATAGGCTTATAATAAAGAAGCTAACTTACTATATAATAACTATAGCTATAAATAGTACTATAGCTATATAAGGCTAGAAATATATAATTATATAAGGCCTAGCCCTAGAATAGAGTTTAAGAAATATATATAAAAAGGCCTTTATTTCTTTATTATATATCTTTCTTTTTCTCTTTCTTCTATTATTAAAATCTTTATTATTAATATTATATATAGTAGCTCTATATTCTTAATAAAGAATATAAACTAAAATACTAGGGGTAGTATAATCTCTCTAAAGTAGGGACACTAATAGTCTATTTAAGCTAAAGATAGCTAAATAAAAATAAGTCTATCTATTCTAAGAGGCCTTTAAGGAATAGTATTACTAATAGTATATAATAGACTAGGATTTTTAAGCCCTTTAAATAATAGCCTAATAGTTTAGATCTAGGCTCTTTTTAAAACTAAAGAGATAAAAAGAAGGTAAATAGAACTAGTAAGCCTACTAGGGTTTTCTTTAAATAATAGACCTATTTATATTTTAAAGCCTATTATTAAAATAGTAGGAATAGCTATTTATTATACCGCTTAGTAAAGAGATTTAGGTATTTTAGGGAATATAATATAATATTTAATATATCCCTATAGGTAGAAAACACTTATTAATTATACTATTATTAGTTTATTTATAACTATATTTATAACTATAGTCCCTATAGCTATAAAAGAGATATTATATAGTTAAAGCCTTAATATAGTCCTTAAAATATAAATAATTAAGTATATTATATAATAGGCAATTAGGCATTTATATAATCTATTTAACCTTAGTATAGCTAGAAAGAAATACTTACTATTCCCTTTTAAGTAGCCTTTACTTTATACTTAGGGGGGATATTTTTAATTATATACTATATATAAAGTAAATCTATTTATAATAATTTAAAATACTACTTTATAACTTAGTAAATACCTTTATATTAAAAGGTTATATTATAACTAAAGTAATAATATTAATTAATTTAAGCCTTAATAATCTTTTTTTAGTAAAGCTTAAGCTATATAGTAAAGATATAATATACTACTTTAAAATATAACTCTAAATACTATTTCTTTAATTCTTTAGTTTTTATATTATAGTTATTAATAAAAAAATAATACTATTTAATACTATACTTATAGAAATTCTATTTATATATTATAACCCTTTTTATTTACTAAACCCTTTATAAACCCAGTTTAATAGTTATAGAATATACTTTTATTTATATACTAAATATAAAGAAAGTATATAGTAAGGGAAAAGCTACTCTAAATAGCTTTTATATAGATAAAACTATAATTTATAAAGATTATAAATAGTAACTATATTTCCTTTTCTTAAATAATAGTATATAGATAGTTTAGTATTTAAATATAGTTAGATTTTTCTTTATAGCTAAAGAATATAAAGCTAATATAGAATAACCTTTTCTATATATTAATTCTAATAATATTAAGAAAAGATATATAAAAGATATTAGTTTTATATATATAGTCTATTATTATTATATTTAGATAAATATATAGATATTTTAATAATACTAAATAGATAAATAGAATAGAGATAATTTAATTATTATTATTAATCTTAAGTTTATTCTAGAATTTAAATTCTTATAATTACTATAATAAAATAAAAATATTACTTTAGCTTTAGCTAAAATTCTATCTTTTTTAAATAAGTTAATTATTATAGTTTTTATTATTATAAAGCTCTTTAAGCTTTTATTATATATAAAGATTTTAATATTCTTTATTTTAATACTAATATTATTAAACTAATTAATAAAAGCTTTATTATCTACTAATAAATAATAATAAATAGTATAAGCTATAAATAAAAGACTTAGTTTATAATTATATATATTATATATACTACTCTTTTAATATTAAAAAGATTAAAAGCTTTTATTAAAATCTTCTTTTATAATAACTAAGAATTAGTATTCTATACTATAAAAAGATATATTTTTTTTATAAACTATAGATTACTATATATAATATTAATTATATATATAGTAAACTAATATTTACTTACTATTAGTCTTTTTTAATCTTTTTATTATAAAAGTATAGTTTTATAGCTTTATTTATTTATTAATAGTAGTAGTAAAAGCCTTATAGAATATATAATTAATTTAAGAAAGAAAGTAATTATTAAGGAATTACTATATAGAAATAGTAGAGTCTATAATTATAAAAGAATAGTAGATTCTTTTAAATAAATACTAAAATAAAAGAAAGTAAAATATAGACTATACTAACTAGTTATTATAGTAATTAATACTATATACATTTATATAAATAGAAAGAATTATATAATTTTTATAGCTTCTAGCTTAATATATTTATATTAGTCTATTTATATAACCCTTATTAGTATATATAATACTTATATAATTTTAGCTATCTATACTACTAGTAGTATAGGATTTTAGCTATTTGTACCACTGGTGGTATAGGTAGCCTTTGCTATTAAATTACCCCTGCTTAGTGATGCCCATGGAGAACTAATGCGGTCGATCTGACGTTGAAGAGGGATGCGTTCAACGACATGCAAATTTAGTGATGAGTGCCTTGGACGCATTTCGCCCTTGACTCAGACGCATCTTGATATCATAATTTGCAGTATAATTCCGCTAACGCACATCAGCTTGATATCATGGTTGGTGTAATTCTGAGCACCACCTTCAATCACCATGCCTTTGCGTAGTCCTGACATCAAGCCTCCTATTGATGAGGTCATGGACATGCTCTACTTTAAAAGGTGGTTATAAACATGAATCTTGGGAGTCTTGGACTGCGGAAGAGGTCCAGCTTGTTCATTTCGCAAATCTCATGAAATCTTTCTGCAGAAATTTCTTGTCTCCAAGGCTCAGCCCTTTGCTTTTTCCTCTACATCACCTAAAGAGAAGCCAACAGATACGATCTATCAACAGCAGCAGAAGACTATACAGCAAAATGCCACACAGTAAAGTAGTCACGACTGAGCGTCTTTGGTGGAAGGAATGCAATGTCTATCAAGTATTCCTTGAGACTCTTATCCTCATATCAGGATTTTCCTAAGCCCTGACTTGCTACAGATATACCCGGCTTCTTTCCTAGACACGAATGGAGACGGCATTGGTGACCTCCGAGGCATCATAGAAAAACTAGACTATTTGCAAGAATTGGGAGGCAAGTGATCCAGCTTCTGGCACGGCACAACATGCTTATTTATAGCGCCTAGTTGACGTGATCTGGCTGTCTCCGGGTAAGATGCCCCAATGCTACTATTGGCCTTTTGCTAACCCACCAGTAGTATACAAAAGTCCCCAGGTCGACATGGGCTATGATATTTCTGATTATAAGGACATTGATCCAATTTACGGCACGTTAAAGGATGCCGATGACCTCATCGCGGAGCTCGGTAAGCGCGACATGAAGCTAATGATGGATCTTGTGGTAAACCACACTTCGGACCAGGTGAGTTCTCGACGCACATAACAGGTTGTCAAGGGGTCTCATAATTAAATAGCATCCCTGGTTCCTCGAGTCGCGGTCTTCCCGGGAGAACCCCAAACGAGATTGGTATTTCTGGAAGAAAGGCAGAGTTGACGAGAAGGGCAACCAGCTTCCCCCGACCAATTGGAGCCGCACTCTCGACACATCCAAATCGGCTTGGGAATGGGACGAAAAGACAGGAGAGTACTACCTATCTATATTCTCCGCTGGGCAACCCGATCTCAATTGGGAGAACACAGATGTGCGAGAGGCAGTGCACGATATCATTCGGTTCTGGTTGGATCGAGGTGTCCGGGGCTACCGCATGGACGTCATAGACCACATATCCAAGGACCAGAGCTTCCAGGACGCAGAACAGAAGATTCCAGGCCAGTACTGTCAGCCTGGTGAGGCATTTTTCGCCAACGGGCCGCGCCTCACCGAATATTTGCAAGAGATACGAAAAGTTCTCAACGAATACGACACCATAACAGTCGGCGAGATGCCGTTTATAAACGACGAAGACGAGATTATCCGCACTGTCGGATTACAGGGGCCGTTGAACATGGTCTTTCTATTTCAACTGTTGAACGTCGACAACCAGCCGGGCCGTACGAAGTGGTCTTACTCGGAATGGGATGCCACCGACATGAAGCGAATCCATGAGCGAACTCAACGGTTGATGATTGACAGGGATGGCTGGAACGCCATCTTTTGCGAGAACCATGACTCGCCCAGATCACTCACGCGATTTGGGGATGATAGTGACGAGTGGCGTGACTACGCGGCGAAGATGCTCTGTACTAAGCACTGCACGCTTGGTGGAACATCGTATATTTACCAAGGCCAGGAGCTCGGTATGCGAAATCTTCCTGCGCATTGGCAACCTTCCGAGTACAAAGATGTCGAGTCTCAGAGCTACTGGAAGTTGTGAGTCGACCTTTCTTCTGTGTGTTGACCTAAGCTTATTCGACTCAATTAGTGCCAGCGCGGAATTTGTCAATAAGCATCGGAAGATAGAGTATGCACGCAAGATGATGGAGCTGAAAGCCCGCGACCACACACGATCTCCAATGCAATGGGACGCTTCTCCCAACGCTGGTTTCTGCAAGGCGGGCGTCCAGCCCTGGATGCGAGTCAATGACGATTACCCACGTATCAATGTTCGGGACCAATCGGAAAGCGACCATTCTGTCCTTGCCCACTGGAAAAATTGCCTGAAGTTGCGCAGTGCAAACAAGGACGTTTTCATCTACGGCGGGTTCGAGATCCTGGATCCGAATAATAGGGATGTGGTGGCCTATACACGCTTCTCGAAGCACGAGACCTGGGTGACCGTCACGAACTTTACAGGCAAGCATTTGCTCTATTCGGGAATCGGAGACATCGAGGTGGAATGGGTGCTCGGAAATTATCCTCTCAATGTGCACAAGCGTGGCGAGAGTCTCAATTTGAGGCCATGGGAAGGCATTATTGGAAAGTGTATCAAGGCGCCTGCTTAGAATGTACTGAAGTATTCTACTTTGATAACCAAGTTGAAATAATCCCATGCTCTTAAGTGCCGCACGGTTTGATGCATATATAGAGTAAAGTATTCTCCTGCGCATTTCCAAGAAATCGCCGAGAGTACTCCTACACCTTGAGTCATATCGATATCATCGTGACGATAGCTAGGAATATACCAAGTATTATATGTTGATTTAATCCGGCCCTTATTGTCATGGGGGCCCTAATTGGAGCTGCTCGTTTGTATCTCGTTAAGGCACACAATCGGGAAATCTCACCGTACTCCCAGTCTTCAGCATCAAGCTCTACTCGTCGTTTTAAATTGCGTTCACTCAGCGACATTAATATCGCGCCCATTGTCTCTAATTGCCATTTCATATTTCATTAACATTATGCCTTGCATTCTTGTAGGCTGCTGTAGCTTCATTGATTGAAAACTGACGTTGCAAGACAGGCGACCATCCAGAGGTGACAGCCTCAACATTCCATTATCGCGTCGAGCATGTGTAACTTGTTAGCGTCGCCAGATCGTCATGTCACCCTATGATCTCCAGGTGACGGAATATATTCCAATGTCGTGTTGACTATATGACCCACCACCTGAAGCCGTCCTTACGAAATTTCATGGCCATATGACGACCTAAATGGTGTGAGGCTTGAAGATCGTGCATAATCTATTCTTTGGTTACAAGTTTATGGCATTTGCGGGGTTAGTCCCGGTACCATATATCACAACTACTCTGTTGTGACGACATCATCGCTTCACTTGCAGGAAGTAGTGAAGTCATACCCAATTGACTTTATGCTACGTCGACCGGCTATAAAGCCTCAACAATGACCGGTGAAAATAGCAGGTATCAGGAAGCTTCTCTCTCCATCAGACGTATCAATCATATAACCAAAGAGACTAGAGATCGTCTCGAACCAACCAAATTCCTGTCGCTCAATTTTGGATCAAATCACGCCTTCACAATGGCCGAAGTATCCAAGTAAGTCTCTTTCCGCCAGCTACAGATGTATCACCAGTCTCACAACCTTTCAAAGGCCGGTTCTTACCACGGCATACAAGCCGCATCCAACGGAGACAATGAAAGCGGCTCTTTGGATGGGCACCAAATCGATCAAGCTGGGTGTGGTTCCCAGGCCCACCATCACCGCACCGAAAGATGCCATTGTGCACATTACCCACTGTACAATTTGCGGCTCAGATCTGCATATGTATGCCGGCGATATGAACAAGGTCATGGAGAAGGGATTGATCATGGGCCATGAGGCCATCGGCGTCGTCGAAGAGGTCGGACCTCAAGTCAAGAATTTAACAATAGGAGACCGGGTCATCATCTTGCCCGTGATTGCTTGCGGAGAATGCTTCTACTGCAAGCGCAAGGAATTTTCTCTCTGCGATCGAACGAACCCATCTCTGGAGTTGGAGCAAATGTATGGTCATCGCCTCTCCGGTATCTTCGGCTACTCCACCATCACTGGAGGCTATCCGGGCAACCAGGCCGAGTACTGCCGTGTTCCTAATGCGGACCTTACCTGCGTCAAAGCACCAAAGGAAATCGCAGCCCCGAAGCTGGTTGGTCTTGCCGATGTGACGCCCACTGCGTGGCATGGCAACGAGCTGGCAGAAGTCGGTGAAGGGGACGTTGTTGGCGTCTGGGGCTGCGGTGCCGTCGGCCTCTCGATCCAACGCCTGGCGAAGTTGCGAGGGGCCCGAAAGGTCTACGCGGTCGACAAGGACGTCCACCGGCTCAACATTGCGGCCGCTTATGGCATGATTCCCGTCAACGTCAACGAGCATAGTAATCCGGCGGATTTTATTTTGTCTCTTGAGCCTCGCGGCCTGGATCGCGGCATTGAAGCAAGCGGCTTCAGAAGCACCAACTCTGTCACTCACGCGACCATGCGAAGCCTAGGCATTGAGGGTGACAGCTCTGACACTGTCAGTGCAATCATCAAGGCAACCAGGAAGGGTGGAAACATTGCTTTGATCGGCGACTTCTTCTTCTCGACCAATAACTTCCCTATTGGAATGTTGATGGAAAAGGCCATCACTCTTCGAGGTGGACAGCTTTACGCTGAGAAGGTGAGTTGTACATCCTCAATTGTCCACAATTTTCTATGGGAAAAAACAGGCCCTAACTTTCGTATCTAACTTCAGTACTTCCCATACCTTCTCGACCTTGTCGTGCAAGGCAAATACGACCCATCTTTTATGTTCACTTACGAAGGTATGCAGAGAACCCCTTCAAGAATCTGACTCATTTTGGCTTGACATTATTTCCTCCTTCTCTTCACTAACCATTTTCTTGTTAGACAATCTTGAGAATATATCTGAGTGTTATGCTATGTTCAACGACCATAAGGTGCCCGGAGGGTTGAAGGTATGCATTGCTACTGAATTTGGGCGTGAGTACAAGGGCTGGGACTAGATGGGATTTATATATATCTACATCTTTCGTAGTCCGTGGGGGCATGCAGAAGCTTCAGCTATTCACTCTTGCTATAAACAGGAGAGAAAGTCTTTTTTTACTATGCTGTTCCCCCAACCTCATGTGAATGCTACAAAGTCTCATTCTTGCCTGTGCTAGAGTGACTGCTTCTTGCTTCCTTGACTGTCTTGTTTCTTCTACTTCAACTCTTCCGAGACCTCAAATTTTGGCCTAGCTCCTAGACAAGGGCGTCTACGTGCAGTGCCAGGGGTCTTGTTAGGCTCGGGAGGGTTGAAACCGAACATCTACCTGTCGTATTTCTATCCTCGTGTGACTATTATGTGGGATTTCCCGTTCGTGTGCCCCAATGGAATACAGACCAGTGACTTCGAGGAGGCCCCCTCTGACGATAAAGACGATATCAAATCAATAGATAACAATTGGTTAGATGATAGCCCGTAAAATGGTGCATGCATGCTTATTATTGAACCGACTGATGCCTCTACGCGCAAGGCCGTACTTGATTGACTCGGTAGGCCTATTCCCCCTCAGACTAGACACACGAATCAATGCATTCTGCACTCCCGGAAAGCATTCCGCCGCTCATCAGCCTATTAGGCCTTTAGTTAACCTAGTGCAGCTTCCTACATTAAACCGTTGTGCGGTCCAACGCTAAATTACCAGGAATAGCAATTCTGGCAATGGTTAATAATGAGTGAAGGGCTTCCTGCACCGTGGACTGGCTGTGTTTGGAGAAAGTCGTACGTTTCGCAACCACTAGCGGATCATGACTCTGGGCATCCGAACATTCCGGCTGCTGTGATTGGCATCGATGCAGAAGCCGCGACTGGCTCTGGTACGGCCTAAGAGTCGCCTCTTGTTTGAGCCTCGGCTAATCTCTTCAAGTGTTGAAAATAGATCGTTGAGTAGCGAAGTTTCCGGTGGTTTCACTCCTACTACTAATATGCCATGATTGCAGGCAAGTCATGCTCTAAGATTCCAAACAAACAACTTTTGAAGGATCTGTCATCATCAGACAACCAACGCAGGATAGTCCTTACATATATCAACTTCCAGACCTCCGTGCCTCAGTTCATAGCACAGCTACCCCTTGGGATTGCAAGCCAGATCTCGGGGCAAGGCCTTACGTATTCACGAACTTGTAGACGCACATTTCATCGTGATTGAGGGCAGTTCATTGGGATGGTTCCTCCTCCACACACTTACCCTACTGTATCGCCGTTGCTGAGAAGCAAATTGGCTTTAGACAACAATGCGATGAAATGAACAAGACAGCAGAGCAGTAGTATACCATAGATGCTTTAATAGCACGCACCAGTCTAGGGCCATTGGATGCCCGGCATTAATTCAAGAACGTAGGGAAAGTACTCGCCAATTTAAGCATCGTTATCTATCTTTATCAACACTGGCCATTACACCATCGCTACCTCAGCATATCATTGCCGCTGTCGCAGCCCCTTATTGTTCTCTGGCTCCGGCCAACGGGTGATTCTGACGATCACTTCATTGTTTGAATCTGTTCTTTGGTCCTATGGGTAGCAGGGCCACCATCATTGTTCGTACATACCGTTGTTCCTTTTCCTTCACCGCACGCACCTACTCCATCATGACTCATGACTGAACTAGTGATGTCATATCGATATGAAAATGCAGGTTTCCACTAGACATAAGTCACCATGATGCATGTCGGAGCAGGGTTCTATAGACATCGGTGACTTCGGGGATGGCCCTCTCATCAATGTAGTAAATCATCATGATGTCTACGTGACTTTCGGGTAAAACTTTCCGCGTGGATCAGATAAATGCGGGCAAGACCCTGGCTCGTACTCCGTAGTTATCCAACATTTTCCACTTTCTGATCAATCTTTACAACCAGCCGTGGCTACGATTTAACGTACATAGAAGCATGACCCCTGACCCCAGCAAGAAATGGATGCACCTACACAAACTCGATTTTCTTCTAATTATCTGGGCCTTGATGTAGTCGCAAATCTAAAACTCACAGTATGCGACTTGAGATGGGAATGCCAGGTTTTGTGCCCAATGGGACATATATGTAAATAATTCTTTTGTCCATATGCAGCTATAGACATCAGTAAATGCCCTGAAAATGACCATGAAGCTCACACGAAGTTGGGCGAATGCCATACCGGACCGATCTTCCCGGTCTTGACGTCAAGGTTTCCAGATACAGTAATATAAGTCCACATAAGGAATCCATTTCATGTCAATGCTGAATAGCATGACTGTGTGTGCCGGAGTGCGAGCAATTCAAGCCCACAATTAGGAGATATATTCCCTTCTTGAATTACTTGTCATGATGTCAGCTACTCTGAACTCGGACTTGTCGACTGGAACGACAATGCCGGTGATTGACGCCGGTATCGTATAAATAGAATCCACTGCTCTGCGAAGAAGACCACAATGATCCTTATTGCACCTTGCGGCCCAAGAACAACGCTTTATAACCTCTATTGGATCAAACGATGCCTTTCCCGCTGGGTCCCCTAAGAAAAGCAACTGCGAAACCTGCCGCTCATGTCGATCCTCAAGCCAAGCCACACCTCAATGACGATGGCCACATCGATTTCCACATTGGGGATGGAGAACATCCTCACAATTGGTCTAACACGAGGCGATGGTACATCACCATTGTGACAGTAATTATGGCCATGAACGGAAACGTCTCTTCGACCATATTGACGGGCTCAACGGGCTCTATCTCAGAGGAGTTTCGCGTCTCCGAAGTGGCAGCCGGTTTGCCGACAACCATGTATCTACTGGGGTTCTGTGCTGGGCCCCTTATTTTTTCACCTTTGACAGAATTCTATGGAAGGCGCCGGATTTTATGCAGTACCTTCATAGTGTACTGGGCCTTTACCTTTCTGACAGCCTGGCCACCCAATTTTGGGGCCCTCCTCGTGGGTCGGTTCCTGGCCGGCACCTTCATTGCCGCCCCCCTAGCTGCTGCCCCGGGTGTGCTTCTGGATCTCTTCGATGATGTGGATCGAGGGAATCCCATGGCTCTTTACTGCGGCGCTTCTTGGGTTGCTCCTGCGATAGGACCTGTCATCTCCGGCTTCGTGGAGCTGAAGAAGGACTGGCACTGGGGGATTTACGCGTGCCTCTGGCTCGGTGCGTTCAGCATCCCTCTGGTGCTTACCATCCCGGAAACCCACAGTCCTACACTTCTTACCCAAAAGGCAGTTCTCGCTCGTGGCAATGGCCATGATGTTCAATCTGCTGTTGAAGCCAGCCGACCCAAGCTGCTCCAGATCTACAAGGTTGCATTGACGCGCCCTTGGATCTTGCTCTTCGATCCTATCTCCTTCTTGCTTTTCATCTACCTATTTGTTGTCTTCACATTACAGTTTATGCTTTTCACCATCTATCCTATCGTCTTCCGGGATATGAGGGGCTGGAATGTGGGCGTAGCCCAGCTACCACTCACGGGTCTGGCTGTGGGCGCCGTCATTGGTGCCCTCATCATCTTTGCTGATACCGAACGTCGCAGACGCAAGGCCAGGTCTGGTAAGGAACTTCTTCCCGAAGATCGAATGATCCTTGCCATGATAGGCGGCGTGGGGTTTCCAGTCTTCATGTTCTGGCTCTGCTGGAGTGCCCAGTACAAGTATGTTCGTTATTTAATGTTAAGCAGAGCTTCACTCAACTAACACAGCCAGCTCTGTCCATTGGATCGTTCCAACAACTGGGGGTGCCTTTCTTGCCACATCCCTTATGCTTATTTTCGTGGCTGCCCTCAACTACATAATCGACGCCTATGCCGAATACGCTTGTTCGGTCCTTGCTGCGAATGCATTGGGTCGTTCCGCGGGAAGTGCCGCGGCACCACTTTTTACTACCCAAATGTTCACTGCTCTCGGTGTTGGCGGAGGAGGCTCGCTGATTGGTGGCGTTGCGACCCTCCTGGCTTTTATTCCCTTTGTTTTCTATCGCTACGGGCCGACCATTCGGCGCAAGAGCAAGTACGCCGCGGCAGAGCCGGAATAAAAGCAAGAGTTGCACCAGCAGGGCCTGTCGCAGACCCTCTAGCTCTTGGCGGTACCTACAGCTCCGGCGTTTGTGCCTGAAGCTTTCATGCTATCTATCTCCTTCATGGTGGCCTCAATTCCTCTATGTCAAGGCACCCTTGTCATTGGCTTTGAAACTTCTTGCTATTGTTTTCTACTTTGTTCTATATCTGTCTTCTTTCATTTCTCATGCCCCAATTCAGATAGAACAGCAGAGTTTTATGGGCGATTGAAGGTTTTGTCTTTCATTGGTTAAGCATTGGTTCGGCGAAGAGCATGGGTGCAATAAGAACACGCAGCGACACTTCTAGAGAAGATTAGAACATACTAAATAAGCGTTGGAAAAAGAATGCCGATGAGATTCAAGAGCTTGTATTATATGTGGTGTCAGAACGTGGTATTTCCTGTTCGTGTGTCCTAGTGGGATATTGACCAGCGACTTCGAGGAGGCCCTATCAGATGATAAAGACGGTATCAAATCAATTAATAACAATTGGCAAGAAAAGTAGGCTAGGAAAAGCTTGAGGCTTGCCTCTGGGGCCTGCCAGTTATGTAATATAAACCAATACCCTTCGCAACTTGAATAACCTAAGGCAGGAAACCCATCATGTAAGTTTCTCGTTAACTTCAACATCCATAGTCTCGTTTCGAGGCGTTCCAAATGCGTCGCCTTCGAAAAAGCCTTCATTGTGTCTCATGACCTCCCAAGCAGTAGATTTAGCCTCATGTCCGGGAGGATAGAATTGTATCGGCCATATGGTGCAAGCTGCATAATACAAGAGACCAGCTACTGTCGTGGAGAGAAGAAATCCCATATTGTAGATTCGAACTGCCGCCACACCGATGGACCCCGGATTGAGAGCACCTGCGACACCTGGGATCACGAGAACAATTGCAATTACCCAAGGTCCGAATGCTCTCAGATTAAAGCCGTGATAGTAGAAGTATGGCGAGTCAGACTTGGTCGAGTAGAGGGATGGAACATGGATATTGCCCCTTCGAACAATCCAGTAGTCAACGCTGTGTGTGGTTGTTAGCCTCATATGGTTTTAAGTTTATGAGCAGCCTTACACCATGATGGCCACAATGGGACATATGAAGCACAGATATGACCCGAGAAATGTTAGAAAGGACGAAGCAGAATATGTCAGCTTCCAGGGCACTGCATTTGAGTTAGAGAACAAGGTCAGCCCTTTGGATCAGGTTAAACATACCGCAAGCCCAGGCGAGAACGAAGCAGAGAATTTGACCTCGAACAATGGTGAAATACTTGGGGAAGAGGCCTGCCAAATCACAGCCCACTGGGATAGAGTTGCTACTCAAATTTGTGGCAAATGTCGCAAACGCCTAGGTTGCGAGGTGTCAGATTTGAAGTTCGGGGTCAATACACACCATTCAATTACTTTTAACTTACCTGGATGCCTGCTCCGAAGAAAACCAACGTCCGAGCCTCTGGTCCCCAGTAGTGATCCAAGACGCTGGCGTAGAAATCCCAAAGATTCCAGTATGCCTATCACATTCATCCATTAGTCGCGCGCTCCGTTTAGGATACAGAAGGAAGATTACCTCTCCAAACTGCTTATATCCCGCAGCAGTGATGATCATTCCTAAAAGTGTAACCAATGGCTTGCTGATTACCAAACCAATCGGCAACGGAAGTGTCTGGCTTGGGCGACTGGCGTATCTTGCCAGATCTGCGATGTTGACAAGTGGAGGGATGACATTGGATACGATGGTGTTGATGGCTCTCATAAAGGACCATGCCAGTGTAGCGCCGGAGGCAGATTCTGTCGTACTGAGGCCTTGAAAGTCGGCCCCTCCACTCGACACCTGTTTCATTGTAAGTAGGGTGGCATCTGACGGTTATTCGAGAGCATTACTTACCAAGGCCCAAATAAGGGTGGCGAATAGTCCAATTGGAGCGAGGATCGATTTGACTTTGAAAACAAAGTTGATCTTGCTTGGGTGTACAAATGCGAAGGGGAATTGCACGAGCCATAGCAAGGCGAAAGCTAAGAGATCGGATGATGTGATGCCAGCGTTGGGTGGCAGGCCTCGATACTGGTCAGCGCCATGATTTAATGTGCAATACGATGCGCGACTCACGGTTTGGGATATCAGTCCAACGGTGGCCAAAGACGCAGCGCAACATGACGGCCATGAATTTGCCAGCATAGAATGTCTGGATTGCCATGTACAAGATGGCCACAGCCTGTGCCCAATAGTCAAAACCTGCTCTTCGGATGGTGTGTGCGACTTACGCCTCTCAGAAAGAGAAAAATGAGTGATCCATAAATACCGGCGGAGGATCGTACGATGGTTGGATATCCGATATGATACCTGCCCGTCTCTTACATTAGTTTCCACTCCGATACTGGTTTTGATGCTGGAGCTTACCAGGCGGCTCCGCGAGAATTCAGGAAAAGGAGCAGTGCAACTAGTATGGAAACGACAACTGCAGTCTCACGTCAGTTCATATCTCCAGACCGACTGGGAAACCAGCAAATGGCCTCTTACTAGATGCAACAAAGATAGTCCACCAATTGAGTCCCACGGCATAAAGACTTGCGCCGACGTTATACGTGGTCGGTGAAAAAGCAATGCTGAACTGGAACGCGAAAAAAGACCAGGATGTCCAGATACGCTGCTCGGGGGGTGATGGGTCGAGGTCTTTATTGGACCAACGTCCGAATCGGCCTGTGCTATTCTCGCCCTCGTGGTCGATTTCGAGTGTCTTGGCCAACTGCTGAGGGCTGGAGAGGGCCCTCTGGGCAGCTGCGAGCCGGGTGCGAACGGTCATTGTGCTTCAGATCCGATGGGGAGCCACGTTAGGTGGCTATGAGAGTTGGCTCTTAACAGAAATGCAACCTGGCAGTGAGCCACTCAATGCTCCTGGATCCAGCCAGGATTTATGTACTACCTGATTCTGATATGCGACTCTAGAAGGTGGGTATACCGTATACCCGTATACCTGCTATCAAGGTCTGGGCATAACGCCCTTGTCATAGCATCCATATTTCCGTATTAGATATGGCCAGTAGCGGATGATTTCAATTTCATGGCCTATCTACCACGGATGGAGGTCAGATTTCGGGCGATAAGAAGGGCTAAGCAGAGAGGGCAGATGGGCTCCATATTACCCGCCGCGATAGGGGGATAAAGTGTGGGTTTCGGCCATCTGGATGGAGACGGAGCTATCAGGGAAGCCATTCCGGGCCATTGCCCGCACGCGTCGGAATGGGGCAATGCTCGACACCATTCGCAGCCCATTTAATCGATCCTTATACTGCTAAGCCCCTACTTCGTCTTTCCAAAACATCTCAGTCCATCCGTTCATCACATTGATCAAATCTTGTATCAGCCATGTCGAAAAGAATACGCCTCGGAATTCTTACCCCATCCTCCAACACCAGTCTGGAGCCACTGACGCAGGAAATCATTGCTCCGCTTGCCAATGTCACTGTGCATTTTTCCCGGTTCACCGTTCTCAAGATCAGCCTTGACGATGCAGGATTGCAGCAGTTCCAGAATGACAAGATTGTCGCTGCCGCCCAGCTCCTGGCAGATGCCGAGGTGGACATGATTGGGTGGAGCGGTACATCATCTGGCTGGCTGGGCTTCGAGGCAGACGAGAAGCTCTGCGCAGAGATCACGGCGGCAACGGGGATCCCAGCCACGACTTCTGTCCTAGCCCTCAACAAAGCCATCTCCGAATTTGGCGTCAAGGAGCTAGGCCTCGTGACGCCATATACGGACGATGTCCAAGACGCCGTTGTTCGTACCTACGCAACCATTGGCACCGACTGCAGTAATGAGAGACATCTCAGCCTGACGAAGAACTCCCTGTTCGCCGATGTGGACGAGCCCACCTTGGACAAGATGGTGGAGGAAGTAGTCGCCAAGAAAGTCCAGGCTGTGTCGACGTTCTGCACCAATCTTCGGGCAGCTCAGCGAGTTGCCTACTGGGAAAAGGAACACGGAGTGCCCGTTTTTGACACAGTGGCGACGGTGATATGGGATATGCTCCGCCATTGTCAGGTTGATATGAAGCCTCTGGAGTCCTGGGGTGTATTGTTCACGAAGAAATAATACATGCTTATTACTATGTATGTAAATAAAGA
Source organism: Stachybotrys elegans (assembly GCA_020746835.1). Taxonomy (NCBI): domain Eukaryota; kingdom Fungi; phylum Ascomycota; class Sordariomycetes; order Hypocreales; family Stachybotryaceae; genus Stachybotrys; species Stachybotrys elegans. The sequence goes on along the minus strand of JAGPNK010000028.1, from coordinate 232,407 downwards.
GGGAACCAGAAACAAACTCATTTGATTCTAAATTTCTTGTTGCCCTATACCACCTTGCAACATGTGAATGGCCGATGGGGAGAGGGTGAAGACCCGATCAAGTTCCTCTGCCTCTAGGCTATGAAGCCTTACCAAACCCAGCGTCATGAGTGCCTCATGGCTTTTATGCTGGCATCTCAAGACGGAGTACCACTTGTCAAGAAGTTCCTTAGACCGCATTGCATGCCTAGATGTGGGTGACTGGACAAGGAGGAGCGTGATGAAACTCGTAACCGTTGCGAAGCAGACGCGGATCCCTGTGGTTAAGTATCAGGGACTTGCTTTAAATTGAACCAACTCGGACGTGTGAGGGGACAATACTGACATGGGTACCATAGCACGTCAAAGTCCTGAGCACGAAGAGTGCCAACAAAGTTAACAATGATGCCGGCACATCTCTCTGCCGCGCTCAAAGTCACTTCAGCAGCCTCCCCAAATTCGGCAAAATCCAGGGGCGGCAGCTGGTCAAACCTCAGATTGTCAAGCGTAAGGTCGTCGAGAAACCATGGGCTGGTCGATTGTCCCGGCATCAGATATTCAGCCGACGTGTTGAGACACGGCTCCTCGTGAGAAACGGGTGGCGGGGGAGGGGATCGTGCCAGAGGCCGTAGGATAGCGCGGTAAAGGAAAAGCTCGAGCGTCAGGTAACAAAAGTGCAGAGCTGCTACCCCTTGGCGTCGGCTATGGGCAATGTGTCCTTCGGGCTGCGTCTTGAGTCGAAGTTCTTCTGGAAGGCCGGAATACCATGTTTGGAGGGCTTGCCGGATTGGTCTGGCACTGTCGATAGAAGCTCGAAAGTCCTCTGACAGCTTCTGTGCGGCCTTGAGTGTGCTGTAAGTCGTTAAACAAGAGGCAGCAGGCATTGCAAAAAGGACATACTAGAACGTTTGGTGTATATACTCGACTAGCTGCGCAAGTCGGACAATGTGAGAAAAGATGGCATCTCGGCGAGGCCAGGATAGGCTGATCAAGCTGTCGCTTGCGCCGTCCTGTTGAATCTCTAGATCAGCTTCATCCAAGTCCTCGACGTCCCACTCGTCCTGTCGGATTATTGGCGGACGCCCTAGCAAAAGACTGGTCCATTTATCTTGCATGTATACCGCCCACCACAGCCGCTTGCGCAGACGCTTCTCCCAGGCAGGGATGCCCCAAGGCTGCGGGTTGAGATGAAGCCCTAGGGACATTGCCAACGCTACAGTGCTTCCGAGGAATGAAAGTTGCGCGGGCGTGTCTTCCTGTCCTCTTTGGTTATGAGAAGGCATTCGTTGTAGGTAGAGCAATGATGCTTGAAGGATGGCGAGCTTGGGGTTGGAGAGGTCTTCATGAATTTGGCGATAGACAATTTCCCAAAGCTGGTTGCTCAAGGAATTATTTAAAGACACCATGTCAAATAAGACACTATCATGCACAGTGTAGGGCAGAGCCGAGGCATAGATTGCGGCCAGCAAAACGGTAGGGACCTTTTGCTCGGCCATCTGCTTGTTGAACTGGAAGTGGGAGAGTATGGGCAGCATAGGGAAGACAAATTTCAGGAACCTGCCTCGCCAACATCAGTTATTTTCTACGAGTTAACGGTGCGGGTGGGACGAACAGCGAGATTAATCGGGTGCCATGAGCGAAAGGGATCAACTGCTCAAGCTCCCAACGCCTCGCTGCTTGGTCAGTTGGGTATCCAGCAGCGCTCCTCTCTCTGGATACCTCGGGCAGGGATTCATCTGCCACAATGAAATGGACTGGTACTAGTCCCTGAACCGGGACACCGCCCACGTTGCGGACGTGAATGCGCTGCAAGCGGCGCATCCCATATTCGTTGTACTTGCCATGCCGAAGCAGCCAGGGATCCAACTCAGCCGACATACCACAGAGTTGGGCGGTTGCACCATCTAACTCGTCAAGAGAGCATATGTACTGAACCGGTTGGGTACCAAGGCCTTGATTCAAGCTGTCGCTGGTACGGAGGATGTTATCATGCGCACGCTCTCTGAAGTGATTTGAGCCATGTTGCAGCGGCGATTCGCTTGACTGAGCCGTAGTCTCGCCAACCTCTGGCCTTGGGTGGGACGTGTGTCTAGATGCCGGTCTTTCGGTGTCATCCGGCCACGAGCGGCCTCCATTGGGGGTGTCGGCAACCACATCGTCCATCTCCGTGTACTCGAACGTGCTGGCATCGTTGTTGGGGGCATTTGCTCCACGCCGTCGTTTGACTGGTGGTGTTTCAAACGCGCATATCTGATGGGCCTTGGAGCAGCTTTGGCATGGACCCTCGGCCTGGATGATGCAAACCGTCTTTCGACGACGGCACCGGTCGCAAGGACGCCTCGACTTCGATCGGTAAGGGCGTGTACCTTCGGCGAGTTGCGCCATGGGGCTTTCAGTATCGGCCGAGGTTGGATGAGGGAGAAGAAGGCTTGCTCCACTGACGGGCGATTTTGGTGGGCTTATCAAAACTAATCAGGAATTCTCTGTTTAATGGGCGGCTTCTCTACGCCCGACGCTATCGGTGATGTTAGTCAGCTAACATTGCCTCCCCATCTGCTTCAAAGTCGCGTTCTTGTGCAGCCAACCCACCTACAATCATATTATTGTTGTTAGTTTGTGGCAGACCAGGGTGGGGTTTCTTCTCGGCAATGGACACCACATTTTACAGGGGGATTTTCATTGTATGGACAAAGACAAAAAACAAGGCTGTCGGATATCTAGTCATCGCTCGTGAGGTTCTCGAAATCCTGTCTACCTGTCTCTCCTGGTTTGATACCGACATACCCTATACTAAGGAACGGTGGAGAACCAACGACATCACCATTATTAATAATAACGACATCACCATTTACACATGGCGCTGGGATCGCTTTTTATCAGTCGCTTTATTTAAATATCTATTTCAGAGACTATCGACTCCTCCGACCTCTTTTGAGAGCCCAGCTGTGGTTTCCGGGATCTGGGTTAGTGTCTTCCCACACTGCCAAGTACATCCCCTCGTGTGTTAGTGACCGTTGCGCAATATCATCCCGAGATCGGCTGGGAGCAGCAGAGTGGAGCTCGGGCGCTAAGAATTCGGGCGATAGCGCATTCCATCGCCCGAGATAAGCGTTCGCCGAGGGATGCCCGAAGCCAGCGGGAGGGTAGGTGGGCTTGAAAGGCTTTGGGTAGAAAAGACGGATGTTCTTGTGACGCTTGGCAAGGCTTCGACCAAACAATTACACTCTTCCTCTCCAAATGGCGGCGCTAAACATCTCGGTAGGCTCACTGGACTGCATTGTGTCGAATGGCACCGTCGTCACAGCCAGTGATGTAGGCCGATATGACATTGGTATCAAGGACGGCAAGGTCATGCTTCTTGCCCCGGCATTCTCTCTTGCCAATGTTCCAGCAGGTCGAGTCATCGATGCCGAGGGTGCATATGTCATGGTACCACTCTCCTCTCCCCCCGTCTTGTTCTACCTACCTCGGACAACATGATGTACTTACTGACTTTGGTGGCGCGCCTGGATTAGCCCGGAGGAGTCGATGCTCATGTTCATCTTGCAGAGCCTGAGCTGTTTGGAAAGGGGAAACCTGCCGATGACTACACGACAGGTGACATAGCCAGCTCTTGCTTTCATGGTACAGAAACTCACATCCCTGGGTACAGGCACTCGATCGGCCATTGCAGGTGGTACGACGACCATTATTGCATTTGCGCCACAAGAAAAGCGGGAAACAACGGTCCTCAAGGCGCTGGATGAGGCCGCAGCCAAGGCCGCGAACAACTCTTTCTGCGATTACTCTTTTCACATCATCATGACCAACCCCGTCCGCCAGGCTCTGGATGAGTTCACCACATTGCGCGAGCGCGGCATATCTTCCGTCAAAATCTACATGACCTACGAGGCATTGCAGCTGCGCGACAACCAGATCCTCGACGTTCTGCTCCAGGCCCGCACTCACAAAATCACCACCCTGATTCACGCCGAAAACGGCGACATGCTAAACTGGATGACGGATCAGCTGGAGAGCCGCCTGTTGCTGGCTCCTAAGTACCACGCCACCTCGCGGCCGCAGATTCTCGAAAACGAGGCCACCAATCGTGCCATTAGTCTCGGGCAACTCATCGGCGCACCTATTCTCATTGTCCACGTCTCGTCCCCAGCGGCCGCGAAGACCATCCGAAAGGCGCAGACACGCGGCCTGCCAGTCTACGCGGAAACGTGCCCTCAGTATCTGTTCCTCACCCGCAAAGAGCTCGAGCGCCCTGGCTTCGAAGGAGCCAAGTGCCTTTGTGCTCCACCGCCGAGGGACAGCACCGATGACCTAGAGGGCATTTGGCGCGGTCTCGACAACGGAACCTTTACCATCCTCTCATCCGATCACTGCCCGTTTATCTACGACGACGCGGAAACGGGAAAGAAGTCAGCCATCACTGAAGATGCACCTCTTGGTCGGTTTCGTTACATCCCAAATGGCTGCCCCGGTGTGGAAACTCGCCTCTCGCTTGTCATGGGCGCAAACCGCCTGACTCCCCAGCGATTCGTTGAAGTTACAAGCACAAACCCGGCCAAGCTATACGGCCTGTATCCTAAAAAGGGCGCACTGATTCCTGGAGTGTCGGATGCCGATTTAGTCATCTGGTATCCGTCCATGGAGCCGTTCACACTTACCAACGACTTGTTACACCACAACGTGGATTACACCCCCTACGAAGGCAAGACCATGTCGCAGTGGCCACGTTATACCCTGGTCCGCGGTGAAGTTGTCTGGGATCGAGACAATGGAGGGATTGTTGGGTCGCGAGGCTATGGGCAATTTGTAAAGAGAGAGTCCAGTTACTTTTGTAAGGACTTGCCTCCATGGGACGTGGAAGCATTCTAGGAAGGGTAAACTGAATGAAAGTAAATAAGCCACTATGTTCTAAATCTCATGTCCGCCTCAGCTGTATGGCAATGTTGAATGGAACATCTATGGAGGGTACGGTGTTATTGGCTATGGCTTGAGCCAATTCATCCCTACTATGCCGGCAGCTATGGCTGCTTATATCATTAGAATACGTAATTCGATGTAGCATATTGCTGTCAAATGCTGGAAATCTCTCACGAACTGGAACTAATATTTCTCAAACAACTGACCTGGAGCGGATATTTATTACAATAACACTCACCCCTCCCTCTGCGGCTTTCTACTATTAATTCGCAGCCCGATTCATAATCACACCAGCCGGATCCTTTGTTTCCTGGTCACCCCATTTGGCCTCCCAGCCATTATCGGCAAGATACACCTTCCAGGCAGCATCATCGTCTTCAAGGCGACGAGAGACATCCGGAATCACAAACCAAGCAACGAGAGCACCAAGAACAGCAAAGGCTGATCCAATAAGGAAAGCCACCTGATCGCCCTTGGCAGGCTGGTCACTGTAGGAGTTCAGAATAGCGGTGAAGACCTGCGTGCCAATGGCAGCGCCGGCCTTGGAGCAAGCCGAGATGAAGCCCATCATCTGCCCACGAATAGATGTCGGGAAACACTCAGAGGCAGCCAAAACAACAGTACTGTGGGGATGGGTTAGTTCGTATTCAAGTGAGTTGAATCGGTGGATGGAAACTTGCCTTCCAGGGCCTACTTCGCCGAATGTCAAGAACAGACCGTACATGACGATAAAGAGGGGGAAGATCTCTTGAATCTGACTAGTCGCACCCCCCAAGATAAAACCAAGGATAGCCTGTAGTATAAAGCCAATGGCCATGGTCTTTCTCCGTCCGATCTTATCAGAGAGATAACCGCCCAGGAAAGGACCTGGGATATAGAAGCAGTTGATGACGACACCCCAACCAAGGTTCTTGATCAGGCTGCCGTCTGGGTTCGTCCTGGTGATAATGGTGGAGCTGAAGATGCCAAAGGGGATAGAGATCCAGTTGTAGAGTGCCCAGCAAGACGCAACACCGATGAGCGGCCGATAATAACGCTTCAGAGCGAGCATGTACGGCACACGCTGCTTGCGCATGGCAGATTTGCGATAGGCAGTCGCGACGGCCATACGGATGCGGAACCAAAAGATGGCAAGCGGCGGGATGGCGCCCAAAGCGAACGAAGTGCGCCAAACGACCTCATACTTGTCTTCGCGCTGGCCAACACAAAGGAGCAAGAGGAGGGGGACCAGTCCGGCCCAGACGTAGCCGAGAGAGGCGCTCAAGTCAGCGAGCATGGCAAACATGAAGCCACGGCGCTTTCGGTACTTGTTGTCCTCGTCTGTGGCTTCGGCAGCACCGGCGCCAGAAACAGGGTATTCGCCACCAGCGCCGACACCCGCAATTCCTCTCGCGATGATGAGCATCCAAAAGAGACCCGTCGGCGTGGCACCGTGGGCGGCCGCCGACATGACAATACCGAGAACCAAGAGAATGGTCGTGGCGACGGCACCAGTCTTGCGGCCCAGCTGGTCGACGATGACACCAAAGCCCAGCATACCAATAATCATACCAATGAGGAAAGCATTGGACAGGCGGGAAGAGATGGTGCCAGTGAGAGCGTCGGGGTAGATGTAGCGCATGAGAATCTGGATGTTTCCGATGACGGCAGCGTTGTAACCATCCGAACCGATGGCGAGGCCGGAGAATAGGATCATGAGCCAGACGGAGCGCTTGGAGTAGTATGCCTTGGGCTCTTCGTCCACACTGCCGACCTCGACGTCGGCTGGCGATTTCTTGTCCTTGTCGCTGACGGCATCGTTGTGGTCGTATGCCGGTACCTGGGGTTCGGAAGCCTGCTGAATCTCGCTATTGTCGAGCTGCTGAGCCCGTGCCTCGTCTGCCGCTCCCATCTCTGCCAAACTTCAGGTATTTGATCAAGGCGATTGGGGCGAGACAGCAGAGAAGCAAGCTCGTATTTCAGGATTGACGTGAGGGGCACAATCTAGACAAACTGAGGAGTGAGAAGTGGGCTTCTTAATAACAAAAAGGTGCACCATCCACTGGTTACTCATAGCTCAGCGCGGGCAAGATAAGGATCATGGGCAGAGCAACCATGTGGATGCGGATATGGCCGCCAAGCACCTACTAGGACATACTCCGTAGAGGCAATAGATGGTCCAACTTCACAACTCATGGCAACCACCCTGCTGTCATCGAACAAGGATGCCCGCCTCTAGCGATGGACCCAACCAAGCAAGTCTCAACGCAAGGGCGTTATCTGGGCGGACCCGATAAGATACTGATGACATGAAGCGAGGATAAATCTCTATTGGACGAGGCCACCGGAGTGGCATCCGATGCACGCATCCGTATCTGGGACTAAATGCCGGACAACGCCGGGGCACTTATCTTGACAGGACGGCACTCTCCATCCGTCGCAGTTGGTTTGTCGGCAATGAGTCGACCATGCACAGAACGTGTCTCTCTGCATTTTACCTCCATCATGGATCAATCAAAGCAGCAAAACGGCAACAGCCAGCCCTTGGAGGAAGCAGAAGACATGGCGCTCGCTTGGTATTACCCTGATTTCACGCTCTTGGCGCGGTCAAGGAACCAGACTAGCAATGACCATGGCAGATACGGCAGCGATCGACTCAGTACAACAATTCCTGCCCACTCCGCTCTCGGCGGTCTCTCCGCTTTGAAGCCCCAGAATTCTGCGTATCAGCCCGATGCATTTATGGAGAGGCCCCCATTGCCCCATCCATGGGCTGGTTACTTAGTGTTCAGCATAGAGGGACAGTGCTCTTGCACCCGCCCCGTCATGATTCGGGCCTTGGCATAGTCAGAGAGTTTGGGCGTGGCTGGCGCCGATATCCGAGCTGGATTTATTTTCCGGGTCCGTCCATACTCGATTTCTCTGCAGAGCATGTACAATCAGGCGAGCAAGGGATCACTGCACAACGATTTACCACAACAAAGCCTCGGTTCTCCCGGCTGTCCTCTGGCATCATGGACGGTCTCGGTAGTAAGGGCCAGTCGCTGACCTTGCAGCCACCGCTGCAATGGTCGGGCCTCACGTCGCGGCGCGACTCGCCCTCTCGCATTCTCGCTGGTGCCGTTTCCCTCGTCTTCCTCATCAGCTTTTTCGGCTACCATTTTTTCGACCTGCTCTTCACCACCCCATGCAGCCATGCTGCCCCCAGTCATGACAACGTAGTCACAAAGGTGCAGCAATGCGCAATTGACAACCTCAAGGCCGACACCTGGTTCCTCGATGATGCCGTGCCCATCGAGGCAGAAGAATTTCTCGAGCGAAGGGACCGTTTAGCCAAAGCCCTTGCTGTCAATGGAGTTGATGCTTTTGTTCTTGAACCTGGCTACACTTTTCAGTGAGTTCACCTGCGTGCCTCAAACATTCCCCCGATGCTGATGCTGTTTGTTACAGGTACTACGGGAACATCTCCCAGGTCGACTGGGAGCCATGGGAGCCCGAAGAGCGCCCCTTTCTCATGCTCATTATGCCGCAGACCTCCCCCAACGGTGAGGTTACAGCCAAAACGGCCTATTTATCACCGCACTTTGAAGAAGGTCGCGTGCGCATGCTCGGTATCCCATCCCGCGACCAAGAACTTGACATTGTCGTTTGGGAGGAGCACTGGAACCCTTACACCACCCTCCTTGAGTCTCGCCTCTTCGAAGGCAAGGACCGTCCCATTCTCATGGCCGACGAAGAGATGCGAGACTACATTGTCCGCGGTCTCGACACAAACGGCTTCAAGACTGTTGGCCTCACCCCCGAGGCTGAGCTCGTGCGCCAGACAAAGTCAGCTGCCGAAGTTGAACTTATCCGCGCCGTGAACACCGGAACAGTCCAGGCGGTTCGCGCCATGCGACCTTGCCTGGTCCCTGGCCTTACGGAAGACGAGGTTACTGCCATTTTGAACAACGCACTCCTCTCTATCAACTTCAGCCTCTTCTTTAACATTGTCCTTTTCGAAGAGCATGGCGCGCTGCCACACGGAGGCTTTGTGACAGGTGGCAAGAAAGTCAACTACAATACCATGATCGTGATTGACGTCGGGGCACATTACATGGGTTACTCTTCTGACATCTGCCGAAGTTTTCTCATCGACGGACCGGATAACGGCGAAGAGGTCGAAGCTGACCCGTTGGCCGAGGAAAAGGAAAAGGTCTGGCAGATTGTGCTTGATGCGCAAACTGCCGCTGCGCAGGCCTTCAAGCCCAACCACAGTGCAGCGAGCGTGGATATCGCGGCGCGTACGGTGATCGAGGATGCGGGATACGGGTATGGGTTTACCCATCGACTCGGCCACGGAATAGGCATCAAGGCGCACGAATCCCCTTATCTGAACAAATGGAACAGAGACGTCCTCCTGCAGCCGGGCATGACTTTTACAAACGAGCCAGGCATTTATCTCGAGGGCAAATTTGGCGTTCGCCACGAGGACATTTACCTTGTTACAGAGCATGGAGACGCAGAGCTGCTTTCCGGACCCAGAGCAAAGGGACTGAGAGAGCCATGAAGGAAGTAGTGTGCGTTTACCATTTCATAACCTCTAGCTCTCTAGTCCCCGGCGTATAAAGCTCTGGACGGCAGCGACATCTCTGGTTGAGCCATGATACTAATCGCTGGCACGTAGCCAGCATGAAGCAACCAGGCGCATTGAGGTAGTGATTCCAAGAATCATGGGATTATGTATCTTTGCTTAGACTGACTGTGGACGCATGCTTGGCAAAACATGGACATGCCTCCCACAAGACTATTAACAAACAGAAAACAAGCAATACTTGAAGTAGAAATTGATATTGTTGCCTCTTGATTGTGGAATTCCGTGAAGTCACTTTTGTTTTGATCAGTGACTCACCTGTGCAACAACTTCCCCTGCCTTTGTTATCCCAACACTACAAGCGTCAACCTTTTCTCAATCGAATTTTCTAACCAAATTTCATCTATTGATTTAATGCTTTCTTGTGAGTAACCGTTCAACTCTGTACTGCCTTTCCCCTCGGACAACGGGGCTCGGTCTAGGGTATTTCATTTGTTGGTGGCAGTTTGTAACTGGGGATGCGCGTCGTAATCTTACGCTACAGCGTCTTTCAATACCGGTATGACCTTGCCTCGTCATTATCTTGAATTGTTGGTGGTCTGTATTTTTGAGAAGCATTCGTTCTGTATTTTGGAAGCTGTTCCAAAACTTTCAAGGTCCAGCTGGTGATTATCAAGGGAACTTTTCCAGGCGCTTGCGCTGACCCTGGCTATGATTGAATGGCCAATGGCGGCCTCAGCCGGACAAGGCTCGCGGCACTGTGGCGAAGCGAGTGGGGGTCACATGACGGTAAGGTAGCAACGGAAATAGGCAGCAGTTTGACAGCCAGCTGATGGTTTGAGATAATCTGTCTTTGCCTGAACGTGAACTTCAGAAGATGCTTCAAGTGGCATTTTGAACCCCTTCGAGAATATGACATCCTACATATGGAAATTATTTGACAAAGCATGGGGTTTTGATATATGCTTTCTCAACTTTGGCTTTGCATCCTTCACACGCAGGACATATCACCTTTCTTTTGGGTGCTGGTTTCGTATTGCCTCGCGAGACATCCAGAACCAAGCTAATCCTGTCGCAACGGTGACTACAGTCCCCCGTTTTCTCGAACATCTGACCCGTTTGGCTAAGTGTAGTGGCCGATAGGACGAGACTAAGATTCAATATTCTCCTCTGGAAGCTTCCAACATTCGACTGTTTACTCTGCATCCCGGATTAGATGTAGAAGTTATATCCGGCACCATCGAAAACAAGTCATGGGGCTACTCCTCAGGCAATCCATACGAGGCATTGTCCTACGTCTGGGGTCAGACTAAGAGCCCTAATACGATAATTGTTAATGGATATACTGTCCCTATCACAAAATCGCTTGAGGATGCACTCCGTCACTTGCGCTATCCGGACCGACCCAGAGTTCTCTGGGTCGACTATCTTTGCATCAATCAAGAAGATGTCCTAGAAAAGAATCAAGAGGTCAGGAAGATGGGCCAAATATATGAATCTGCCGACTCTGTCGTCATCTGGCTTGGACTTGAGACACAGGACAGTCCTGTTGGAATGGAAATACTCCGTTATTTCGTCAATGAACCTCGGCCACTACACTGTCCACCATGGCAAACAAATCCACCTTCACTTGCATATCAAGGCCTTCAAGATGTATTCAACAGACCCTGGTTTCAAAGGATGTGGGTTGTCCAGGAAATTGGACGTTCCCACCACACGATACTCCTCTGCGGGCGCGATTGCGTGGAGTGGCAGTCAACGGCTACTTCCGTGGTTAGGCGTATCGCTCGGATGATCAAATATGCAGAAATTTCACCTCAATGGGCCGAATCAGAACTCGGCAAAGTGGACATGCAACCGTTGTTGGAGATGTTGAATTATCAATACATGAACCAGTTTACCAGATGCTGGGGCGAGTGTACGATAGCGGCTCCCGATCTGCTAGATCTTGCCCATACTATGCGACATAAACAATGTGCAGACCCGCGAGATAAGATATTTGGACTATGGGGACTAGTTGAGTATTTATTTCAGCTTGAAACTTTTAAGCTGGACTACAACATGAGTATTGCTCAGGTATATGACGAGCTGGCGAGGGTGTCGTTTTCCTAGCCATGTCGAAGGAAAGATGCACTTTGACATCTATTATGCGACTCCACGTCCCCGTAAGGGTGCGGCTCGAACGGCTCCTTCTACAAATATAGTCGATCAGATACACTACTACAGAAGAAGGACCATTAGAAGGACTTGCATCTAACGAGCGGTCGGGTCGCTCAATTATAGTTACTGCTAGCACAGAGCCAGTGACCATATTGCGTTTTTGCCATAGATTTATTATTGCTGTTTTGGGTTGTCTGATGCAGTATAGGTGATAGGAAGATTGTAGAGCCGTTCTTTGCACCCCCATCAAACCCAGCAGACGTCATGGGCGCGTGGAAATGGATCCCGGACGATATATCGGATGGTTCCCTGGCACTACCAAGCCGGATAGTCACAGACTCAGCCGTGCTTCGCATCCACATTTGAGACTAGAAGAATGCTTGGTCCATATGCCTTCCCCAAGGCAAGGCGATGCAGTTTGGTGGCATTCCGACGTAGACCGCAGTTCATTACTTCCGTTGATCTCGCATGTCTGACTGTGGCTAACAGCTTTGTCATGCGGTAGATACCGAACACCTGGGAGAAAACAACGCCTCAGTCGCATTCATTGCTGCCTTCCCGTCGACCCTGGTCAGTAAATCGTATGTCAGGAAGCAGCTGGAAGCTACTTTGAATGGGCAAGCCTCGCCGGACCACGAGGCCGGCACAGAGCTAGATGAAACGACTCTTGATGGTTATGAGGGGCTCCGCCAGCTCACAGCGGAAGCGAAGAGGGCCTTTGGATTCCATATACTCGAATCAACTTTCTAGGAGGCCTACCCTTTGAGTGTACTTATAGCAGAAAGCCGGTTGCCAAATGCTGATAGAAGGTGATGACTGGGCTTATGGGAGAAGATTGCTATGTATTCTATTCTTATCCAATAAAAACCGAAGCATGCATTGATCTGATATCGTCTTTATCGTCAGAGGGGGCCTCCTCGAAGTCGCTGGCCTGTATCTATTGGGGCACATGAACGAGAAATCCCACACATAATGTATCCAGGAGTTGCACAATCGGTCATTAGTAATTAGGTGCTTGCTCATACTTTCACTAGGAAGGGCAATCTCACTCCAATCATTGACCCCGGACTTTGGAGTCGGACCCGCCTTGTCTAGACTCGTCCACAAACTATCTTTGAGGGAATCAGTCTTGTCTGGATACCGCTTTGTTGTACTTCTCGAGGCAGAGGGCCCAGGACTGGCGGAGATGTGGTGTCTTTGGCACAAGTCAAGTTCGTTTGTGAGACGATCCATCTCACGGAACAAATCATTCGGCGGCCTGGACGAGGAGTCGCCGTACCTGAGGACCAGCCAATATTAGATAGTAGCGATCACCGGGATCACTGACACCCTGACTTGTCCCCTGACAATCTCTGTTTCTCTCACGCATACTCCTTGTTCTCCTCGACGGATACAGTTCAAACAGGGGTGCTCTTGTCGCACCGGACCTTGCGTGCAGAGCAAGGAATACGGCTTCGTGGGCTGGTCTGTGGAGCCGAGGTGATCAACCTAGTGCTGTAGATTACGAATATTTGATCCTCTATCTCAAGACGACCTAGCGTACAACGAAAGGTTTGTGAATTGCTTGCAATCTTGTGCAGACTCAAGAGATATCCAGTTCCCAAAAAGGCGCCCGACCGTGCGGAGCCGTGACATAAAAAGGAAATAATAAAATCGTATAATAAGGTCGTGGTGGACGTGCACCTAATAGATTCGACCGATCCCAGCGCTCTCCGTGACGAAGACCAAAACGGCGAGGATCGGCACCCAAGCCAGGCATTCCCCAGCCCAACGTTGGAGCATGTGTACAATTACCCTCAGGTAAAACCTTAAGCATCCAAAGATACCAGTCTGTTGATACATGCTTGTTGTCGCGGCCTCAAAGAGGGCGCGGGTCTCGGACGCGAATGGCATAAACCGCCAGCCGCAGTAAACGATGAACAGGAGGGTGACGAGCTCGCGCAAGGTGATTAGGCGCGGGTTTCGGGCGATAGCAGCCATGCGGTATCCTTGCCGGCCAAGAAAGCCTCTTCGACGGACGAGGCGGCCATTCTCAACCTGGTGAGTCGGGGGTGGACGAGGAGGTTCTTGCTGCACTTGAGGCAGCGGGCCAAAGTTGTGCGTAACGCGGGGATTGCTGGGGCAGCAGGTCATTGTGGAGACTCGGCTCAGTCTATACCGAGGCGAATAAGACCTGTTTCTTCTTGACTGGCGACGGTGTGGCTTTTATGGCGTGGTGAGCTTCGACTTGGGTGCTGCGATTTTTTCACTTTTTTCCTCACTTTTTTTCCCTTCTCCCTCTGGGCTTCGAGAGACTGGTGAGATGGGAAATTAATTTGAAAAGAGAGCGGGGAAAGCACGAGAAAAAGGGGCTGTTGCCTAGACGGCCCCCAAATTACTATTCCGAGCGTCCAATTGTGTACGATCGATTGGGGCGGCTACGGAAAGCTTCGTATCCCAACGTCACAACCACAAGGTTCTCTACCAATTGCCATCTATTGATTTGATGCGGTCTATCTGTATCCTCCACGAAGTCACCGATATCTATGCTGTCAGGCATTCTTGCATCGTGTGGCGGATCTGAGTACTGCTGCTGAGATGAGAATCCCTAGGCGCATGAACGTGCAGTTGCAATTTCCCACCTAAATTGCCCAGCGCTGCAGCCTCACTTCAACAATATGAGGCTTGTCCCAAAGGCAGGGAACAGGCCCTCTGCCACCAGCGTATTGCCGTTCGTGTGCCAGGTCACATCGCCCCAGGGTGTTGCCACGACTTCCCATCCGTCGCTTGGCAGCTCAATCTCTATGGAAGAGACCGTCACGTTGCGCGCATTTGCCACTCCTACCAAGACCGTATCTTCATGTGACCAATATGCGACATCAATCGGACTCGTCTGAGATGCACCTCTCAAGAGCACAGGATTTGCTTGCGTCAAAAACTCCATAACTGGGGACACAGTCACCACCTTCGCAATCTTTGATGCCGCATCGTTGATAATGTCTGACGCTGGGTAGATCCAGGCGAATCTCGCCTTGGCGCCGTGGTTGAAGGCGAGAATATCCATGGCCCATACCTCCTCTGGGGTCGGGTCTCTCCTCCAGTACGTTGTATCGCTGAATGACTGAGGAACTGCCCAGATTGGTTTCCTGGACGCCTGGCCGCCTATCCACGACTGATACGCACGGAATGCATCCACACGGTCGGGAACGTCAATCAGAGAGCCATGGCAGTTGTCGCATCCGCAATCGCCGTACGTCAGGTTGCACGGTGTGCCGTGAAACGAAAATGTGGCATTTATTCCCACGGGATACGCGTCCTCCATGACGATGTCTGCACCCGCGCTGTAGTCGCGAAAGTAATAGTTTTGGCAGTTCAACACCAGAGCCACGGGGTGGTACTTGTCC
This sequence comes from Stachybotrys elegans, assembly GCA_020746835.1. Classification (NCBI taxonomy): domain Eukaryota; kingdom Fungi; phylum Ascomycota; class Sordariomycetes; order Hypocreales; family Stachybotryaceae; genus Stachybotrys; species Stachybotrys elegans. The sequence continues at coordinate 217,377 of JAGPNK010000028.1, read as the reverse complement.
ATCTCGGCCAACAGGTCGTACGCCAGCTGAGTGCTGTTGAGTGGATCTTCCCACCCGTCCGGCTCGTCTCCGGTGTACCAAGTCAGAAGCGACGGATGATCCTTAACCAAAGGAACCTGCTCGGCGACAGATGTGAGATTCTTGAACGAGCCGCGCATGTCATATTGCCATAGCAAGTTCTGCGCATCCATGGTATCAATCTGGCTCGACATGTCCGAATCGACGAAAGAGGTGACAGGGTGAAGTCCACTGAAGCCACGGTTGGAGTAGGCCACGATGTTCTCGTGGACCCTGAAGTAGCCGTCATAATTGCCGTAGAAGCCGTAAGGGAAGACGTACGAAAACTCGCCATTGGTGAAATTGTTGCGATACAGCAGGGAGCCATACAGGTAGTCAATCTTGACTACACTGCCGGTATTCTTCTCAGGAAGATAGAAAAGCGAGGTGGATGCACTGTATGTTGTTCCATCTGGGCCAGTAGCAGTTACTTTGACTGGGTACGACTCAAAACGGGGCGTGAGTTCGTCGAACTGAACATCAAACAGATTTCCTGTTGTGTCAATCGCGATGGTGCCAACCGCAACAGTTCTGCATTTAATCTTGACGGTGACGTTCAGTATCCCGTCACCATCCCATCTCGGCTGGATGCCACTTGACCCGGGCGGGGTACCTTCCTGGGGTGCGCCAGTGAAGTATGAGAGCCCCGCGTCAATAATGACTTGACCTGCTTCCTCACTGCTCACGTAAATGCTGTGGCGCGGGGAAACCCGAAGGTCTAGGCGAGGGGTTGAAGATGTATCGGGAGCATACAACCAGCCACCTGGAATGATCTCGGGGGCCCTGCCCACAAAGAGTAAGTACGAGGTCAGCACCATATCCCCATTTTGTACATGACCAATGCGGAATTGTCCGTATTACGCCAGGAGCAACCTACCCGGCTTGGTAAGCTTTCCCACACCATGAATCTTGAGCCCGTATGACGCTCAGGAAGCCGGCCAAACAAGCGAGAACAGTCTTCATTTTTGAGGCCTGCGCTGAATTACCAAACTTTATCAGAGGGGTAAGTTGGAGCCTATCATTGCAGAATTTTGAGAGTTATATAAGAAATCTAAAAATAGAATCAAAACAGAACAAAACAGGAAGGAGTTTGCTAGTATCAAATATTACTAAGTTCCCTTCAAGCCTTTTGCTTCATATTCTTCTTGGCTTGAGTTGCCGAATGGTCTCGAGTGTGCCCACAAACCGGAGCCAGCTCAATAAGCATAGCAGAGTGGCCCATTTTGGGTACTCATAACATCTCGCACGGTAAGGTCATCGGCCAAGCCGCCCATCATCAAGATGTCATCCAGACTGACTTCTGTCGCCTCGGTCTGGTTGTAGTGTATCGCCTTGCCATTATACTCACTGAGTCTCGACTCATCCTCTTGTTGCCAGAGCCACCAGAGGCGATCAACTTGAGCGTGATGAAGGAAGAAGAGGGGTTCTATGGCTTGTCAGTAATCCATCACACGGCATGCTCGAGTAACACGAACCGTTAGGAGAGGTGGTTGGGTTCATATCTCCTCCGAGACAAGCATGAATCAGTCCGTGTGGACCTCCCTCGAGCCCCCCGGCAAAGGATGTCCAGTTACCTGCTGTATGCAGCTCAGCGAGGCTGTCAGGGCCGAAAAACTTGGACATCGTTTCAAAAGCCTCGGGTTCCGAGACTTCTGGGAGGTTACGCCACAAGCAATGGCCACCACCCACCATGGTCACAGGATCAATGGCAAGATACTCCGGTCGTAGGTTAGAGAAAGGACCGGAGTCGACACATCTGATGGTCCTACCATCCTGGGATGTCTCGGTTCTGGTGGAGCTTCCGTCACCACCGAAGCCGTTCACGTCCGACATAACCGGGGAGTGACGAAGCCCAGCTGTGTCGAGAGACCAATCCCAGTACCTAAGTATCGTATTAGTAGAGGGTAGATGGAGCAGTCTTGGGCTGTACACACGTTCCAGGTCCTGTGTATCCGCACTCGCGCAGTGCATTCAAGTATACGTAGCCAAAGTATCTATGCCATGGAAGAAAGGGAGCGCCTCCGTGAACTAATTGCAATAAAGGTCAGTAAACACCATAGACCCGTGCTGTAGAAATCTCCACTAACTGTATTTGTTGAGGTTAAAGTGAACATGGGGAAAGTCATCGTAGAGCGAAGTTTCGAGTCCAGTGCGGGAGGGTTTCGTTTTCAGACAGAGCACAGCATCGATGTAGCTCTGCTGTTGGGAGGCTTCGAGTTGGCGCCACTCGACTCTCTTGGGAGGATTGATGCAGGCCTCGGATTTGTCAATCGAAAGACTTGCCGATGCAGCAATAACACCAGCAGCAACCGGGGAAACAGCACCGGTGGCGACAAGAACTGAAAGAAACCTCATGATTAAAAGATTGCTCAACAAATGTGTGCCAACGAACAGAATGTCTTGAGAAGAATGAAGGAGTTCTGGCTAGTCATGGAAGAGAGTTGGTTGATGGGTTTCTTATACCTGCCACCTCTTATGCGTAGGCAATAACGTACTACCCTCCCAATATCTAGCAATACGAGACCGACCCTCCGCAGGTATTGATCTCCCGCTAGCCTGCTTGGCGGGATGGTGAAACACGACGTTTGAAGTAACCAAGTAGGAATACGAGGTGACTACCCTACTAACCGAGTCAGGATGCTAGCAAGGAAGCTGGGTTCTGCCCACTATAATTACCAATTCATATCGCGCCAATATCCGACCTGCTCAAAGAAGGAGGATCTATCTATACGAAAAAGGTAATTAGATGACACATATTTTAGTAACACGACGTTTTCTCTTTCTTCCTTCTTCGATTGTGATCGGCGCCGTGTCCATGTATAGTCTCACCGCCCCTCACCATCCTGAAATGCGGCATGAATTAGACGTACCCCGAGGAGTTGCCGACTACTCTCAAGAGTGGTAGATTCCCCAAGCAGCCTTCTCATAGTAGCCCCATGCCGGTTCGGTCCAGCAATCCATCTCGCCCCTGGATCCCACTTTGCCATCCCTCTGGAAGAGATGGATGCTATCCCGGACCAGGTCGTGAACGTCCTCGCTACCAATGGTGCTGCTCCTCAGCGAATCATCAAAGGTCAAGTAAGGCGATGCGCCGAAGACACAACTTCCAGTCGACATGAGGGCGTTGTAGCAGGTGTAGTGGGGACGCCAGTAGTTGTCTGCCTTTCCGCACTGGGGAACTCTCCAGACCCAGTTGTTGTTCCAAGCAGCGTCCTGGAGAATCTTGCAATCCGAGACAAGAGGGGAGGCACCCGAGGTAACGTCCTCAAAGGTGGAGCGAGTGCAGTATCCAACAGAGTTCGTAGTCAGGTCGCGCTTAGTATTTGCAGCTGCCTCCGTGGGGTCTTCAGGAACTGTCGAAAAATCACCCCAAATACGAAGGCCATTATCGAGCTCTATGTACTCTTCGGGATAGACCATAATCATCTTCTCTTCCTCGCGCACTATAACGGCACCTCTGGCAAGAGAGATCAGAGAAATGGCCGGGGAGAGAATCCTGGAGAAGTGCATCTTGACTTGGTTGCTTGCTGAGGAACACAAGTTTTTGTTGGGAGGGCGAGAGCTGGTAGAGAGAACCGGCTTGAGAGTTGGCAGCTTATGGATGGGCTGATGGACGGACTTGTTGTCTCTAGGAAGAAGACCGGCCTTTTATAGAAATTCCAATGCGTACCTGAGGTGCTCATAAGCAACAATATGCGGATGCCTCTGCTTTACCTAGCACTAACGCCGTACGTCGCAAGGCCTGCAATGGATAGAACTTTGGATTCGGTAGGCTTTGTACAACCGCTCCTGCATTTTCGTGACCCTGTCCCATGAGGTCCAATGAGCGGTGAAATAGAGAGAGAACCTGGTTGTGGAAGTGGGTAGGTCTTCGGACTCCGGAGCGAAGGATAAGTTTGTAAATTATAGAGGAGAGGCATGCTTCGGCGTTGCCACGCTTCAGCTCCACAAAGCCAACACATCTTCTTCGGCAGGTGTTGCCTTTGGAACGTCTAGCTCATTCAGTATGGCATCTGCTAGCCAGTTTACGTTCCATTCTTGGGCAATGGTAGGAACCTACAGTGGGTCTAAAGGGCCCTTTTGTGTCGTCTGTCTCATTTTAGAAGCCTGATTGCTCTGTTGACTAGGCGGCGACGGCCCGGAGGCTGGCCCCGTCAAGCCAGTGCTGCTTTGCAGGGATATGATGGCGAGGCTATGGGAAAATATGGAGCGCGCGAAGGAAGCCTGATCCAAGGTTGGCCGATGATCCAGTTATCTCCGCCCCGTAAGGAGCCACAAACTGGACCACAGGTAATATGAGAAATATAGCTTACCCGGTACTGCATGACTGGGTGAGAAGAACGCTCAGTCCTTTGTTTGACTCGTTGATGTTCTATTCATAACTAGGGCTGGCAACTTCAGAACTTGCACAGAAAGCGACTACTGAAATACAATGAATCTTCATCAGATGCTGCCGTGTACAACCGATGGCACTATTCACATACATGTCTGGTTCGCTGATATTACTGTTTGAGCTTACAAGAGCACAAGCCTCTGCTTCATTATTATCCATTCATAGGATACCATGTAGTCTGAGTCCTTTGCCTCCGCCGTGACCTACCCTGCGTGAAACTAGCAATATTTGATCAGAGTTGCCTTATGACTTATAATGCGCTCTCGCTCTGTGATGCTATCAAGGATGCAGAAATGTCAAGACTATAGGAAGAGGAGAGCATTGAGCTTTCATAGGTTGGCGTGAAGCAGGTAGGGCAGCGTGAGATTATTGGAATGGAAATGGAGACTGGATATCCTTTGTTGGCCTATAGTGTCGGGAAGAGCGAGAAGAACAAATGAACTCGACAGCAGGCCTCGGAAAGTAAGACGAATCAGCCCATGTCAACGGGATGAGGTAGTTTTAAGCCATTGAGATCTTAGGAAAGGCTCGTTATGCGGCGAATCATAATTGTTGACTTTGACAACCTCTCAAAAACAGCAATGACTACAACAAGTTTCCTGTGAAAATGAAAGCAGAGATTTCAAGAATAAATCCATCTTTTGGTATACCTACTTCTCAAATGTACAAGTAGATGACCTCATATCCCTCAGAAGACAAATTCAATTGTCATATTTATCAGCCTGGGTTACTTGCCATTTTAGCCGCCGGGCTTGGATTATCCCGAGACGTACATAAGTGAGAGCAGCCGGCTTTTGTATTATACCGTTATTGATAAGCAGCTGCAAGTCTATTACTCAGCCTGTCTGTTTGTCGTTACATATAGCCATCATATAGAGGGCAAAGGGCCAATGTCAAACGTCAATTTGTTTTGGTGTGTCTTTTTACAGAGTCTTCGAAACCACTACACAAACTTCTTAAAGATATTCCTTTTGCCTTGTGAGGGAGAAGAGATCAAAGATGAAGCCCAATAAGAGCATCGTTGTTGATTCTCCAGGTAAAGCGTCGATCCACGAAGTCCCTTATCCTACGCTCCCAGCAGATGATTACCTCATAGTCAAACCTCGAGCTGTCGCCATCAACCCAGTTGACTGGAAGCAGATTGATGCTGATGGTGACAGGAGGACTGATGGATGCCAGGTTGGGTTTGACTATGCAGGCACAGTGGAAGAGGTCGGGCCAGGCGTTACCCTGCCTTTCAAGAAAGGAGATCGCGTGGCTGGAGCTATCCACGGAACGTAAGCGGGCTTAATCAAATGTTAAAAAACATACATTGACAGCAGTTGCAGTAATACTCACTTGAAATCCAATGGTGGATTCGCTACATATGCGACAGCAAGAGAGTTCCTCCAAGCCCATATTCCCGAGAGCCTTAGCTTTGAAGAAGCTGCTACACAAGGTGTAGCACTGGCCACCATTGTGGGTAAACTGCAACTCGAGATTATGAGTTTGGTTTAACATTCCCAGGGCTTGACCTATCGGTTTCTCCAACTGCCGTGGCCGACAGAGCCAGCAAGGGAGCCCTTTGACATATTCATCTACGGCGGTTCAACTGCTATGGGCATTACCATGATCCAGATGGCCAGCTTGTCCGGTGGCACAGTTATTGCAACCTCATCACCATCCAATGCAGAATACATGAAGTCCCTTGGGGCCAGCCATGTACTTGACTACAAATCTGACAGTCTCACTGAAGATATTCTGAAGTTGACAGGGAGCCAGCTGAAATATGCAGTGGACTGTCACTCGGATGAGTTCAGTGCTACCCTCTGCGCCAAAGTGTTGCAGGGGAGCGAGGCCCGGATGGCTAGTCTGCGTCGCACTGAAGATATTGTCAAAGCTACAAATCCCAACCTGGAACATGAGGAGATCAAAGGCTACTTGGCCTTTGGTGGCGTATGGAATTCTGCGGGAGATTTTGAGGCGAGGCCTCAAGATTACGACTACATGAAGACTTTTGGCCCCATGTTTTGGGGTTTGCTGGGTGCGGGAAAATTGAAGCCGCCTCGTTTGTACGTGAATCACGGTGGAAGTGGGCTAGATGGTGTGCTTGCGGGGTTGGACAAGTTACGAAATGGTCAAGTTTCCGCAGGGAAGCTGGTTTATAGCATGGAGTGAACGACTGGGGTCAGAATTATGGCATATTTCACTGGATGGCAATGCCATTACTCGCGACAGACGAATCTCCATTGGGTTTTTGTCAAAGATAATCGAACCCCCTCGACTTGTAGGCTTGGTTAGTAGCATTGGGGATATGAAGCTTTCGGCGTGAAAAGGCGCTGAATCTAACACCAAAGTTGGTGCCAGAGCGCTGACAACTAAGGACAGAGCATTTGGCACAATATTTTCTGGTTCTCGTCATAACTATACTGTCAGAGAGGGCCTACTCTAAGAGACTGATAGCTATGCCATCGGACACAGGTCCAAAAATTCTCGCAAAAGAATAACGAGTCTCTGGCACAAGAAGTATGCGCAGTAATAATCATCAGGCTTGAATGGCGGGGTACTCGGCGAGATTATGCGTGGCGTCCGAACGATGCACATCTTGCAGGGATTCCATTTCAGGCTACTGGCTTCTTCCCACCTCCGTCATTCATTGAGTGCCAAAGACTGACAATGGCGCACGATTTATAAGCAAAGGTTGCCCTCGAAATATAATCACCCCATGAAATTCCTTGGTTTGGAATCTTGTTGCATTGTTGGCAAGGTACCGGCATATGCTTTAGCAAGGAAATAGTGTCGAAGCTTATCAAGAATCAGCCCAGCAGTGTTCCGGCTGGTCCGCTGATCAGTAATCTGAGCTTGAGAAGAAGATAGAATTATCGAAGCCAACATAGTATATATATTCGATTGACACCTCATTTCTCAATGCTCACAGAAAATCCAATACCAGCAATAACATCATAGATCCAACAGGCCATCAGACCAAAAGCACCAATCGAAGCCTGGCAGAACAACCAGACCGCCAAAGCAAAATGTCCCAACCTAGACATACCATCCTCATCCTTGGGGGAGCTGGCGTTCAGAACATCGCCGTCATTCGACAGCTCTCCACCAATCCATTGTTTGCCATCTCAGTACTTACTCGCAACATTGAATCTGCGGAGGGTCAAAATCTTGCCAAGCTACCCAATGTCACACTTATTGAGGGCAATTCCTACGATGAAGCCGCCCTCGTATCTAGCTTCCAGAATATTGACGCCTGCTTTGTGAATACCAACGGATTCGCTATCGGAGAGAAGGCCGAGATTTATTGGGGCATTCGGATGTACGAGATTGCGTATCGGGCTGGCGTCAAGCACTTTGTTTACAGTGCCCTGCCGTACGTGTCGAAGAAATCCGGCTTCAACCCCAAGTACCATGTGCCATTCGTCGACGGCAAGGGCAAAGTCGCTGGTAATGTGCACCTGCGATTCCTTGATTGCTCTCTGGCTGACTCCCTTCCCGCAGACTACCTCCGAGCTCAGCCGACTGATGTGATGAAATGGACGATTCTTGAAACTGGTCCCTATGCTGACGCGCACCTGACTTCTACATGGGCCCCGGATAAGGCTGCGGACGGTACTTACGTTTTCCGCATGCCGATTGGACTGACGGGTGCCATGGCTTTTGTCAGTCTCGAAGATGTGGGCTGGTACGCTCGTCATATTTTCGAGAATCCTAACGACTTTGACGGCGACTTACTCAGCGTGGGAATCGAGCATGCCGACGGACAGACTGTTGCCAAAGCATTCACCGCTGTCACGGGCAAGCCTGCCCGCTTCGAGCCAGCAGATCTGCTCCAGGTCGCTGCAACCTGGCCTAAGAAGAAGATTGGCCTAGGTGGCTCTCCCGGCTTCGATGACCCAACCTTGCTCGACATGGCTGGACATTTTGTGCCGTGGTTCACGATTTGGTCGGAGAGTGGCGGCAACAAGGGACTCTGGACAAGAGACTACGACCGACTTGATAGGATTTATCCAGGAAGGATACGTACAATCGAGCAGTGGATGCGAACAACAAACTATACCGAGGAACGCCTGCCTGAGATATACAGTACTGGGTTGAGTTTGAATTAACCAGTGGGTTTGTGTATCATGAGAGGAAGGATGCAAATAATGCCTTTTATATTATCATATCTAATAAAAATTATTTGAAACCCCGATAATCTACCCCGATGAAGTAGAGATCAGTAACTCCAGAGGGGTGCCGTTCTAGTAGTACGGATACAAATCAATAGATAACAGTTGCAGAAACGTTATGCTGATAGAATCACGAGAGCCTTTGTATACCTATTAAACCACCTATCACATTTCGTGTGTAGTCTTTTACTTGAACTAACACAAAGCCGTCTGTCCGCTGCAGGTAAGCCTTCTTGGTCCATTTCTTTCTGAGGAAAAGAGAAGGTTAAAATTGTATCTACGAGCGCTGCTCTGCTATTGAGAAGGTAGGTTATAGGTGATATTGACTCCAGAGATAATTTATCTTTGCCAAATTTACAAGTTGGAGCATATCGTTGGGCCCGAGGTCGCTGTTCGATTCGATACCATGTGCTCTATTTTTGTACGTGCAATTCGGAAATGGTTTCATGCCATCAATGCCACGACAATGCAGTCACGTGTAGATATGCCACTATCAAGGCCATGCATATACCAGCATAGAAGGTATGGTTACATTGGTTGCCTCATTTCACAGTCCTGGACATTATTGGCTGCCATCTCGTACGGCTGAATATTTAATGTCAGCGCTTCTCTTCCCCGCTTCTCCCTTCTTCTTCATCCTTATTTATACCTCAAATCAACCGAGAAACTCAGTCTAAAGTTCTGAATCATGTCTGGCCTAGAGACATTGGGCATTGTCTGCCTTATGTTTCAGGTCATTTCATTTACTCATGAGACTATCTCTACTTGTGCAGCTATCTATAGGGGACAGGAAACTCCCGACGCTGTCTTTGAGGACACGGCAATTACCGTGGGCGGGCTAGCGACAAGAATCAAAGAAAAATGCACAAATCCTGCCTTGCAGGATGAAACAGTTCTCCTGGATCTCGCTAAGAAGTGTGCCAACAAGGCAGAGGAACTCGTCAAGGAGATGCAAAAGATCACCACGCATCATAAACCTTCCAATCTACTCGCGCCATTAGTGGCAAGGGTACACTCAATTTATCGTCAACGGAAAATCGAGGAGCTGGGTAAATCACTCTCAAAGTACCAAGACTCCATGAATCTCATCATGAACAAGGAGAATTAGTGAGAATTGCACATTGCTTTTGTGTTTCTGTCACCTAACGCGAACTAGCTTTCGAACCCAAGCCATTGAAGCACAGCAAGACGAGAACTTTGGACGTATAGACGCCAGCCTCCAACATTTCATCAAACAGATCATCGCCGGCCGCACAGATATGAAGAGCTTTGTGCAGAAAGAACACATCTTGACCCGGGAGCAGAATGCACGCCTTGTTAAAGAAACCGAAAAGAGCATTAACGCACATACCGACCGCGTCATAGACCAACAGCGGTTAAACGAAGCATCTGAAAATCGTCACCTGCGCCTGCTGGGCAGTTTGAAGTCTCCGATGATGCGGGAGAGGGAGAATGCAATACTGGACCCTGATAAAGCCGAGTTCTCGAGAGTCTTCAGGTCCTTTGATAAGGAATCGAGGGAAATGGTCAGTCCAAGGAAAAGCGAATCCTCAGTTGGTTCGAGCAGCCTCTCTAGCGGAAACTACGCCGAGATTGATCATGTGTGGAGCAGCTTCCTTAACTGGGCTCGGGAAGAGAGAAACCCGAATCTATTCTGGATTTCCGGAATTCCAGGGTCAGGAAAGAGCACGCTTGTCAAGTTCCTAGTCCAGCATGAAAGCACACCGCAATTGCTCAAGAGCTGGCGGTCTAACGTGAGGATCCTGGCGCATTACTTTTGGAAGATTGGATCACCATCTCAAAATAACCTGCAAGGCCTTCTCAGTTCCCTTTTGTACCAGTTGCTAGAAGGTAACAGGCGGCTTGCAGAGAGTATGTTGGAAGATGCGAATATTGCGAAGATCCGATCTAAAGAACACTACGCCGACTGGTCAGTCTCCGAGCTGGACAAGTGTTTGTTAAATGCTGCTAGCCGATGCTCCGAGTCGTTTTGCATCTTCATTGATGGACTGGACGAGTTTGTCGACCAGGAGGGTCCGGACGTCGTGTTACGAATTGTCAAGAAGCTTGCTATGCACAAAAATAACAAGCTGTGTGTGTCTAGCCGCCCTGAGGACCGGTTCCTGACGCAGCTGGGAGGGGTTCCTTTTCTCAGGCTAGAGGATCTGACCAGACCAGAGATGGAGGCGTTTGTGAAGAAGAGATTCAGCGACGCTCAGATCAACCAGGAACTACGGGATAAGATATCAGATCAACTTCTTATAAAAGCCCAGGGATCGTTCCTCTGGATGCGCCTTGCGTCGAAAAGCCTCCTGGATGGCATGAATCATGGCGATAACGAGGAATATCTTCAGAGTCGCCTGAAGCAATTACCGGGGAAGATTAATGAGCTGTACGAAGACATGTGGAAGAGGCTCAACGGAGATGAAGCGATCTATCGAGAGGCGGCTGCACGAAATTTCCTTTTTGCCATTGCATCAGTCGATTTTCCTCAATTCCTCTTCCATGACCTTTTCCATTCGGGAGGGTATGAAAGATACCCTCGCCCGTATTTACTGGATATGTTGTATGCCCATGACGCACGTCAAAGAAGTGGACTCGAAGGCAGAAATGACGGTGACCCAGCTGCGTTCGCGAAGTTATGTGACCGGACGGAAAGGGACATACGTGTGCAATGCGCTGGTCTCCTGGCGATAAGTCCCTTGGAAACAGACATTGAAAGAGATTGTCTGATCAAATCATGGTGGAAGCCATGGATGGGGAAAGCATTTGGGCACGTCGGTTTTGTGCATCGGACAGCGTACGACTTCCTTATGGATACGCAAGCGGGCAGAGACATCCTGAAACATGCAAACCTGACGGTGGCCCAGGCACCCTTTACGCTATTACAGGGAATGCTGCTTACCTCACGACGGCTTTGGAAAGAGTCGGCAAGATGTCAGGGAGCTGTGGATTTCTGAGAAAACTCGCAATTCTATCGAAGAGCATCGGCGGCGATAGCAAAACGGAAGAGTCGGACGTTGTCCAGTGTCTCCAAGTTATACAAGGTCTGTGGGAGGAGGGATGCCTCGATATCAGTGATCATCTCGCGACAGTACCGAGATTGCCCTTTCTCAGCCTTGCATTGCATTTCTGGGATCTGGACGAATTTCTGGCAACCGAGATAAAGAAGCTAAGTCCGGCCATAGCCACCGAAGTCCTGCGAGCCTCCTGGTGTCCTGCTTTCACTGCTTTCGCATTTCGTGATAGAGGCCCAAGCACCACGACAACGCGCCGGCTGCTTTCCGCTGGCGCTGACCCATATGATGCTGCATGGACTTCGACATCACTGGTACATTGTGGCAGACCTTGGATTGCTGATTACCAAACTGCCCTTCTCAACTGTTTGACCAGATTAATCTTTCGACTCTGGGCCGGTGTGGACACTGAATTACCCCTGCTAAGGTCTCACGTCGAATCGGCTCTGTACATGGCTGAGGCCAGTGTCAGCGTCCACAACCATGATCAACGGTTCCTTCTTGCTCCGTGGGGAGGCTCTGACGATTTCCTTAGCGACTCATGGGGTTATTGGCCCGGGCTTTCACTGGGCGGCGGTCTCGCCGGTTCGACTCACACAGGAGTGCTACAAGTCAACATGTACTTCTTGTTGCGGACCCTTCACCGTACTGCCATGCATCTCCAAACACCACATGCTCGCCTGCAGTTTCTAACGCCGGCTTTAGAAGCCAGCGCCACTAAGTCTTACCTTACACTTCGGCTGATCTTAGAATATGAATCTTTAAGTCCAAGTGAAGGTCCATCTGCCATTTACGAGATATTAGACACTCATACAATGCAGTCGGCATTGGCCCGTTGGTTTGAGGTGGATGCATTTGATTCTAGCCTCAATTTGCGGAGCTCTGGTTTTGATGCGGAATGGTCCGCTTTTCTAAAGAGCCTTAAGCAAGATGCGCGAATGGAAAATTCTACAGTAGTAGAGCGGGACCTTGAATCAATCACAGAAGAGCTATGTAAGGAAGGAGGTAACCTCGGTGCTTGGGAAGACTCTGGGCTTGAGCATGAACAAGACTAGGATTTATAGAGTCAAATAGTTGGCTGTTTTGCCTCGAGTAGCATGCACGAAGCCGTCGCCCATCTAAAGGTGTGCCTCACATCTAATCATATTGGGTCACATTTGCAATGGAGACATGTAGGTTAGGCAGTCTTTACGCATCACCAAGTGGCACGGCTTGGTTGCAGCTCCATCCATCCTTGGGGAATGCTGATAGCCGGATTGCCGGACAAGTGTAATGGTGCGCGTGGCCTGTAAGTGGTGTGGCCCGATCAATAACCGATTAACCGTTGCTGCTAACGAAAAAGCAGCCATTTCCTTTCTGGGAGCACAAGACCAGTACGTGTAGGCTGCCACCCGGCGGCCTCCCAGTGCTTTTGCAAAGAAATCACTCTCTATCTGCTAGCCAGGCTGTTACATGGGAGGCAGCCAACCCAGTACCTTGCTCTTCGTCCTATCAAGCCTAGACTTCCCCTTCTACCTGCAGGATTTTTATCCATCCTGCTTTATTGATTGGCTTTGCGGTATTTCTCCCGGCGAGATCGACTAGATTCAGGCCTAGGCCGGCAGCAATTCCCGCCCACGCACCACCCCACTGTCTTACCTGATTCAGACTGTTGGCCATCTATCACAGGCTCTCAGATCTGCCAAGGAAGCTTGATACTGCGCTACGATCATGGGCGCTACGATCACGGGGTGGTAGATTTTACTGACCGCCGTGTAGCCATCTCATATCCGGGCCAAAGACCCTCTAACGGTCTAGATCAGTTACAACACAGCCCAGACATTCCTCTAGCTAATCAGGGACAAGCACCCGAGATGGTCTAGCAATGCTGTGCTCCTTTGGATGTGATCTATGCCCGAAGAGGGACTTACGGCCATGCCCAAGTTCTTTTTTACCTATACCTGTTTCTGGTATGCGTGGTCGGATAGATATAAAGGATCTGAGGCCTCCAATCTCTGCAGCAGTTGCTGACGTTGCATCCGTTTGCTCTCCTTCTCCCGCCTGATTCCGTATTGCCAGTTCTTCAAATCAAAGGCTTTGCGACAATGGATCCGAACCTCTCGGAAAAGCCGCAGCATGATCAGGATCTGCGAATTACATTCGAAGATACTCCTGAAAGACCGCTTGAAGAGACGGCCGAACGTGGGCGTCTTAGCCAGCGTTCTACTCGCGCGGACCGTTCAAGAAGTCGAAACTCTAGCCGCCACAGTTCCAGAAGCCGTCCGCGCCCCGCGTCTCGATACGGAGGTGTACAAATCGAATATCGCACGCTTTCCATCCACGTGTCAGAGTCTCGACACCAGGAACCAGACTCCTCGGTCGATCTCAAGACACCTGAAAAGAAATCAAACACCGACTACTTCTCAAGCCTCAGCTACCATGAGCTTGATAAAGACCGCGTCTGCCAGCAACTCAACGTAGACGCCAGCCAAGGTCTGTCGAGCAATGCTGCAGCTATCCGGCTCCAACGCGATGGCAAGAACACGCTGCCCCAAGCACGCACCAACTACTTCAAGAAGATACTCGGATATGTTTTCGGCGGCTTTTGTTCAGTCCTGTGGGTTGGTGTCGTCATCTTCTTCATCTGCTGGCGCCCGCTTAGCAACCCGCCTTCACCAACCAATTTGGCTCTCGCCATCCTGATTCTCATCGTCATTATGCTCCAGGCACTGTTCAACGCCTTTTCGGATTGGTCGACGTCTCGGACAATGAAATCCATTGTGGATCTACTTCCCTCCGAGACCCAAGTCATGCGTGATGACAACTTTGTCGGATTACCGGCTTCGGATCTCGTTGCAGGAGACATAGTTCGTCTATCCATGGGCAACAAGATTCCTGCCGATCTGCGACTGCTAGAACACTCGGGCGATATTCGTTTCGATCGTTCCATGCTTACTGGAGAATCGGAAGAGGTCGAAGGCGCCATTGACGTCACGGACCCAAACTTCTTAGAAACGCGGAACATTGCCCTCATGGGGACCATGGTGGTCAATGGGAGTGGTATTGGTGTCGTGGTTTTGACTGGTCACCGATCCGTCATGGGTCGTATTGCGCAAGCCATGGGTGAGGTCAAAGATGACCCAACCCTGATTCAGCGGGAGATTACTCGTTTTGTTCGCATCATTGTGTGTTTGACCATTGTGCTGGCGCTCGTCATCGTTTTGGCCTGGGCTTGCTGGCTGCGGACAGATCATCCTGGTTTCATGGACGTGGTTTCCATGCTCAACAATGTCATGGGCTGCGTGGTGGCCTTTATCCCTGAGGGTATGCCGATTGCCGTATCACTCACTCTGTTGATGGTGGCCCGGAGGATGAAGGCCGTCGACATATTGCCCAAAGGACTCTCCACCGTTGAAACGTTGGGCTGCGTCAACGTCATCTGCTCAGATAAGACAGGCACTCTTACGCAGAATCTGATGTCGGTTGCCTCTACAGCCTTTGTCGACCAAGCTTTGTCGCCAGAGCATATCCATAAGGCCTTAGCGTCGGGACCGAGCAAAGCCGTGCAGAAGTTGCATGCAGCCTCGACTCTATGCAATGATGCTGCTTACGACCCCACGTCTGTCCATCTTCCTATAGAACAGCGCACTGTCAAGGGCAATGCCACCGACGCTGCAGTTCTCCGCTTCGCGTCCTATGGAGGCTCTGATGATAAGCTCAAGTCGCCATCCAAGCGAGTCCACATAATCCCCTTCAACTCGAAGAACAAATGGATGTTGACGATGTATCCACCTACTGATTCGACCGATTCATCGTCGTATCAGGTCTTCATGAAAGGCGCACCAGATGTCCTCTTCCCCGCATGCACCCACTACTGGTCCAACCTCGAGGATCGCGTCATACCCCTTGATGCATCTGCACGATCCGCTCTCAGGGCCTGCCAAGACAAGCTATCAAGAAATGCAGAACGGGTCATTATGTTATGCGAAAAGACAGTTCAACCGCTCAATCTGCCTGGCACGAATCTATTCAGTGACGAGATTGCTAAGACTGCACTTGAGAGCCTCACCATAATTGGCATTCTCGGCATCATTGACCCACCTCGCCCTGAGGCTGTCTTTACCGTTTCGGAAGTCCGTCGTGCTGGAGCTCGTTTCATGATGGTTACCGGAGACTACGGCTTGACCGCCAGTGCTATTGCGAGGAACATTGGTATTTATACCCACACAGACCAGCCTGACACTGTCGACCGCATGAGGCTCAATCAACTATCGCCCATGGACCTCAAGACGGAGAGGTTAAACGGAGGCGGCCGATCACTCTTGGTCGAGGGCCCTCAGGTCTTGGGATTAGGTCCCGAAGACTGGGACTTGGTCTGCGAGTATGAGGAAATTGTGTTTGCACGAACAACGCCGGAACAAAAGCTGCGTATTGTCAATGAGTAGGCTCTCAAACCCAGCGCAATATTGGACCCAACCGCTAATGCATACTCTAGGTTCCGTCTTCGTGACAACGTTGTGGCCGTCACTGGAGACGGCGTTAATGACGCTCCAGCCCTTCGCGCCGCCGACGTAGGTGTTGCTATCGTCACAGGCAGCGATGTGGCAATCGAAGCTTCTGATTTGGTGCTGCTGGACAAATTCGACTCCATCATCGAAGCAATTCGTCTCGGCCGACTCGTCTTTCAGAATCTACAAAAAGTCATTGCATATCTCTTGCCCGCTGGTTCCTGGTCGGAGATCTGGCCTGTCATTCTTAATGTTTTCTTCGGTGTCCCCCTGCCACTCTCGTCATTCCTCATGATTATCATCTGTGTCTTCACAGACTTGTTTCTCTCACTATCTTTGATCATGGAGAAGGCCGAGTTTGATCTCTTATCGCTACCACCACGCAACCACAAACATGATCACCTCATCACGGCTCGGATCTACGGACAGGCATATCTATTCACTGGTTCCATGGAGACATGTGTTGCTCATGCAATGTACTTCCTGTATTTCTGGAGGTACGCTCGAATTCCCATCAAGGACCTCTTCTTCTTATACGAGGGATATTCCGATGGATTTCATGGTTATACAACAGCCGAACTTGCCAAATTTAACCAGACAGGCCAGAGCGTGTACTTTGTCGCGCTGGTCATCCTGCAATGGGGAAATATCTTGGCGGTACGCAATCGGCGACTGAGTATCTTGGAGGCAGACCCAATCCGCAAGCAACGGCGAAACCCTTGGCTGCTTCTAAGCATGGCCGTCAGCCTAGTCATCTCCGTATTCGTGACAGAGGTGCCAGGTATCCAGAGCTTATTTGACACTGCCTCGGTACCACTTGAGTTTTGGTTTATCCCTTTACCCCTGGCAATTGGAATTTTGTTGATGGATGAGCTACGAAAGTTGTTGGTCAGGAAGTATCCCAAAGGGCCAGTGGCTTGGGCTGCCTGGTAAAGGGAAACGTCAATATTTATTCTCTTCTTGCCTTGGTCTCTCTCCTTTCTATCTGGTGCATTAATCAACAATTATGGCGTGGAACCCATCGGCGCGTCCTTGCCACTTTGATCTCCATTCTCTCTCTCTACCACCTCGTACCGCCAGGAGAATTTGGCACTCATGCCCTCTTTGCCGTCTACTTGAAGTTAGCTCGTATTTTGCTAGAATAAAATGAGTGTACTCACAGAATATAATCGAGAGGAGCTGAATGATGACGGGGATCCACGTCGCCAGAGCCAACACTTGCCCAAAGGTCCATGAATGATCTGCGTCCTCACTTCTCGCAGGTTTTCCGTCGCCATCCAGGCCAGCGACCGCCCGAACATGATTATTGTACCCATGGAAGTGCCCGATACAAGTGTACATGATGACAATGGATGCGGAGCCATCAAGCAGGAGTAGGACACGCTGAGCCTTCTTGAACAGGTGGTACCGTCTGTGAGTTTTGTGTTTGTCCTTCCATCGCTGTGGTACGATGCTGACCCCGACATACCACAGCCACCAGCAGAGATTCAAGGCGAGCCAGACATGCATCAAAGTTCCCACGCCATCGAGCCTCCGAAGCCTCTCCTCATCCCCGCAAGAAGCAGCCCACACCACCTCCTTCACTGTGTGGGAATCCGATTTCGCCCTATCGAGGATATCGAGAAGGTTGAGCTGGTCAGAGAGGACCTTGAGTGTTATGCTGGAAATAATGACAACAAGCCACAGGAATATCCGCAGCCACTGCCTGCGCATGCGGTCCGTCACAGTCTGGAGGACTATGCATGGGAAAATAGTAAATGTTGACATGAAGATGGAGCCGATGAGTCCATAGAAAGAAAAGTCTGCTTTAGGGTCGTAGAATAGCGGAGCGTAGCGCGTGATGGCTGCAATTTGCATGGCGGCCGAGAAAACGAGGGTGGCGTCGAGGAAATCGCTCGCAGATTCCTGGAAACCTCTCAGCAGCCGGCTTGCCGTGTTCTCTTTTGCTCCGCGGGATATTCCCTTCATGTGAGGCAAGTCGCCCACATTTATGGCGATGAACCATAAAAGAGACAAAGCCGCAACTGAAATGATCAATCAGCCACTGACGTTGGTACGTAGCCCTTTGGATCGAACCTGTGTGATAGCTAATGATAACCCCGATCCCAAAGACGTCTGGGTCGCCCTCCCACCCTAAATGCTGGCAGAATTTGTCCTTGCAATAAGAAACGGCATGATCTAGTGTTTTAGTAATAAAGAGCTTCACCTCTCCGCTGGGCTTGTCCGTGAACCATGCCATGAGCTCGCCATGGCGAGGTATGTCGGTCCAGTTTTCCGGGACCGCTGACAGAAGATAGTTGCGGGTGAGCAATAGTGGTGGATCATCTGTGGAGAGGAACTTTGCTGCCCAGTTGGCCGTGAGGTCGCAGTCCTGAGGTTCGAGATCTTGCAGTGGTAGGCTTCGCCAGGAGTTGACGTCGGCCATGTAGTGGTTACTTCAAAACGACGGGGTGGTTGCTAGATTTTATATATAAACGATGCCTGCTGATTTTGTGCTTAGGTGCTCTGCCTCTGTTGTCATCTGATCTACAGTTGATGATAACGTTGACAACAGATAGACGTTGGGGCTGAGGCTTACGACAGGGTTTGGTGACAATCAAATCTGACAATTGGCTGCCTTATCTTACATATTTAGTCATTTTGCATGACTCCCAACTGAAACCACAGCCGCAAAACCACAGCCACACCTCGCCTGGTGAGATTGTGACTAAATCATCGACAGCCTTGCTTAAAATAGATTTATAGTATGGTGCTCTCACGGTTGTTCCAACAGATTCAGAAGCCCTCCCATTTCAGTAGGTGCTTACCTATTACATGCATCACTTGACGTGTTTGGTGGCTATTCTCTATTAAAGACACTGCGAATAGTCCACATTCACATATGTACACGTATATTGCTCCTGGCACTCAGTTGGACCATACCACCCCCATCCACCACACTGCGCCCAATGCGGTAGTAGAGGCGCAGGGCACCTAGTCGGTGCGGGAGTCGGTGGCGAGGTGCTTGTGGGCACACACTCTTCCTCACGCTCCCTAAGCCGTGACTCAATAGCCCCGTAGATCGATGTTCTGGCGAGCGTGCCGTTGGCGTCAGTGTAATACAGCACAGAGTTGCTGGTAGTAACTAGATGCCAGGTCTTTGTTAGAAACCCTCACAGCTTATACTGGATCGCCAAGGTGGTCTTCAACAGAGCTCATTACGGAATGGCGGACTTACTTCCCAGACATTGGCACACACGCAGACAAGCGGCTGTTACAGCTTCGTATGCCTCCAATTGCTGTGTCCTCCAACACTCGCTGCTTGGCATACCTGCCGGGATGTAGATGAGGAGATCCGACAAGTTAATTTCCAGCCCCAGGGCCACAAAGCGACCTAGACTGGCCACGAGCCCACCTTTCTGCGGGAAGTCCCCGGAGTAGTTCCCAAGTCCCAATGACACGCCATCAATGGGGGCGCTGGCATTCACAAGCCGGTTGAGGAGGCGGAACGTACTGTTAGACGTGGCGTCGTTGTCCACGCCCGACCAAGTCCAGGGGTGGTAGTACAGCTTCGCAGCTGGATCAGCGATCCTAGCGGCATGAAAGGAAATAGCCACAAACTCAGGACCAAGTATTCTATAGAAGACACCCCCTAGTTCCGAGTCGAAGTACAAATCTGTCGCGCGGCTGACCACGTCCCAGGAGGAGCATCGACCCCGAAAATGGCGCACGACCCGAGTGACGTGGTTCTCCAAGACAGCATGAAGCTTGGGCTTGGTCCATGTACCCTGGCTCACTTCCCGGTTTATCAGCATCGGTCCAGAGTTTCCCTGCTTCTCAATGGGCAGAAGAGATGCGCTTCCAAACAACTCTTTGTTCGATGGTGCCTGCGGACTTACACCACTGGGGCAGACCGAGATCTAGCCCATCAACCAAGTTGGCGCAATGTACACGCTGTCCCTGCGAGATTGCCTGGTTCACAAACCGATCCGCTGCGTCAAAGGTGAACCTCCCCTGTGTTGTCTCGAGGGCTCCCCACTCGAATAAGCTGGGATTCGAGCGTCTTCCAAATTCGCTTCGGTTGTCTTGGACTGGGACGAGGTCCCCGTTATTGCTGAGGCCAAAATAGTCGAGCCCAGCAGCCTGGGCGAGCTGATTAAGTTGCGCGGTGACTCGCACAACCCTGCTACCAAGTAGCCCCAGGAGGAATAACTTGAAATACATTTGGCGACTTGCTTGGCGTGAACGATCGGAGATT
Organism: Stachybotrys elegans; assembly: GCA_020746835.1. Classification (NCBI taxonomy): domain Eukaryota; kingdom Fungi; phylum Ascomycota; class Sordariomycetes; order Hypocreales; family Stachybotryaceae; genus Stachybotrys; species Stachybotrys elegans. Next base: position 197,026 of record JAGPNK010000028.1, on the reverse strand, counting down.
ATCTGGAGTTTTCAGGAGTACTAAGGATGAATATTAGGGCTGCCTGTATTCTCTTATGTACTATTTTTTCACGTCATGGATAACCATCTATTTAAGACATATCGTTCGAACTGTACATGCATGGTGCTGGCCCCAGCATGCCATGGTAGAAACACCACGTGATTTGTGCTATTGACACCCTTCAAATCGTTTTTCACGGTCTAGACCGTCCGGTAATGAGGGTAAATGGACAAAGATGATATAGGTGCAGTCTAGAAGGAGCCTTTGTTATTATCCAATGGCTGTATAATTGGTGGAAGCCCCTATCATCAGCCTCCCTCGACGTTAGTTACAGGCTGCACTAAATTGTGCATGAAATATTGCTCTGAGAAGGGTCCTCGAACGCCATTTGCACCTATAGCATTCCTGCGGCTGGAACTTTAGATTGATCTCATCTGACATGCATACTGCACTCATGACCAACGCATACTACCTTCGGCCAACGGAGCTCATATTCCGTGGAGACGACCCTGTACTGGAAAAGTGTCCACTCAGGGCCATTACTGGAAGAGTCAGATACTACCATGGCGTAAATGCTCTCTACGGCTGTGTGGGCTTGAGAGCAATCCAGAACATCTTGCTGCTATGACATTCTGTAGGAAGAGGACAAATCAAGGATTGACTCTGGAAGTAGCCACGTTTTTCTGTGAGAACTCCGCTCATGATAAAAGTTCTTGAATTTAGATATAACCGGTGTCCTGAGAAACAGCATGGAAGATTCCAAGACAGTGGTATTACAAATGGATGGCCTCGCCCTACTCGTAGCATTCTCCCTCCCTTATAAAAGGCAAAAGTTCAAAATCAGGTGGACCATGCGGCTCTGTCAAATGGCTTGGGCAGCGAGCTGAAGACCAAATGTAGGGGCAGCTGAGCCATTCTATCCTATCTACCCTAAGACTCGCCAGCCTCTCGCTAACACAACAAAACACGTTATTGTGCTCCACATGGTGCCGTGCCTTAGGCCTTCCAAACCCCGCACTGAGATCGTCTTTTTCTTCATCTTCCAGCCAGTACTCATCAGGTCCCATTCAACTATAACTTCACCAAAGCTCAAGTCCAACCATCTTCACACAATGTTAAGCCCTCCTGTCTCCCACCCCGAACACAACGATGGGCTTGGGCGGCAATTCGACCATTTGGCCATCTTTCCCCAGGAGCCACTGCCCGAACTCGGCCTGACACACGTTGATCAGGACAGCTATGGCGGATACTACGGCCTGTTCGATATGCAAGTGCTCGCTGGCAAGGCCGCTGCCTTTGTGGGCTCGAGATCGAACGGTGATGCAGGGCAGCTTGTCCCCCTCTTCGAGAAGTTCCTTACCCTGGCGCAGCAAGACTGCGCATCCGACCCAACTGCTCAACCGACGCACTCTTGTTGGCTGTGCATCCGCATGACCCTACCCACAGACGTGTGGACTGTGCCTCGTTGGCATACTGACGGCATCATGTTTGACTGCACCTGCCCGGAGCCCCGAACACCCCATTCGAAATATGCGTTCACACTCCTGGGCCCTTCCACTAGGGTTATAGCACCAGATCCGATGGCTACTGCCGTTTTATTATCACCTTCAGATACAGGGGACGAGTGGGACCAAAATGAACCCGACTCCGAGCTTGCCAGTCGCCTGTCAGGGTATGCGCAGGCAACCCTTGCCCCCGGACAAGTATTTCGGTTCAGCTGGGGTCACCGTGACTCGCCCATTCACTCCGAACCAGACTCGACCGGCTTACATCGTGTCTTCGTTTCCATTCTCTTCGGAGGTGAAGCTGAGATACAGGATATGTGCGAAAGTAGAGGGGCTCAGTACGGCTGTTGGGAGTGACAGAACCGCCTGTCTTGGCTGCCCTAGGCCCAACACAGTAGATCTAATATTATTCTTCTGGCATTATTCCTTCCTCTATAATCACACTTTCTTGGCACGCTGCTGTTAAGAGAGTGACCCTGATCCACATACATTCGCCTAACAATTGCACCACAAATCGTTGGAACTGCGCGTTGCGCAGCCCTCTGCGGCCGCGATGGGCTCCTTTGTTGCCACCTTGCGATGTGGCAGCGTATCTCGCGAACTATTGGTGCATTCAGCACGTAATCTTCAAGGGCTGAAAAGGGTCATGGCTGCCTAGGTAGCCAGCCCTGATCTGATCACGACTTTGCAAGGCTCAGCCTCACGCAGATTGCACTGACTGGTGTTACGGACCTGAATGCACTCCTATGATTGAAACCAAGCACTTGACTCCTCTGCAGCTCTCTGCCTGAGCTCTTTGTTTACCAAGCAATTGGAGCCGGCAGTCTCATCAGCAAGCATATCTCGACGCAGCACGCCACCAGCGATCAGGTGGCTAGTTCCTGTCAGCTGTCAATGATGAGGCTTCTCAATACTGGTACCGGCAGATTTGAGGAGTTTATCGGTAGAAACATACCGAAATACGCAATCCTATCTCATACATGGGAAGATGAAGAAGTCTCGTACAAAGACATGACAAGTGACCAGTCATACCAGAATATGGAAGGATATCGGAAGATAAAAAAGACATGTGGGATTGCTTTGCAGGCTGGATACAGCTATGCTTGGGTCGACACATGTTGCATCGACAAATCTAGCAGCGCTGAGCTTACTGAGGCCATTAACTCTATGTACAAGTGGTATCAGCGCGCCGAGATGTGCTATGTCTTCTTATCCGATCTGGATTCCTCGGCTTCCTTGGAAGATACACTGCAGCATTGCAAGTGGTTCACACGCGGCTGGACTTTACAGGAGCTTATCGCCCCACGCACAGTTACCTTCTTTGACCAGCAATGGAATTATAGAGCCTCCAAGAAAGATATGATCGGCAAACTCTCAATGATAACCAAGATTGACGGGACGATTCTTGACGGCTCACAGCCTTTATCCACTGCGTCTATTGCTCAAAGAATGTCCTGGGCATCTTGCAGGGAAACGACACGAATTGAAGACGAGGCATATTGCTTGCTCGGCATATTTGACATTAACATGCCGCTTCTCTACGGCGAGGAACGCAAGGCATTCAGACGCCTACAGGAGGAAATAATTAAGTCAACCTCTGACCTGAGCATATTTGCCTGGCATGACCCAAGGAGCAAAACAACAAGGAACCCAAATCCCCGGGTATATTGCGGTGTTTTGGCTGATTCACCACTCAACTTTGCCGAGTCAGGCCCATTCTCAAACCTACCGCGGCGGGACTCTTGGGACTTCTCATTGTCGAACAGCGGTGTCAAAATACAATGTCAAATAGTCTCTGAGCCCATTCCAGGCAAGCGGGCGTATCGATATGTTCTGCCTCTGGATTGCTCACCCGATGGCAAGATAAACCTCGGTATCCGATTGCGCAAGTGCGGCCCTGATCGGTTTGTCAGGGAGGACCCGTGGAGTTTAGTGAGATGCTCGGAGTTTCTGTGGCCAAATGCCCCAAGAGTGAGATATCTCATTGCAGAGTTTCCGATGGGTGGTGTTAATGCAGGTTTCCAATCACCAGATATGGAACACTTCATTGCCCAAGCGCGCCCGATTGCACTCCAGATTCATCGACCACCGGAGATGGAAATCCAAGATGCATGGCCGTGGGCAAGTTTTGACGACGAGGATCAGCTGTTTTTCCTGCCGGGGGGAAGCGCATCATGGGACGCGGCGTATCTCAGACTCTGGACAGGGTTCACCGCTCCGCAGAAGAGCGAGGTTAATTTCGAGACAGGAGTTTTTGTGCTTGGATGGTCATCGCACGACATCAACAAGCTGCAGATCACAGTGGTTGACCACCAGGAATATTTCACAGCCTTAAAGGAAGCACATTCAGTTATTTCTACCTGGCATCACAGTCGGCATCAAGTCTTGGACACACTGGTCCATCACAATATCCCAAAGACATCGGCAGCCTGGTTTGAGATACCAGGAACCCAAACAGTCGCGGTTATTTCAGCGAAGCCTATTTTGGTCTCCGATCCAAGACTTTGTTCAGGGAAGTTCTGGAGGATACGATTCAACTGTAAGATATACCGGACGGGAGACGTTCCTAAAGTGGTTTATGGGGAATGGGAGACTGATTAAGATGATTGGCAATATTGTGGTTCATTGGGCATATGGTTGAAATTTGTTAAAGAAAGGTACACTAAGCAATTAGAGGTATAGAAGCTCCTCTAAGAGATCGGGAAAGACGTGCTGAAAGTGGCTCAGGGTGACAACTATGACAGACATAAAGAACTGTTTGATGGTTTCCAGACGGCCAACAGGGCGGCGATGGAGGTAAGAATTGGAGATCAGGTCGGTATTAGGCCCAGGCCGTTCAAGACAGACTTGGAGGTAGGGGCGTCACGACCAAGTCTAAGCCTGCCACTGACAATGTGTGGGATGTAGTTGACTGGAAGAGGACCATCGACGATGGCGTAGCGGAAAGCGGCAGGACTAGGGAGGAGGTGACGCGAGACGTGCAGGCCGCTGCTAGAGACCACAACAACAACAACAACAACCGGGAGCACTGCGCGACGGATGGGCCAACGGGTGAGCTCCTGTGGCGTGGATGAAATAGTAATCACCCAGAGGCTGTAATACATGCCCAGAACATAATCCTATTCACTCTATCTCGTACATTTGCGCCATAGTTAGGTGCCAAAGGTCGTCGAGCGCAAACTCAATCTCCTCCTGAAGCCTGTCCGGTTCGGGCGGATTTCCCTCCCTGTCAAACGAAAACACTGTATGCCAATCACCCACCAGTTTGAGCTGAGGGCCAGTATGCACGAGCCCAGACCCTTCATCAACAAACTCGATGTTCTCTCTCGGGTGGTATCCAGAGCAATGCCACATAAACACGTCTCCCCAAAAAAGTTTGCCCCACGACAAGACGACTCGGATTTCCTTCAGATTCACAAATTCATCCAGAATTTTCAGAGCACCATAGGTGGTCGCCGATTCGTACAACTGATGGTGGTCGTCAGGACGAATCCGAAGTCTCTGAACCTCGTGTCGGTGAGAGACAAGGTCATGAATAGCATAGAGACTATTGACGCAGAAAATATCAAGCTCAAAATTGACCCATGTCCAGCGTGGCTCAGTCCCGGCGGTGAAGGCCCTCTGGTACGGCGCATACCTTCTCGACTCGTGGCAAACGTGCATCAGCGCCGGGGGCGGCGTCGAAGAAGCCTCGTATAGGATGTCTTTGCCCTGCCGGCGCTGCTTGTTGCTAAATCTCTCGCCCAGCTTCTTCTTGATGCGCACATTCATGATGCGGCGGGGTTCCACCGCCAAGCTCCAGATGCGAGTGCGAAGCTCCAGGGGCAGGCTCATCAAGGACATGTTGGAAGTTGCAGGTATGCGAGATGTGACCACCTCTTGTTTGGGGCTAGAGGAGGATATTTTGAGTCGGGCGAGGCTGTGCTGTGTTTTGTTCAGCTTCCGAAGGAGGAATCAGGGTAGCGGATGCCCAGAATCCTTTATGTCAGCCAGAGAAGATGGGATGTCGTAAGCAGGAAAAGTAGGTCAGTGCTGACGAAATTTTGGGGTGAAGATGTGGACATGAGGTACAATAACTATCGATTAACGCTGTTCTTCAAGAACACAAACTCACCCTCGCCATCCTACGATCCCGACAAGACCTGTAAGGCTGCCGGTAGATACTTCAGATTGAGGTCAGGCCGGTAGCTCAGCCCTGTCAGACGAATCCTCTTGGTGCCAGATATTTTGAGTTCGACAACGGGCGGCCTGCCATTTTCTTGCGACCCATGTCAAGCTTCGTCACTGCCAGGCGTATCTATCAATTCTTCATGAAATAACAGTTGCCGGCGGCCGCGTTGCTGCAACACTTTCGATACTCTGTAGGAGGCGATAACTATTATCCAATCCGACTATGACACGTCGCAGCTTCCCGTAGGCTTCATAATTGTACGTTTATCCAAGACATGCTCCCTTGTCAACTTGGCCCGAGCGTCAGCGTGGGGAGAACAGGTCCATGATACTAGCAGGGCACATAGACGTCATTCACCCATGAGCAGGCACTCCGTTGTCTTCGCAGGGTCCACTAACATTTAACCGGCCCACAGTGCAGTGGCTGTTCCGGTTCAGCAACCTATGATAGATGTCTGATGCTTGCTTTTTGAGATACATCTCGTTGTAGCCGGCCTAGGCAAGGCAGTGCTGACCTTGATTCATCCTTGGCATGTATATGGAATGACCTGGCTGCGCGACACGCGTGGCTACTAGGCCTTATTTGGCATTCCAGAACCTTAATTGAACACGAGATACACAACATAACGCGACACAACGCGACGCAGCGCGACTAGATAACCCATGTTCACCCCTCCTCTTGCAATCCATCCTCGGCCATCCTGGAAATCACCAAACAGGCACACCAAAGAATGAAGCAGTCCACCATGTCGCCAACTCTCCATCAAAAGGACATAAGAACATGGTTTAAGAGTGCCAACGGGCCCGGCATCCACAATGCCACAGCCTCGACTACCCCTGCACGGACCGACGACTCCAAGTCAGATGACATCTCGGGCCCTGCTACAGCGGAGGTGGCTTCTGTTGAAGCCGCTGGGCATGCCATTGAAGCGCCAGACGCCAAGCTAGACTCTGTGACGGAGGGACAGCAGGCCGTCGAAGTAAATGAACCCAAGCCAGTACCGAAACGTGTGCTTCCCAAGATCGGTGAGCCGATTGCGGCGTTTTGTGCCAACTTTGTCTGGAACCGAAGCTGGCGAAAATACATTGGCACCTCAACCAAGGAGATTATATTTGGCACAGAATTCGTCCTAGAGGAGTTCGTCTTAGCTGTTTCTTGCCTCCTTCCAGGTTCTGTGGCTGATTTTGAATACCTCATCTAGCCATCACATTGACCAGCTGCTGTCCCTTGGGCCGCTCGTCTGTCGCGGTCTTGCTTCCTTTCAATTCATATACGTCACCGTCGCTTGTGTTGCAGACAACAACGCCGTGTCCCTGACTGACAATGCCCTCGTTCGCCTCGCCTCCGCTTGTCCCAACCTTGTGAACGTCCAGATTCCTGGAACAGCGGGGCTAGGGGATGCATCGCTACATGCATTTCTTGCCAGGTGCCCGAAGCTGAAAGTCCTGGAGATCTCAGATTGCACATGGGGCGCCAGCTCCAAACTCACACCACTAGCATTCGAGAAATTCAGGGAAAACAGACACTGGGCGCCCAGGCTGAAGTCACTGCGTGTCTCGAAGTCCACGAATAAGTGCGTTCTGCGAGCAGTAAAGGCTCTGTCGAGACGCAGGCCTGCGCTTTCGATCAGACTAGTAGAAATGTCCGAGGTGATCAAATGGGGGGACTGGGAAATAGAAGAGTGGGATACTCTCTTCCAAAGGGGGAAAGAAGAACGGGGCTGGTAGTGTAGCTCCTCGAGCCAGTCGCCGTGTGCATCTGCCCGAGCACCCCCAAGGGCCGTGTTGATGTACCAGTAACACAACAAACACATCATCATGTTGTTTCTATCGCTGTTCATGACCCCCGCCATCATCTCTTATTAATATTTATACTGCCACATGGCATCTCAAAATCACTACTTTTCACCTTTTTCACTCCATCAGCCATGATTTCCGTACCATTCAGATCGAGGCAAGAATCTCTGCAGCCCTCTGGCTGTCGGCCGAATCTTCGTCAATCATAGAATGATGGTCCAGGCTTTTCCGAGCCCATCGCCTCGCCTTGCCCTTCAAGCCCGCCAACTTGGCGTAATGTACAACAAGGTTACTCGTCTTGGTAAAATAGTCGGCGAAACCTTCCTTTTCAACGTATCGTGCCAATTCTTCGGCTTTAGCAGTAAGCGATTGCTTGTCGGCCTTTGACAATCCTGTTCCCAGCGCGGTTTCCAGTTCCTTGAGATCCATACCCGCCTGCTGTCGTCTAGGATCGGATTCGCTCGTCTTGCACGCCTCGCATTGGCACTGAAAGCCGTACTGATATAGCCGTTGATTACGGTCCGCCGTATGCATCAGCAATGGAATATACGTAGTGAATATCTTCACAACTGTTAGCCCTTCCTCGTAACCAAGCAACAGCGGCCATACTTCTTCTCCTTTGACGATATCCCGCATTGCAATGATTATTCGGGTATTTTGGTTATCGGCGTTTAGTACATTAGGCTGACAAGAATGATTGATCAATGCGACTTTAGGATAGATGGCAATGCGACCCTCTTGGGTGGTATAAGCATTGCTGCGAAGAATCCTCAGCAGCCTACCGGATTCCGGCTCGCCTTGAAGCTTGTGCTCATGACAAGATAGGTACTCTGTCTGCTGCTCTGCGCTAAGTTGTGCGAACTCGGTCTCAATATCGGATGTCATATCGGCAATGGCATAACCCTTCCCCGGGACTAGCTTCGGGGGGTTACCGTAAACAACGGTCGTTCTTCCATGATATGGGTTCCACGGGCAATATCCTGTGCTGCAAACACACCCCGGCCTTTTCCTGGAGAAGGTCGTACCACCCAGACCTCGTCGCGAGGTATAGCCTCTTCAGTTTCGGTCTCGAAGCTGAAGCTAGCCTGATAGCCGACTCCACCAAAATATGGACACTATGACGTTAGCAGTAGAGCGGTATTATTTTGATACATATAGAGATCTTACAAGGCCGAGCGTGTCCGTTGATAGGCCATCAATGGCACAGCTGTGGGAAGTTTCGTGAAGAGGTTGGCTTCCAAGCGTGAAGGGAACGTAGAACAAGAAAGCAACGACCCAAGAAATGAACATCGAGCTACGCGTCTTACATAGTCGGAATACATGCATTTTCTCGTGTGTATTTAGGTTATAGCGGCAGTAGCCAGAGGAAACTCGCAAGCTTCTTGTTGCAAATGTATTTTGTGTGTGCGGATGCTGTTGGAGAAACTAAGGATGACCCCTCAATATAACGATATTGATAAGCGAGGCAAGCCAGGTAATTGGCCAATAACGGGGCGACTTCTTCTCTCCAAACTCTTTTGAGACACGGGCAGGGTCCATGAGGGGCAGGTGGTGAGCTGCCACGACATGGTTTTGGGCGGTGGCTAGTGAGCGCCAGTGTGTACAGATTCTGGTCCGGAACATTCGTCTAACAAACAGCACTGTTACTCTATCTAGATACACTTCAGCCACGGAGGCATTGGGAAATCTGCTCTAGGAGTGTAGTTAATTGAGTGCTCAATTTGCCGTGTCAAGGCGCAAAGCACATACAGTCCCAGCCAACGACAACGATATCAAACAGCGCCTGGCTCCTTTGTGCTCTATTCAAATTCCTTGCTACTTAATTTATGCCATAAAATATCTGATGGCCCTCATGGTCTGGCGGGGAGGAGACACGAATGCGGTAATGTGGTTGGCTTCGTTCCTCACCAGGGTATATTTTGCACATTGTACTTCTCCAAATTCTATGCTGAGTTAATTTCTATGATTCGACTCCTCTTCTACCTGGACTAAAATCTGTAGCATAACTTAAGTCCCAACCTTAGGCTGTTCACTTTGTACCCTTGACCAAAACATCCAACATTCAGAACCGTACAACCATTTTCTTGCCTCCCATATCGCCCCTTTTTAGTATATCCAATCCCTGTACAACCTCCTGTAAACCTCCAGCAATAACGGTTATTTCAGGCATCGCAACTCTCCCTTGTCCGATCAGATTGTTGAGACGCTCAGCATACACCTCACACGTGCTGTCCAACACGTATTGCTTCATCTCAACGGTCTCAACCCGGACATTGTCCGGAACCAGGGTATCTTTCGCCATCATTGCCAATGGAGCAAATACAACCGAGGGACTCGTCGAGATAGCCTTCAGTGCCACAGACGCTGTTTTGATACCCACAAGGTCAATAGCACGGGTTATCCGGCCGTCTGTGATCCTGCAGATCTCTTCCACCAGTTCCTCCTCTGATTTGCCATCTCGAACAACGACGTGAGAAGCACCCAGACGATAGGAAATCTCGCTTGTTCTCTGTGAGTTGACCGTGATGACTTTAATGCCAGATTGGATCGCGAGTTGGGTTGCAAACTGTCCAGTCACAGTCGAGCCGCCCCAAATCAACAACCAAGCGCTGTTCTCGTTCTGACTGATTGCTTCATCGCCGGCTGAGGCCATTGGGACGCCCAACCACCTCCACAGTGTCATGCTGGCCGTCAAAGCGGCTACACCAAGACACGCAGCCTGCTCGAAAGATAACTCTTCGGGCATGCGATTAACCGTATGGCCAGGCACCACAACAAACTCTTGGAAACAGCCTGCTCGCCTGTCCCTGTAGTAGGTGCTAGTCCAGACCTTGTCTCCCGCTTGCCATGTTGTGACAGATTTACCCACAGACTCTACTACGCCCGACATTTCTCGGCCAGTGATCTAGCGATTTAAATTAGCCCAGAACTATTTGGAATCCTGTATATCGAGGCTGAAAAGAATACGCACCCAGGGCAACTCAGGTAGACAAAAGTTATAATCCACCGACTTCCAATCGATTGGATTCAGCCCAACAGCAACGGTTCGTATCATGACCTCGTTGTCTGCGACGTGAGGCACGGGAAATGCATGTTCGATAGCATAGTCTCGCGTTTTTGTAACGACGAGTGCTTTCTGTGACCTTGTCTCTGTTGTCTCTGACTTGGCGTGCGGTACTTTTTCATCAGAGCCTTGCGCGGTAACGGTGCTAGCCACGACTGAAGACCTGAGATCATAGCTCCCACGCTTTTCAAGATCTTCTGAATATGCGCTGATGGTGTCTGCATTGCTGAGACCACATAGTGATCCGCATTTCAATGCAGCACGTAATGACTTCCAGTGTGCTCGGACTCGGCCGCGGCGTGATTTCTGGGCTTGAGGGGCTGGATAGGAAATGGAAGCCATCTCGAATAAAATGCAGTAGTCGATGGAACGTTCTGTACGAGAAATAAGTCAAGACTCTTCTCGATACAGCCCAGTTTCTTAAGTGTCCACCACCTCATACACTGAAGTGCGGCATATCACGTCCCAGCACCGCGTTTGATTTTCGAGTAATGCGTTCTTTGCCGTTGGATCGGATGCCCGATGAACAACCCCGACGGTGGCGGCCCTTGTGGGTCAAGTCGTCGGCAGTGTTACGCAAGTTCCGACGGAACAACGATGGTCGTTCCGCGCGCTGGTTAGGATTATCTCCAACCGACCCACAGGGAGTGATAGAGATAGCCATCTTCTCGAACCCCACGCTCTCGGGGTGGTATCAGGACATGAGGCGGGATAGCATACGAACGGAAATCCCTGCTGTTATCATGCCCGTATAAGCAGGGTGACGGTTTGCGAAGATACTTGTTCGGAAGCAGAGGCAAAAGTAATATCCCACCCAACGAAGCGAGGACCCAAGCGCACCGATGAACTGAGCCTGTCTCTTCCGCCAGTGTTATCCACATCTTCCATTTGCATAGTCCCCATTTTCTCCGACCATCCTTACCTTTCACTCGCCTTTGAGTTGCTACAGTCGGTATCGTCCTTGCGCAATATCTCACCATGGCGGCAATCAAAAGGCCAGTTCGCATCATGAATATCTCGGGCTCGCCCGTAGACAAACGTGAAATCCTCTCACGAGTGGCCGCATCCGACGAGCCAGTGGACATCTTCACTGGAGATTGGATGTCTGAGTTGAATATGCCCTCTCGTGCGGTGGACTATACTCAGGGTCTGGATATTGGGTATGAACCAACGTTTCTAGAGGCTCTGGAACCGGCGCTCGGAAACCTGGCAAAGAAGAAAATCCGCCTCGCCGTCAACGCAGGCGTGGTGGCCACCAAAGACCTGTATGATGAGGTCGTGAAGATGGTCAACCAAAAGGGTCTCGACCTAACGGTGGCATGGGTCGAAGGAGACGCGGTGATGGATATGGTTCGGACTCTTCGGGAGAGCGGCACCAAATTCACACACATTTCAGCAGGAATAGACCTCGATTCATGGAATTACGAGCCGGTGTTTGCTCAATGCTACCTTGGCGGCTGGGCAATCGCAAAAGCATTGGAAGCCGGAGCTGACATTGTTGTATGCGGCCGAGTGGCGGACGCCTCACCGACGATCGGTGCTGCTGCATGGTGGCATGGATGGGCACGAACAGACTACGATCAACTGGCTCGAGCGCTCATGGCTGGGCATCTTATCGAATGCTCGACCTACGTGACCGGCGGCAACTACACAGGATTCAAGAGCCTCGACTGGGATCTGATTCATGATCTTGGCTATCCAATTGCTGAGATTGCGGCCGACGGTGATGTGATCATCACCAAGAACGAGGGCACAGGCGGCGTCGTCAATATCGAAACTTGCAAAGAACAGCTTCTGTACGAGATCCAGGGCAAGCACTACCTCAACTGCGATGTCACGGCTGTCATAGACAGGGCGCAATTCGAAGAGATCGCACCCAATCGCGTGCGCCTGTCGGGAATCACGGGCCTACCACCGCCAAAGACAACAAAAGCCGGGTTGACCGCGCCCGGTGGCTACACCGCCGAGCTGCACTGGGCACTGGTCGGTCTCGATATCGAAGAAAAGGTCAAGATGACGGATATCCAACTCCGCCAGAACTTTGGGCCGGAGCGCCTGGCCAAGTTTAGTCTGTTCTCACTACAACATTACGGTTCGGTGCCGGCGAACCCGCGAAACCAGAACGAGGCGACTGTAGACCTGCGACTGGTGGTACAGGCCAGGGATAAGGACTCGTTATCAGCAGCCAACTTTGCGAGACCCGCGCTTGACTTCATCATGGCCTCTTTCCCGGCCGCGACCTTTCACCCAGATAAACGAAGCACAAAGCCCATGGCTGTAAGTTGGAGCACATGAAACTTGCTGACTGTCGCTAACATTGCTCTTCAGTTTCAAGAGTACTTTCCCACTCTTATCCCACAACCCACTGTCTACGTGCATTTCTCTAAGCCAGAGATGAGCTCCCTTATTATTCTGCCACCCGAAGATACTCTAAGCCCTTCCGCTACAATGGAGTCTTCGGAAACTGAGGAGCCTGTAGCCATTGATTCCCTCACCCCCACCGTCAATGTGCCTTTCGGCTATGTCGCTATGGGAAGGGCAGGCGACAAGGGCTCGAACTGCAATGTGGGCTTCTTTGTGAGGGAAGAGGCGCAGTGGCCTTGGCTGAGGTCTTTCCTCACAAGCGACAAGTTCATCGAGCTGATGGACCAAGAGTACAAAGGACAGAAGATCGATCGTCTGGAGTTTCCCAACCTGTGGGCAGTGCACTTCCTCATCCACGACCATTTGGATCGTGGTGTCACAGCAAATGCTACCTATGATGTCCTAGGCAAGTTTATTTGCGAGTTTATCAGGACAAAGCCAGTTGATATTCCTGAGAGATTCCTTGAAAAGGGCAGGATCTAGATTGGGACAGTGGTCAAATGGATGCAGGAAAGGAGGCACTGAGCACGGAGCACTGCGCTCTGCCTAGATTGTGTTTTCCAGTAGCTATGTATTGCCATCGCAGGTAGTGGCAGGGTAGTGTAAATACAATCTCCCAAATCATGTCAGTGTGTAAATCCATGCTGGGTCTAAGCAATTGTGTCATCCATCGTCTCGGTTTTTGTGGGCAGTCAATAGGGGCTAATGTCGTTATCATGGGATCCCCACTCCCCATCGCCGGGATCCTGGGGCATCTTATCTAGGCTACCCAAGTTCGATGTCTTCAACTTGAGCCGCCGGGATTGGTTGTAGATAAGGTACCCCGGCCACGAAGGTCATGACGGAATGTCAGCCCGTTTCCTGCTCCCTAAGCATACGCACCTTTGTTTGACACGAACTAGACACTATGGCATGTCACGACCAGACCTCTTTCGAATTGAATGAACCCTCGCGTTGCCGGACCCCCGCCGGTCCTCGGCCAACAAGGCGAGGGCGGGTTGCGGTAGCCTGTCAGCGGTGCAAGTCACGGAAGCAGATAAGCCATCCCTGGACTTCACGTATGGCGTCTGCTTCTGCTAACATTGATTTACAGATGTGATGGAAAGACGCCTTGTTCTAATTGTGACTCCTTCAATGTCCGGTGTGTTTATCCACCTGCCCGCACCCGGGCGCAAAGTCATGGTCAACCATTGTTCGAAGCGATGCAGAAGCGGCTGGCTGAGCTTGAGATGATGGTGGGAAAGCAGGATGGAAGCAACAACCTCGACAGGGATAGACGTGCGTCTACAAGCAGTATCTTGACTGATGAGGGCAATCCATACAAAAGCCCGAGTCGCGCCGCCCGTACCAATTCTTCGGCTGGGCTAACTCCGTCTGCGATGCTCATGGAAGGGAAAAGCGAGTGCAGTTCGGGGGCAGCGCGTCCTTTGCTTGGCTTGCTTCGAGAGATGTCTATTGGGGCATTGGGGGAGTATATGGGTGCGACGTCACAAATCACCATGAGCCGGATTATTAACTCCATGGTCCAACCACGGAACAATACAGCAGAGGAGGGAGATGCCCATGACGAACACTTTGGCCCTTCTGAAAGCAGCACCTGGGAGCATCTTAGCCCAAAGTCCGCAAATTCGTCTTCAGAATCGCAACGGGCCCAGATCAATCTTGCCCATCTGCCCTCAAATATCGCCAATACACTTTTCCGCAGCTACATGGTCCACATCTCGACAAGGTGGCCGGTGATGCACACACCCTATATTCGACAACTTCACGAGACACGAGGGAGTCTCACCGATGTCTATGAGTGAGCAAAACCATGTCCCGTGCCTTATTCCGGAGCTAACCGAGTAGAATCGCCGCTCTACATTTAGTTTATGCTATTGGCGGTCGTTTCTTGGAAACCGCCGGTCAAACCGGACAGTTTCATTCCGATCAGCATTGTGAGAAAGCCATGCTTCAATTGGACGCTATTGTCAGAATGCACGCCGGGCTGAGATCCATTCAAATCCTCATACTCTTGTCGCTGTACAATCTAAGGTCGCCGAGAGGCCCGGGAGCATGGAAATTTGCTGGTCTCGCCATGAGGCAGTGCATAGAGATGGGCTTGCATCGCCAAACTCACATGAAGTGGCCCCTCATAGACGAAATGCGACGACGCGTGTTCTGGACATGTTATTGTCTCGATCGCCAAGTCTCCATCATCTTAGGGCGACCATTCTCGATATCCGACCGAGACATCGATGTTGAGCTACCTACAGATATCGATGAGGATATTGAGGATGAGAGCAGGTTGCGAAATGCCCAGAACGAAGCACGGAGTCACCCAACACGAACCCCAAAGTCTTCTACATCAATGACTGGATTTATCCATATCTGCCGCCTGCGGAAGATCGAGTCAGAGATTCAACAGACAATATACCGCGTTGACAAGGTCCCGTCAAATGTCAAAGCAGACGTCGAGAGCTTCCTTGTGCGGATTGACCAGTGGAAGTCGGAGCTGCCTCTGGATGCTCAGCAGTTGCCTGATTTCAGCACCATGAGGGTCGACGGTTTTGACAACTACGTGAGATTTTTCCTTGACCTCAACCACGTTATTGCAACATGCTAACAATGCTGTAGATGGTATATTACTACAAGTGCATACGATTTCTTCTTTACCCTATTATTTTCTCCCCTGAAGCTGCGGATGTCCACTATCTGAAAAGATGTGCCCAAGCCTGTGCCGGCGTGTGTCAGACATACAAAAAGCTTCATCAGTCAGTCCCGGTGGGCTTTTCCGTCATGGCTCTACATTCCATCTTCATTGCCGGCCTAACACTTCTTTACTGCATCTGGGCAGCACCCAACGAAGTATTCGGTATCTCAACAAGCAATGGACTCGACTCCTGTAGTATTGTCCTGTATGTGATTGCAGAACGCTGGGTTGGCGCTCGCAAATTTCGCGATGTTTTCGACGTCATCAAACAGTCTGTCATGGAGTCGATTGAGCAAGAAGATCAGCCACGACGGTCCATCATTGACCTGAGGCGCCAGGTCATCATGGCATTGTGCAGCGCTGGAAGTAGTGAAGGTGACTGTCGAGGCGAGTTCTCTGCCATGGTGAATGACATGGCGGTTGACAAAGCTGATACCATGACCACAGAGAGTGGCGATGATTCAGTTCTCAAATGGCAGAACATGGCAGCGGATGCGCCTTCGGCCGAGGACCCTGACTTCAACTTTGAGCTACCCATGGAAGGCATGCCTCTATTTGATGGCATGATCTTTGCCTTTCCTGGCGGACGGGAGGATGACACAACCGTTGGAACGCTGATGGACTTGCAACAGAATGATTGGAATACTGTAGAGCAGCAAAGCTACTCGTCATCTATATAGGCATAATGAAACTCTTGCCGCCAGTGGTTCTTCTACCTCGCACTACGTACTTTTTCTCCTCATGGTGTCGTTGACGGGATGAAGGCGCAAGGTCTAGCAAAGTGGGATTTTCACTTAGCTATTACGGAAAGGCGACACAATACTGGCTAATTTAAGTATTCTATTTACAGCTAGCTGTATTTTGATAGACTATGCCGTTGGTGAAAACTGAGATTATACTATGAATAGAGAACTTCTAGGATAGCAGTCTAGTGTTGCTACAGTGGTTATCAAGCTGAGGATCTTGACTTTCTCTTTACTATCTAATCGTCTACAAAGTCCACATTGCGTTGAGCGTTATTCCGCTGCCACAATCGGGGAATTAATCGGCGCAAGATAACGGATAGTGGATGACTCGCTACCCCAGCCGTCCATTGCCTCCACAGGCTGTTATCTGACTCGTATAACTGGCTAAATCGGTTCAGGGTGCCGACAGCTGGCACCTCTGGGTTCACTGCGTCGGGACTTTGGAACCATTCCGACGGCTTCTTTCCGACGGAACCAGCTCAAGGTTCCTAGCGCAAGGGAAGAGTAGGGTGAACTGGATAACAGATGATGGGGGAACAGGTCGCATCACGTCACATCATGTGATGCTGAGATAAGTATCAGACAAGACCAAAGACATACTCTGACTTCTGAGTAACTACAAGACCAAGTAAAGGCGTGCTTCATATATTCATATTTTTTCCCCTGCACCCCATTGTCGCTGCATTGAACTGCATCAATTAGCCTGGTCTTGTTCCCAAATCACCAAAGAATATTTCAGTTAAGCCGGCATGGCAACAGAGGGACTTGGCGCGAAGAAGCGCATCTTCTTGAACTTTTTCGACCATGGCTGTACCGGATCGCACATGTCGCCAGGGTTGTGGAGGTAAGGGGCCAGGCTTACTGATGTACTTGGCACTCATGCTAACGCACAAAAGAGATCCTGACGACAAAGGCAAGACCAAGGATACGTTAGAGTATTGGATCAACTTGGCAAAACTGGCAGAGAAGGGTCGAATCAGCTTCATCTTTCTGGCTGATAGCTACAACACCCATGAGATCTACGGCGGTACATATGAGCATATGCTGCGTGCTGGTGCCCATGTATCAACGCTGGATCCCATGACGTTGGTCTCTGCCATGGCTGCTGTGACAAAAACGGTTGGATTTGGCGTGACTGCAAGCACCAGCTATCTAACGCCCTTCACGCTAGCGAGGACACTCAGCTCGCTGGACCATTTGACAAACGGCCGTGTAGCCTGGAATGTTGTCACCAGTTGGAGCAAGAGCACCGCGAAAGCCTTGGGCTACGATGACGTCGTTCCCCATGATGAACGCTATGCTGTTGCAGAGGAATACATGGATCTCATGTACAAGTTATGGGAGAGTTCCTGGGGCCCTGACAGTCCGATTTGGGATCGGGAGAGGAGGATTGCATTTGACCCTGAAAAGGTCAAGAAAATTGAACATAAAGGTTTGTCCTAATGGGATACAGTACTAGCCTTGTGCCTGTTGCTGACTGCCCTAATTAGCGAAATATTTCAAGGCATCAACAATTGGGCCTCTTCATCCTTCACCTCAACGGAGTCCTGTCATCTTCCAAGCGGGTACCTCCAAGTCTGGGAAGTCCTTTGCCGCAAAGCATGCCGAAGCTGTATATATCGGCGGCCTCGTTCCTTCGCAGACCAAGGCCAACGTTGCCGAAATCCGCGCCGCCGCCGCTGCTCGCGGTCGTGATCCCGCCTCAGTCAAGTTCTTCTTTGGTATATCTTGCATCTTGGGCAAGACACTCGAGGAAGCGCAGGCAAAGTATGACAGAGCCAAGGAGAATTGCGACATTGTTGGAGGCTTGGCTCAATTCTCTGGCTACACCGGAATCGACCTCTCACGCTTTCCGATCGATGAGGTTTTTGAGCTCAAGGGAGAGCCGGGCGATGACGCAGTGCATTCGTTCTTGGACAACTTTGGAAAAGCCATTGGCCACACCGACGCTTGGACGCCGCGCAAGCTGGGCGAGAAGATGGCCCTAGGTGGTTTTCATCCCTGCCCTGTCGGAACCGCGGAAATGGTTGCGGATGTGTTCGAGAAGTGGATTGACGAGGCCGATATCGACGGTTTCAACATTGCGTACATCAATACTCCTGGCAGTCAGGAGGATATCGTCGAGCTGCTCGTTCCAGAGCTCATGAAGCGCGGACGAATGTGGGAGAATTACGATGTCGAAGGAGGCACGCTCCGAGAGAACATCTACGGAGAAAAGGGAAAGACGGATCTTCCGCCTGATCATTACGGGTCCAAGTTCAAGTACCCCAGTGATTTCAAGGGTGATAAGATGGCGGAATACGAGGAGGCAATGAAGGCAGAAACCAGTAGTACTCCCAACCAAGCCCCTTAATTTCTGTCGTATAATTAGAGAAAAAGACTTGATATTTCCAACTCTAACATCCAGTTCTCGTCTTACTGTCTGGGTGTGCTTCTCCCACGGGCTAGATAAAGGAGTGAGTTGTCGGGTTATTCCGTGCTAACTTACATGTGCGTGCAGAGATGGAAAAGAACAAGCGCCTGTGCAAATAGTGACGGTTGCCCCGTTGCCCAAGGGGACGGGACAGAGCCAGACAATGAAGGTATCGCTAAGCAAGCCTTATTTTCTGGGTTTTCCCTTTATCTTTTCTTCGGAGTCAATTTTGTCGTATTTCATATCATTCCTTCTGGTATAGCCATCAATGCATAAGAATAATTCTTTGATATTATCATGCTTGAGTAAAAGCTAACCAAGCCTTGCAGATGGTATCCGAGTCAAGATCAGGGGAAAAGTTGGCTCCCCTACACTCGATATACACTGCATGTGTCCATCTTTCCTTGGCCTTTTCCTGGTACTCCCACAAGACGTCGTCTCTTGCACAAACAAACATGATGGGACATTTAACCATGTCCAAGTAGCCACCTAAATCCTGCTCCCAAACCGCGCCATAGATTTGGTTGCGGCCCTTCCATGCTCGGATGTGATCCACAGCTTCGCGCTGAAACATGTCAATGTCATCCCCGACTCCCATGCTCCTGAGATAATCCCATGTCTTCAATAAGTGACTCCCATCTGGGACGGGCTTATTGAATGGCTCAAAATACTTTTTCTTCATCTCGGCCCGTTCGTTCTCACTCATAACCGCAGTCCCAATAAGTGTCACGGTTTCAACCGCATCCGGGTGTGTGGCGGCGAGCTCAGGGGCAAGCGAAGCTCCGGAGTGATGTCCCATTAGGTGCACTTTGGCTGGCTTTCCCAGCAGTCCAATGCTTGTCAGAGCTGACACAAATACCTCGACGTACCATCGAGTGCCTCTCTTCAGAATCTCTGCAATGGCTTCCTCTGGTGGATCAAACGAAGCGCCAAAGCCAGGCATGTCAAGTGCGTAACAATTATAGCCTTGCGCAGCCAAATGGTGCATGATGGCCTCGTAGGATGCTGATGATGAGGCCGACTTATGAAGCATCACGATGGGCGTCTTTTGTGGCTCCGACGATACAGGCAAGATATATCGGTAATGGACTTGCCCATAAGGGGTATCGGCGTACGATTTTTTGATATGGAGAACTGGATCCATTATTGCTTGAAAGCGTAGATTGAGACTCGGGAGTGTTTTCTGCTGCGACACATATCTTGAGCAAGGGAATTTGCTGCCATAAAAATAGGACACTCTAGTCTCATTACTATGGGTCTTATCTATCGGCAAGTCGGAAGTTGTTGTCCTTGCCGACGGCTCACATACTTGCCTCTACTCCAGCATCATGGCTGTGCGATGATGCGTCTTCACATGAACTTCCTGTCACGTTCGCCAGTGACATCGTCGTTCACTAGGTAGCCAACCAACAACAATTATTAGACTAGAAGCATGCGTTTCACGGTTATTTCCTTTCATACATGTACGTCTACAGAACAATTAGACATCAGGGTTTGATAAGGGCCTGTCTTCATGTCGAAGAACCACAGTTCGCTAGAAACACTTCATATTATTGGTAGCGAGCTCCTCGACCCTCCACCAATAGAGAAAAAAGACCGGCTTCCACTGAGACCGTCTGTCCTCCCAGTAGGATAATCACTTCTTGTCCTTCAACTCCGTACTCATTCCAACTTCCTCATCGGAGCCGTTTGAAGCTTCAATAACGTCTGAATGAAGCAATTCACTGACGTACGGTGCTCCAGGAGGCGGTGAAATGAGGGAAATAAGATAGTAGACGAGAGCTCCGCCGCAAAAGCCAACAACCCAAGAAAGTTGGAACACTCTTCGCCATGAAGTGGAGACGTCAGCCCCTGACATGGCGCCCGCGAAGCCAGCTAGAGAAAACATCAGCACAATTCTTATCTTGTCTTTGGTGACACAACATACGTAGACAGGGCCAGACGACCATGGTCCAGGAGACAAAGGCACGCCAGTTGAGGCCAAAGGTGTACCAGTAAATGGATTCTTTACCACCCTTGTAGAGATCTGGCACCTTCCAATTGCGTCTCCGAACAACCCAGCTGCAATAGTTAGATGATGCTTCGGCGGAAATCGGTTGGCGGTACTTACAAATCAACAAAATTGATTCCAGCCAGAGGAGACACAAACATGCCGAATGAAACCAATACGGAAATGAAGATGCCTGGAGAATTGACAAAGCGCCATGGTTGGATCAGGTAGCCGATCAAACACATGATGAGCGATCCTCGTGTTACATCAATCCACTTGGGCGCAAGGGCAGCAAGGTCCATGCCACACGAGACGGAATTTTGAACGAGATTGATCGTAACTTGGCTGGAAAAGAAGCCAAAGCCGGCGAAAAAGGTTCCAGCACGTGTCGCTGCATCGTAGTTGTTCTCCTGCAAGAACAACAAGAGGTTGATGGGGTTCCAGATGGGTGTCCCATACATGTGGGACACAGCACTCGTGGTAGCAATACCTAGCAAAGCGCAAACATTGGCGGCGATAATTCCTGTGACACCTTGGTTCCATAGCACTGCGGCCCTAGACTTGGACATACGTGTCCAGTCAGACTGTCGGATGCAAGCGCCGGTCCAAGAGCCAGCGACGGAACTCATCGCTTGGAGGATGAGGAAAGACCGGGTGCTTAGGGATGATTAGCTCCAGAACACAGGAAAATGGGCTCGAGATCGCTGTTCTCACCTGGAGCTGATCTCGACTGCTGGAGGCAAAAAGGTAGCTCCGCCGTTGCGCGCCATGGCCCAGATAAAGAGACTGGCCATGGTACAGTTGACCAAGATCTGGGAGGAAAACAAAAACGGCTGCAGTTTGGTTGGATGGATGAACATCAGGGGCGTGAAAACAAGAATGTAGCAGACGAAGCCGACTAGCTGCTTTGTGGTAATCGCTGCACTCTCAGGCAGAGTATTCGCGAGGTTTTGGAAGCTCGGAAAGATTGATGAAAGAACCACATCCGCGGCGAGTCCGCCCCAGTAAGACTGGAATCCGAAGCTGCCATCATAAGCTGGGGTATCTTCAGGGGCTGTAGCATTACTCACAAAACGACGTTGACGAAGCATTTAAGAATGATGACGAACCAAGAGCCGTACATGCCAAAGGTAGCTCGGCCCATCATTGGGAACCCTAGATGGTAGCGAAGCTGTCACGAATTAGCCGTATTCGAAGAATTGGAGCCCTTCGCAGCAACTTACACCAGGCTCGCCACAAACAACGGCGACAAAGAAGGCCAGGACCGTTCCGACAAAGATGCCCCCCATTGCTCCGCCGGCGTCGAGGCCCGCGGCGAGGTTAGACGAGCAGAGAGACCATGTTGTCGTATTGAAACCGACGGCGCACCTGCAAGATGGTTAGCTTGAAGCAAACGAACCCAGCAGAGGAGCTCTTGTGCGATCGTCTCCCGGAGCACTGACCAGTAGCCAAAGTAGGCTTGCCACCCAAAGGAGAGCTTGTGCTCAGGGATGGGTAAAACATCCTCGTTGGCCCATTTGCTTCCCTCGACGCCGTCGTTAACCCTCAAAGACCGAAAGGTTCGAGGTACCCTCGGCCGGAGATTGAAGACCGCCATTATGCAGCTTCGTCGCAGCGAATACCCAATTTGGGAGTATGCCGCAGGTCACAACAACCAGGCGGTGGGCTTTTTGTTGTAGATCGTTCGAAGGGAGCTTCGATAGGTTCAATTGGGCGAAATTTCAAGGGTTCAATTCAAGACCGTTGGCACTTCTATATAAGGAGGCGCCCTTGTCGGGAGCTATCGGTACATCCTCTTCCTCGCTTTCGTGGCAAACGGTAAGGCGTGTTTGTGAGCACCTCAGCTTGCATGGCCCTACCCAGCGAGCTACTCTACCCCCCACACCCGTTATCATGGTCAGACGGGCGCTAGGTCATAGTTTGGTTTGTTTTAAGGGCTGGGAGAAGATAAGAGCGGAGACGATGCTGAGATTGGAAGTGGGGTTTCTGTCCTGGATGGTAGGTTTAGAACCGTATTTCGTACTCTGTAGAGTCTGTTATCGATTAAGTTATTGTTTAGATTAAGCCAAGGTCGGTATTGCATCGTCATATCTCCGACGGGTAGTCGGATGGGCATACAGGAGTAACCGCATTACCCCACCGTTAACGGTTTGGGGAAGGGGATGATGGAACGTAGAGCCGATGTCACAGTACATTTCAATTTGAAGCGCAGCTGTGCGTCGGCATCTTTTGGTCCGTTGGAAGCCCGCGATTGCCTGCCGGCTGACAATCATGCATCAGCATGCGCGATTGCGACAAACTGGGGTAGATAAGTAAAATAATGAGCTACTACAGCATTGCCATTCGATAAGAAACCAGGCCTAGTTCCTAGTTTGTTTCTCTGTGAGCACCGTCTCCATCCCATTCAGGTACAGGATCGGGAATTCCCACAAGTCCTCCGAGTTACCTTTGGTACTCTATCAAAGTGCAAAAAGAGCGAGCTACAACCCACCGTATTATAATGGATAATATCCGCAGCCTCCCGATTGAGGCTTTTGACAAGGAATCCTTGGTAAACCGGAACCCTCACAAGGATTTTGATAGCGTCCAGAGCCAACGTCCCGACTACCCGCTCAACCATACATCAACGTACACGAAATCACCCCATCCGGGCTGGAAGATTGGCGATGGTGCGAACAGCAACCACTGGAAGAATGAGGAGTTTATTTCGATAGACCCCGCTGAAGAAGGTCGCCCTGAAGTGCTCAACTACAAACTCATGATTTCTACAACCGTGCCTCGACCAGTCGCTCTCGTCAGCACAATCACAGCCGATGGTAAGACGAGGAACTTGGCGCCATTCTCGTACTTCCAGTGCGTCATTGCCGATGTATGTCCGATTGAAGCCCAGCAGCCATAGTCTGTATCTGACTGCGCTCCTCAGCCACCACTCTACTCACTAGCCTTTGCTGGAGAGCATCCCAATGATACACTGAGAAACATCCTTGATACGGGAGAGCTATGTATAAGCATGACATCAGATTGGATCATTGAGTTCGTGTTACACATCTTAGAACTACGTATCTAGACAGAAAGAAAGGCTGACCGAACATCCAGGGCAGCAAACTTCACCTCCATCAATACCCCGCCACATATTTCAGAGTGGAATCTCGCAGGTCTCACACCAGCAGCAAGCGCAGTGGTGAAGCCGCCATTTGTTGCCGAGTCACCCTACTCCGCCGAGTGCAAATTGCATTCCCACCAAGAAATATCCAGCAAACGTACGGGACGCCGCACTGCTACACTTGTCCTGGTAGAGATTGTTCGATTCCATATTTGGAGACAGGCGCTAGCTGAAGATATGGCAACAGCTGATCTAAGTAAGCTGAGGCCAGTGTTTAGAGCTGGAGGGACAACATATGGAACTGTTCAGAGCGCTTTCGAGATTCCACGACCACCGCCCTTCCGAAACTTAGTGCAGTCTGATGCAGTAAACACTTTGAGAAATAATAGCTAAGTGTATGGAGGAAATACGGATGCATAAAACATATATCACACCTGTTAAATGCCCCTCTAAATACGAAGTCATGTTTACTTAAACAATAAAGAGGATCACTGAGGTCATTCCTTTCTTCTATCTATGATGCTGAAAAGTGGCACATAGTCCAAGGTAGAAGCAAAAGAGAGCCGATCAACAGTAGGGGTAGTGCCTTGTGCTGGCAACCAATGCAGTCGTAACAGTAGAGAGAAATAACAAGGTCATCGTCGAGCGTACAGGGTAGCGGACTCTAGAAGGCATAGAAATGCAGCTCCTAACATGCACCCGCGCTTATATAATAACTCCAATACAACCGGGAGCCCATAGATATACCGGACCTAGTGTAAATAAGTCTATACACTAGATCTAGTATATATAAGATTTCTTATATAATCTATATATTAGGGCTATATTAGTAAATTTTACTTTTAGTATTAATTTAAAGCCTTTATATTATTAAAATAATAATAATAAAAGCTATATATTAATTTCTTAATAATTACTTTTCTCTAAAAGCTAAATATAAATTAAAAAATACTTTATATATTATAATTAATATCTAGATATTTCTATAAAAATATACCTTTATAATTAAAAAATTAAAAAAGAAATAAAATAAAAAAATAATTACTAAGTTTAACTATAACTATAATATTAAGTAAAGACTTTTTAATATAATAAATTAAATATAAAATACTTTATTATAGTAAATCGATTATTAATTTTCTATTATAGCTAAATAAAGCTTTAATAAGTTAATTTAAACTCTTTAGTATTAAAATACTCTTAAGTTTAAATAATATAATTATAATTTAAGTTTATTAATAGTAGTATATTTAATATATTATTAAATAGTTAAAAATAATTAAAATATTATAAAATATCTATTTAATACTAGAATTACTTTATGAGATATTAATAACTTTCTATTACTTAAAGCTTTTCTTTCTTTTAATATTATATAGTAGAATATTTATAATTATATTATATAGAGAAAGTAAAAGCTTATAAAGAGTTAAAGTTATATATATACTTTTATTAATAAGCTTAATAATAAAGGTTTTTAGAGTTATATAAAGATAGATTAAAATAACTAAATTATATATATAATATTTATATATTTAAAGTCTCTAGAATACCTTAAGGTATACCTAAATATAATAATATTAAACTATATATATAAAACTAATAAATATTAAATATTACTTTTTAATATTATTAGTATTAATATTTATTAATATTCCTTTTATATTACCTTTATATTTCTTAGTAATAAAAAGAAAAGTAATTATATTTAGACTATAGAGTAATTACAGTTAATCTATAAGCTTATTAAGATATAACTTCTATTTATAATAATTATAGATTATTATTTTACTTTTATAAATACTATTAAATAAGTATTTTTTAAAACTTTCTTTTTATTATATCTTTAATATATAAATAAAGCTATTCTTTACTATTATTAACCTAGCTTTATATAGAATATATAGAATACTAAGAGAGTTAAGGCCTAGAATAAGTTCTATAGTATATAATATATACTTATAGCTTTATATAATAAAGAAATATATAAAAGTCTTTTTAATACCTTTAAAAAAGAATATTTAACCTTCTATACTATAGAAGTTAAATATATTTTTAATATCTAGTTTAATCTATATAAAGAAAAAATTATTAAGGCTTAGATTAACTAAAAGCTTTACTTTAGAAATACTATATTATTTTAAGAGAAAAATATATATAAGGTTTTAAAGAAATACCTTAAGATATCTATACTTAATTTCTTTAAGGCCTAGAGGTCTATTAAGTTTACTATTACTAACTAAATTTAAAAGCTTAAAGTATATTAGACTTAGTAGTAAATAATAATTCTAGTTAAGCTTTTAAATATACTATATTCTATTATATATAGCTAGATATTTTATAAAGTATTATAATTAGTTAAGTAGTAATATTAATAGCTAAAAAAGCTTTTTCTATTTATATATAAACTATATAGAGAAATTAAAATATTCTATATATATATATATTAAAGAATCTAATTGATTAATAACTTTTTCTTTAACTATTATATTTTTATATATATTAACTATATAAGTAAAAAAGAGTTTTTTATTTTATAATTAAACCTTTTAAATAGTAAAATAACTTTATAACTAGATTTTAACTATTAAAAACAATTACTTACTATAAGCTAAATATATTTAAAACTATTAAGATATTAATATACTATAAAGTACTATTAATATATTTAAATTATAGTATTTAAGGTTATATATTAGTCTTAAAAAATACTTACTTTAATATAATTATTTTATTATATTAATAATAATAGCTTTAATAGCCTTTAAGTTAGAGTTATTAATAATAATAGCCCTTATAGTCTTTAAGTTAGAATTACTAATACTATTATTAAGTATTACTATAGTTTCTAAGTCTAATTTAATAATCTTTATATTATTAAAACTACTCTCTATAATAGTAATAGTCTCTACTAGTTTTAAGTTCTCTTTACTATTCTACTATTTATATACTATTTTTAAAAGATACTATATAGTATAGAAAAAATAATATACTTTACTTTCTTAGAGTACTTTAAAGATTAATTAGTAGTACTAGAAAATATAGAGACTATCTTTATAATATAGTAAGATAGAGTATAATTAATATTTTAACTAAAAGTAAATAAAAAAGAAATATATAATATAGAAAGGCTAGAGAGATTAAACTAAAGGGAAAATATAAAGCTATTTTAACTAAAATATTACTAAAAATCTATAAATTAAAAGCTATATTATAAAAAATATAACTATAGAGTTTATTTTAATAAAATAAAGTATAAATAATATTTAAAATATTATTATAAAAGATATAATAAAATAGTTAAATTATACTATATAGAGTTATTATAAATACTTTAAATTTAATTATTCTATATTTATCTATTTTTATTAAGTATTATATTACTTAAACTTAATATATTTATAGTAATTAATCTTAAAGAAATAAATTTCTAACTATTTAATAGTTTTAATTTATAGTTTAAAAGTTATTATATTTACTATAGATATAGACTATATAGTTCTATTAACTATATAATTTAAGGCTTAATATATAAAGTTATTAGTTTAGAAAGTATATATAAACTATATAAAATATATATCTAGGTTTTAATAATATTAATACTTATAATAGACTTAATTAAGGTATTAAATATACTACTAACTCTATATATAGTATAAAAAGAATTAGTTTATACTATTATAAAGCCTTTAATAGAGAGATATAATATAGTTTATATGGTAGTAATATTCTAAAGGTTTAAGAAATAAACTCTATAGTTCTAAATAATACTAAGTAGTATATATATACTATTCTAGTTAATAATTAGAAAGAGAATTATTATAAAATAGAAAAGGCTTTATTATTACTAGCTATTCCTTAAGATCTATTTTATAATAAAGGTATTATTTTAGTTAATAGAGAGAGATCTCTTAAGTATTAAGTAATTATAATTATTATAGTTATTAGTTATTTTAATAATTATATAAATAAATAAAGTCTTACCTTTTTAATTAAAATAAAAACTATAGTATTATATAAAATCTTAAAAATCTATTATTTATAATACTAATACTTACTATAGTAATTAAAGTAAGAATATATTATTATATAGCTATTTTATTAATATATTTCTTTATTTATAAATAATAAGAAATAATAATGAAAATAAATCATAAGTAAATATAAAAGTAATAATTTTCTAATATATTATAGACTTATAATACCTTTAAAAATATAGTAATAAAGTTAAATAATAGTTTTAATCCTTATATATATATATATTTCCCTAAGTATAGAATAAAACTATTTAAGAGAGAAGGGATATTAGTAAGGTTCTCTCTCTAGTTATACTAAGGTTAAATAGATTATAGAAATGCCTAATTGCCTATTATATAGTAAGTCTAACCCTTTTATAAATATACTTAATTATTTATATCTTAGAGACTATATTAAAGCTTTAACTATATACTATAGAGACTATAGTTATAAATATAGTTATAAATAGACTAATAGTAGTATAATTAATAAGGCAAAAGGTTTTCTATCTATAGGATATATTAAACATTATCTAGGCTTTATATAGCCTAAAATACTTAAATCCCTTTACTAAGTAGTATAATAGCCTATTAAGGCCTATTCTTAAGGGTTATTTTACCTAGCTATTTCTTAGGCTAGAGATATCTAGTTATCTTTAAAAAGGATTCTCTTTTCTTACTTTTTATTTTCTAATAATCTAGATTAGAATAATCTAGAAGCCTTTTAAAGAGCTTAAAGGGCATAGCTTATTAATATAGACTATTAGTAATACTATTCCTTAGCCTCTTAGAATAAATAGACTTACTTATATTTAGCTATATATAGCCTTAGGCTATTTAGTAGGGGGATTTGGCTTAGAGATACCCCTAGTATTCTAATTATTTAGTTAGTTTATTATAGATATAGAGTTTATTAATAGAGAGCAAATCTAATAGTAGTAGTATAAATAAAAGAAAGAGAAAGAGAGAGATAATAGAGAGAGTAAAGGCCTTTTTATATATATCTTTTAAACTCTATTCTAGGGCTAGGCCTTATATACTAGATCATGTATTCCTGGCCTAATATAGCTATAGTACTATTCGTAGCCATAGCCATTACATGTCTAAGGACTTCTGCCGGAATTGCAGCTGACAAACAGTATATACACACATTAAGGCTAGTCTGCTAACCGTAGGTCCCCCCAACTGCATACACTTATACTTACTGCTGCTGCCACTATTATAGCCCTCTTATTATTCTCTAGCTCTAGCCAATAAGAGATATTATCTAACAATCCCTTTATTATTTAATACTGTTCTTTAGTTCTATAGATAGTAAGGCTACTATTATTTATATATACTATTATTCTTTTTTCTACACTAGACGCACCTACTATATCATATATATATATAATAAAGCTTATATAAGGAATCTTATATATACTGGATCTAGTGCATAGACTTATTTACACCGGGTCTAGTGCACCTATAGGGACCCAATACAACCACATTTCTACGCCGCCTGTCTCACCACCTTGACTTTGCATCATCTCACATAGCAGTACGCTTACACAATGCGGCAAAGTCTGTCAAAGCTCTCTGGACAGTTCCAGGATGCAGCGGATGCAATGCATGCGTGCATTCGGGACGGTGACCTCGTCCGCCTACAGGCACTGCTCAGCGACTCTTCACACGCCCTCGACCTCAGCCGCGCCCACGTCGAGTATGGGCCGCCGCTTCACTTTGCCGCGTGGTGCGGTGACGTTGATGCCGTAGACCTGCTACTGGACGCCGGGGCTGATCCTCTCCTCATTGCTACCAAGCCGTATAGAGGCCAGCCGCTGTACCTTGCCGTCTATACCGGACACCGCGACGTCGTCAAGCGCCTGTGGTCCTTGACCTCGGCGAGCCGGGCGCTGCTTCGTGTGCAGCAGAGCAGGGGCATACGCATATTGTCCAAGACCTACTGGCTTGGAAAGACTGGTCAGACGATCTCAAGGCCGAGGCGTTGATCCATGCGGCCGCCTACTGGCACCATGACGCAACAGCCGTGCTCTTGCAGAGCAGTGTATTCGATTCGGGGACGATCGGGGCTGCACTAGACGCCGCCATCGACGACCGCGCCTGGGGCGGGCCGAACCCGCCGACGCCGGAAGGTTTCGACTACCACAATCACCAGCGGCTGGTTGGGCTGCTCATCGATGCTCTCAAGGCTAGTGCTGATCTAGACGGGAGTCCCTTTTGCGGTGCCCACGTGTTACTCAGCGCCGCCTCCAACGCCAACCTTGTCGGCGCCCTCTCGACGCTCCTCGCCAAGGGCGCAGAGCCGGATAGGCAGGACGGGGCCGGATACACGGCCTTGCATATCGTCGCGTCGCCTGTGCCCGTGGGCCGATGGAGCAGCGGGCGGCAGGCTAGTAACAAGGCGGCAATCGAGATGCTTGTGCGGCATGGGGCATCGGTGGTGGTGCCTGACAACAAGGGGGACGCTCCTCTACAGCTAGCTGCCTTTGGAGCGGACTTGCCCTCCTTCAAACTCTACCTCTCTCCGCTCAGCAACAGCGAGGCGTTGTTGGTTCTAACAAACTTGAACGGGGAGACGCTGCTCCATTACGCCGCCGCCGGATGCAACATCGGAATCATGGAGCACCTCATCGCGCAAGGGCTCGATGTCAACGCCAGAAACACCAACGGCTGGACCCCTCTCATGTGCGCTCTGACACCGACGTTGAGCTCGCCCCTCACGTACGACAAGGCAACGGCGACTACGACGCCGGCCGAGTCGACCCGGGCAGCCCAGCTGCTCCTCCACCATGGGGCCGACGCTCGCATCGTTACCGACGAGGGCTGGACGACACTGCATGCGCTCGCCCTCCACTGTGATGTCGACGCGCTTGGGAGGATTGCCGAGATGGCCGTGCAAATCATCGGGCAGGGTGTTGATCCGGAGGCTCGCGCGCCTCTGCCCACGCTGCATTCCGCGCAGCACCGCCAGGGCATGCCATGGGGCCATCGGCTCCGCAAAGCGATGATGGACCCTTCTGTCCACCGCCTTGTCTTGCAGCCAAGCCTGACGCCTCTGCAATGGGCCGCGCAGCACGGGGCCGTTGGCGTAGTTAAGGCATTGCTTGCCGCCGGCGTTGACGCTACCGTGGTGGACGCGAGCGGCACGTCTGTTGTGGACATGGTGCATGCCTCGTACGTACAGTCTGAGGTAGTGGATGTCATTGTAGCCCTCCTGAGGGACGGAAAGGGGTCCTGAAGGTTGTCCAATGCATGGACTGACGGTTCCGGGTTTACTGCACCCAGGGTCGGTGAGCGTGAAGGAGCATAAAAGGCCATGCCCATCGCCACCTTGCTGGCACTGATGTCATTACGCCAAAGCAGATTGAGCGGCTGCTGGATTTCCGTCATGTTGGCGTGGCTCTTGGCCCACGGCCCAGTGAACCGGTTGTCGATATCCCACGACCCGTGCATGTCGTAGCTCATCAAGTTGAACCCGTCCACCTCGGACCCGAGCGCCTTGATGTCAAAGTGCTGCAGGCACCAGTAGCTGGCCTTGATGGCCTTGTCTGCTGAGCACTTGGGGCGCTGGACCTCATCATCCTTGCAGAATTCTTCCGTGTAACCGCAGAAGCCGGCGCTGCTGCAACATCCCTCGGGGCAAAGCTGGCTTCGTCCCACTAACAAGGACCCCATTCCCCAGCCGTAAGCCCGGACTAGTTCACTAGCGCAAGAAAAATATATCCTATTAAAGGAGCACACGAGGCCAGCCTCGTCAGAACACACGTAAGGGCGAGAGCCGACGAGCGGTATGTACACACATCGAGTCTGCTAACCGCAGGCCCCCCCTGACTTTATACGCGATTGCTGCCATTGCCGCAGCCCCCTTATTGTTCTCTAGCTCCAGCTAACAGAAGATATCAGTAGTCTACTCATCCCTTTGCTGTTTGACTCTATTCCTTGGTTCTGCAGGTAGTAAGGCCACTATTGTATATATATAGTATGGTTCCTTTTTCTACATTATATAAACCTACTACATCATATCCTATTAAGATCCCGACTCCCCCTTAAGGGTCCAGGTGGATATTGCTAATGTCGGAAGTGCTCTGCATCGTGCAAGTACCCACCTCTCAGCCTTGACAAGATGCTATTTATATTCCCTAGGGCTTAGGCAATGAAGCCTGGGTCCAACTGTTCATTCCAGGCACCCCGTGACAACTCAGCGGAATCTTCCTTTATCTGGCAGTATTTATATAGTTACAGAAAGACCCTCTCAGAAAAAAATAAAACACTGAACCCCTAGCAGAAGCCGAGCAAATCCAAGGCTATCGCATCTTACGCACCATGCACGTCGTGTTTGAGCCCAGTCCTGGCAAAGCAGCCAGGAGACCACTTTTTCGCTCTTTTCTCACCCTTCTCCTTTGCAGTGTCACAAGCACGATTGCCGCCGAGGTTAATGCTGGTTTCGATGCCTACGCAGCCGCTCAGGTCATGGTCGACAAGGCTTCGCACTCCTGGGAATGGGGTACCGCCGCCCAAGCTCTTCTTGAGCTCTACAACCCAGAGCTATCTGTTTTTGGGCCAAACCCTTTCCCTGGCGGCAGGGTTCCCCAAGCCTCCCCCGACACGCGGGCTCTGCAGTATGCCAGGCAGTTCATCAACGTCAATGGCCAGACCTTTGTCGAGGACAGCGCAGTTGGCGACCCGGCATCGCTTGGTGTCTCTGCCATTTTGCTCGGCCAGACCAACAACAGGTATCTAGATGCGTCGGAGAATCAAGCCAACTTCATCCTGAACATCGCACCGAAATGGAGTAATGGTGCTATCTCTCACCGCGTTGATGTAGCAGAAATCTGGGCCGACAATATGGCAATGTCATTCCCCTTCCGTACGTGATTTTCTTTTCCAACGATAACCCTTCTTGTCCTTGTTACCCGACGAACGCCCATTACTGAATTGGACCCTCTAGTTGCCTATCTCGCTGTTCAAAGAGGTGATAGAGGACTTATGACCACGGTTGTGCGTCAATGCGGTCTGCAGCGTGCAGTCCTCAAGGCTGGCGATCTCAACTGGAGGCATATTATTGGACCGCAGTCGCAGGATACGGGCCTTTGGTCAACCGGCAACGGTTGGGCTGCGTACGGTATGGTCCGCGTGCTGTATACGTTGCAGAAGTGGCCGGGTTCCTCGTCAATGAGCTCGGAAGCTGCTCAGCTGAAGAGTTGGATCAAGGAGATTCTTGACGGGGCCATGCTCTCTGGCTTCGATGATGGTCTCCTCCACAACTACCTAGATCAAGACTCTTGGTTCGGTGAAGTGGCTGGCACTGCGGCTCTTACGGCTGTCGCATATCGGATGGTCGTAAATGACCCATCCATGTTCCCGAGCAAGTACATCACATGGGCAGACACAAACCGGAAGGCTTTGGCCAGACATCAAGACGGTGAAGGGGTCTTTGCTCCAGCTGTCAATCCCCTAGACTGGCACTCTCGTACCAAATTCATGACTGGTTCGGCCGAAGGACAAGCATTTGCCGTCTACCTGTACACTGCTTACCGAGATTGCGTCGGAGCCGGCATATGCGAAAGGCCAACAGCAACAGAAACAAGCAGCCTAAAGCCAGCCCCTACTGGAGCGACCTGCGGTGAACCTGGAAGCTGCGACGACGGCGGTTGCAATGGCGCCTTTAACGGTTTAGTCAAGTATCCTGTCTGTACTGCTGGATCAAGAAAGGGATGTCGGTGCAGGGTGACATCCACTACCTGTGGTAACCGCCAGAGTTGTGACCTGAATGGATGCAACGGCAGGTTCAATGGTTTGGTGAAGTATGCTCAATGTACGGGCAACTTCGAAGGCTGCGAATGTACGGCTACCGCCAATACGTGTGGTGCTCCTCAGTCGTGTCACTTGAACGGTTGCGCAGGCAAGTACACTCCCTATGATTAATATCCAGCAAACACCACCTCCGCGATTCAAGATGACCGTGTTTTAAGCACCTCCCTCTAAAATATTAGAAAACCAGACTAACATACTTGATGATAAATAGGAAGCTTCAACGGCCTCGTTGGGTTCGCACAATGCACTGGCAACTTTGTTGGCTGCCAATGCAATACATAGATCTCAGCCTGCGCGTACTTGGGCATTATTTGACCAGCGGACACTCTATTATATACAAGTGTTATACATAAATCAACTTTCTGAGACGCTAAAATGCTGGCTAAGGTACAGCTTATATCATCGAGTCCACATGAATAGCCGCAAGAATTACTGTAAAGTTTCAAGATATTCACTATATATTGCTCTATGTTGAACAAAGGTCCGAGTTCGCATCCACTGACAATCTGACACTGATTGATGCATCATAGACCCTTACTGCTCTTCGACCAGAACCCATTCGTCTTCCTCCGCCATGGCGCCGCCCACCGATGGCTGTTTGTGGTCCTTTGTCGGGAAACTCTGATCGTTGTTGTTGGCTTCAGAATCCTGATTAGCCGGTTTGTACTTCTGTATATGTTTGATGGCCCATTTGGTTCGCTCATCGAGAACCGGTGGGATTCGCCCATCTCCGGCAAGAGTACCTAAGCCAGCAAAGTCGAAGAGCTTCTGAAACCATGCAGTGGTTTGTCCACCACCCCATGGAACGTCATGGAATTTTAAGTGTTCACGCCGGCATCTTTCTAGCCTCTCCTTTTCCCAATTCTTCTGTTCAGCCAGTGAAGGCAAAGGAGTCGAAAGTCTGTTGGAAAACAGGCGAGCCAGGGCGGTGGCTTGGTACTCCATCCCGCGAAACGTCAGTACTCGAGGCATACCAACAATTCCAAGCGTCGGAAAGTCCTGGAAAAAGGTATGCCAGTAAGTGTTGATCAGTTTGTTCTCCTGATAGTCGAAAATGAGCCGCCCATTTCTTTTCTCGTTCCAAAATGGAAAAGAAGGTTTGTAACCAGTGCAGTATATAACAGCATCGACTTCATCGAGATAGGAGCCATCACTGAACAAGATGCGTCCGCTGGAGAGGAATTCCGTAATTATGGGTTTCCATACCATCCCAGCTGGTGGTGAATCGCCATCCCACCTCCCCTTGGATCGCCTTGATTGGTAGATTGGCTGCTGCGCGGCTTGTATAAGTTCTCTGCTAACGTCGATGCCGGAAGCGGAGTTGCCGACAACAACGACCTTCTTGTTGGTCCAGACCTCTGGCTTCCGATAGGTTTTGGAGTGAACAACCCGTCCAGGAAACTGTTCGAGATATTCATCGAGCCCTTTGACTTGCGGGATCTGATGATATCGGCATTAGAGACTGCAAAAGACCTATACAGAACGAATCGACTTACGTATGGAATGCTGTAATGACCATTGGCGAGGATCACCGCATCAAAACTCTCCTCCCACCATATGTCGAGATTCTGAGTGGGATCGTGTTGTCGAAGTGTCAAATTCCAGCCATCTGCCTTTTCCGGTGACTGTGCAACCACTTTGGATACGTCTTCCACTGTCGTGTTCAACTGAAGCAGAGAATCGATCCGATGGGCTGAGAAGTAGTTCTCAATGTACTGCCGAGGAATATGGTGGGGAACAAAAGGGCCATATGGAAAGGGGATGTCACTGTAGGCCAT
Organism: Stachybotrys elegans; assembly: GCA_020746835.1. Taxonomy (NCBI): domain Eukaryota; kingdom Fungi; phylum Ascomycota; class Sordariomycetes; order Hypocreales; family Stachybotryaceae; genus Stachybotrys; species Stachybotrys elegans. Next base: position 161,571 of record JAGPNK010000028.1, on the reverse strand, counting down.
TGCGATATCCGGTACATTCGTCCTGTATGGTATGTCAGTGATGATGGAAGTTTCCTTGGGTGTTGACTTAGTACGTTAGCAGTTCGTAAATCGGCGTTTCATGGTATCGGTTCTGTTTAGTTGGAGGAGAGACACATGGTAGACTGGACGGAATTTCCAGCCTCGGGTCTGAATCAGCGGGTAGGGCACCTGGCCGCACGAGATGAGCTGGGCTGACTCCTTCGTCGTATATCCTGAAGGGCGCCGTTAGCATTTCCTAGAGACCAACGTTCTTGGATTCAATTACCATGTTCCGCCAGCTGTCTCCCTCCGCTCAAAGACACGGATTCGCTTGAAGTATCTCTCTGCCTGGAGTGCAGCTGCCGTAATCGCCCCTTCATTGGTCAGTATAAAATGGTGATTGACGGTCTTGGTCTTGCATTTACCGGAAGCGCCAGCACCAATAATCGCCACGGACTCAATCATACTTGTGCCTTCTATGCTCTTTCGCAAACATGAATGCAAATATTCTAAACTTTGGGACAGGTAGACCGCCACGATACTGTTGCTTAGTTAATCCCCACCATTCGCCATATACCACCATGATTTCGCCATACTTGCGCATCACGTGCAGTTGCATCACGTATTGCATACTAAAGACCGAAAAGTGGCCTGTTCTCGCTTAACTTGAAGATTGATTTCATAATTTCACAATTTCTATCTTGAACAATAAAGCTTGTCCGTGAAATTAGGACTCATCTGGACGTAGCTGCAAGGCAATTGCTCCCTTGTTATATGCCGTTAGCTATATAGCAGAGTCACTACTCCAATATTAATAATACTACAAAGATAATATAATAAGTATTCATTCAGTATATAACACCGAATTGCAAAGTCCTCTGTATAACCATCACAATATCTTATTCTAGGTTAGATAATGGCAGGTTAGAGGCATGACGTCCCCGGAGGGCTGAGTTAGGTCACGTGAAGTCGCATCTGACCACTGAAGGCTTTGAGTTAAGACTCTCCGGCTTTGAACGCCTATCACTTGAAATCCTGCTACATATTGTTCAAGAATTCGTTCTGTCCTTGAAAACCCTATGTATTCCCACGCCGTCATCAGATCGTAAGTCAAGCGGAGCAGGAAGAAATGTAACGAGTTGTCAGGGATGCCGTCGGAATCAACGGCAATGTACTTAGCCAACAGCAATCTGGGAAGCAGGAGGGTTATAGCCTTGAAAAGCAAAACTCATCGATTCCGGCATCGCTGTGAGTAGCAACTGCAGCACATCCGACATGAAACACCTGAAGTAGCCCCCTGGTATGCTAACACCCAGTCGCTCATCCCAAACCCGTCACCATTAGCGCTCGATGTTGAATTCGCCTTCTTCAGAGACTGGGCGTCGACTACAATTCTCCTCGCCCTCGATGTGGACAGTATTGCCGGCGCCATTTTCTGCACCATATCCGACTTCCGATTCCTCAACAACATTGTCTGGCATTCGGCCAATCTTCTTACCATCACCGCTATCTATTCCGTTTTCTGATCTCTCTATAAGTATTTCGACGCAAAGCTGGGTACATGATACTTTTCCTACTTTTTTGATGTTATGCCATATAACTACCTAAGTGGAGTGTATAGCAATCAGGGCGAAAGTCAGGATACCACTTACAACCACCACAAGTAATTGCTGTTGATCGGGTAAATCTTATCAGCATATAAGCATGGCATGATGCGTTCAGGAAGGTGGCTTCCGTTGAGGATAATGAGCAAGTACACCGTCAAGGTGTCTATGGCATCGATTTGGCCGAGAGAGAAGAGTGCGATGTAATTAAAGACGATGTATAGTTCCATGAGGCCGAACAGCAGGCCCAAATTGAGTAAGAGGTATGGATGATCTCTGAAAGCCGTCCAATTCACCATATTCTCGTTCCTCGTCGGTTGTGCCTTCGACCTCATCAGAACTATCGGCAATGCACATGTGCCTAAGAGTATAAAAGCCAGCGCGCGAGTTGCCCAGTGGAAGCCAATATTGTCTTTGAGCCTCGTAAATACTAAGGGTATAGTATTCCACCTAGATGAATGTCAATAGCAGGACACCATGGCTTGGCGTTTGACAAGTTAAAGATATCATGCACTCGAAGTGAAGGACGTGCCCAAAGCGCTTCCATCTGATGACGCTCCCATTGCCAATGCAGTATTTGTCTGAAAATACTGTGAAAGAAGGGCTGGGGCGGGCAGATATAGGCATCCGAACCCTGTTCCCATTATAATGGACTGCGCCAAGAAAACTTGCCAATACTTAGATATGATGTTATCAAGAAACATGCCGACAACCAAGAGTCCAGAGTCGACCCACAGCAAAGAGACAAGGTAACCGGTGTCAAAGATGGGACCGGCCAAGATGGAAATCAGGAAGAGCAGAAAAGCTTTTGTAGAGCCGATCCAGGCTATCGCAGACGATGAATGTGGTTTAAGGTGTTGCTGCTGATGAAAAGTCTGAAATGCGCCATACGCATTTGTCATACCCCCAAGCCTATCAGTGAAAACCCCGACAAGTGGAAACTGAGGCCAACCATCTATTTTGGTTCAATCTTGGGGGTGACACTTCCGAAGCCTCAGGTTTTGGACCAGCGGTGCTTTCACCCGTCTCGCTCTGTTCAACCGTTCGGTATCTGGATGATGCATATTGCCGCGTGACAAATTTCTTCCTCCCTTCACACTTTCACACTGGTAATGGGCGGTCGATTTGGCCTTGTGGCATTCAGAAACATGTCAGTATGCGGGAGAAATCGTTGTTTCAACCTCATATACCCGCAGGGTTGTCCTGTGTTGAGCCGTGAGAAAATGGACAGGTTCAACCATAGCGAGGGATTGTTGCTCATTATATTTTGCTATTTTTGGAGGGGGTATTAGGAAAAAATAGATAATCGGCTATCGCGCAAGGCGCCTCGTATCTTCCAAGGTTAGCAAATGTACCTCGCTTGGCAAAATACGTGGTGAAGGGTTACATCGCCTATGTGATAGAAGAGTTGCAGATGGGGCAATAAGGTCATCGCTTCTCGCTTGCTTGATGACAAGCAAAGGTACTTTTGTCATACCTCACATTTGGGTCCGAATGGCATCCAACCAACAATGAGGATTTTGAATTAAGCCTCTTCTGGACCAACGGGCACCCTATCATCCATGCAAAACTTAAAGCGGTCTATCATTGGGCCGGGCACCTCACCCTCATGCTTGAAGCTTGTTTTGTGGCCTGTAGCCCATTGCTCAGGCTTTCTCCAGTGCCTACACATTCGGACCTGCCAGCTTCCTATCCCAGACGGATCTTGGTATCCAGCGTAGCAAGGGGTGTAATCGGCATTACATATGACATCCTGTCGTAGTTGGTCAAGGCAGCGGATTGCATTAGTCGCAGCTATGCGCTGTGCAAGTTTCGACTCCGTACGCTTCACGTACCGGAATCGCGCTCGCTGTAGTGAAGCTTTCGTCAGTCCACGGGCATGAGTGTGACATGATATTTGAGGGTCCACGCAACAAACCAAGAAATAAAAACTATGGTAACCTTGCAGAAGCCAAGCCGTTTTCTTCTCATACCACGTGAAAGGGCGTCAGGTAACTTATTTCTGGCCACAAACTCCTGACAAAGCGACCACTCCAGCATCGCAACTCAGTCTTTTCCAGTGTTCTGCAACAACGCTCAGGTTGCCTTGCGTATATATAGAATCAGGGTAAATGGCAATAGGGTTGCCTCGTCCAAGATGAGTTGCACTTGATGCTTCAGTATAAGTATTGCGCGCAGTCAGCGGTACATCCGCATTTACCATAGTTTGATAGAGAACTTAATTTTCTTGCAGTGAGAGATGTGGAATAATGGAGCAACACGACGGTACTCATAGCCAGTGAAGCCAGCAAGGCATCGGTTATGCAAAGGATTATATATCGAGACACTATTACGGGGTGCTGGGCGGCTTGTAGCCAACAAAGCATCCTAGGGTTTGGCCTGAAACATCAGCTACAGGTATACCACTAATCTCAACTGCCTCACAAACAGCCTCAAGAAGCTTCCTCCATTAAGGGTCCATCCATGGAGCTTCAACTAGTGAGATATTGAACATGGATGCATCTATGCTTCAATCATATCATCGAGAAAGGAGTCTCCAGGTATATTGAAACTACAAAGGCGTTGATTACTCGGGTAAAAAGCGGAGTCAATGTTATAATGGGATCGGATAATCTTTTCAGATCCTCCGATCCCTTTGGATGTAGGAAATTCCCAGAAATCGGACGGATTGCGGACTTTCCCTGGTAACCGACATCCTTTCCATACTTAGTACAAGGCTATGTCTAGCAGAACAAGAACTTACCAAATCCCACCACAGCCATGGGCTCAATACCGCCTGGCATAACGCCGTCCATTGTTGTTGAGATATCGAACAAGGTTTAGGAAGTTGATAGGGAGTCGGTGTGTAGCATCATTAAATACCAGGGACAATGCTTTAGAGCTAGACACAGCAAGAGTAACTAAATTGGTCCCTTTGTTTCACTCGAAGTGGGCCAGCGTACGTGTTACATGCCATTTGGTCATGATAGTGTTTATCTTCGCCTAAAGTGAGACGGATTACGGGTCCCGTGAGGTCTTAATACTACCATAACATTGGGGGCCTTGAGAGTATCCCTCTTTTCGCTCAGAGGAGCATGATCTTCAGTGTCTGAATACCATCCTATTATTGGGGGCTGCCGATAATCCTCATTCTTCAATACCACCCACTATTATCATCAATCCACGTTCATTGGGCGAGTTTCATGGCAATATCCATCAGTTCTAGGAAGCTTTATCCGGCGGCAAAGTTTCAAGTGCAATAACCTCTTTTATGGCGTACTCCGTATGCCTCCAATCCCTTCAGTCTTGTCGCTCACTTTCTTGAGTATCTTCGGGCGAGCAGCTATTTCATTGTTTCTCCTTTTTTAGAATTGTCATATCATCGGGGGTATCCTCAAGTCACTCATATCCACCCCGTCAAACATGAAAAACAAAAATTCCTTGAATAATCTACAGGTACAAGAAGGCAATATTGACTAGTAACATGAGTCAGATAGTGCCGTGTCAGCCGCCTGCCTTTTCTCGTCAGCGCTGCAATCTATGACTTGGGGTGTGTGGGGGTATGGTGGATTGTGCTGAACCCTCCTCTCCTACAACCCACCTTGCCTTGCGCCTCGTTACCTACATGCTAAGGGCAGAGTGATGGATAGAGTTATTTATAACTGTCAATTAAATCAAATGCTTTGAATTAAATAAAGGGCCCCTCCGAACAAGTTTGAGACAGCTGCTGCTTTCCGTCCGCCATCTTCGTACTCCATCAAGATTTGCTTTGACGTTCTCTGCGTGTTCTAAAGGAACCAGTTGGAAAATGTCGGCAGAGAAGCTACCACCAGCAGCCCGGATTGATACATCCCCCATCGATTTCTTTGATGATGGCCCTAGCATGTTGGCCGCCTTCTCTGTTCTGATTGTCATCTCTACGATATTTGTCGCTTTGCGATTCTGGGCCAAACGACTTAGCGGCATCAGCTGGCAGACTGATGACTGGCTTTGCTTATCATCTTTGGTTATTCATCACGGATCCATGGTCTCAGGCTATGTCCAGATCATCCAAGGAGGCCTTGGTCGCGATATAAGACTAGTTGTAATGGAGGACCAGACCTCGCTCGTCATTCTGTTCAAAGTGAGATCTCACTGCTTATATATTGTGCTGGTTAGAATTCTGATTCCGACCAAAGGCCTTATTCGCATCCGAACTTATCTACGCAATAAGCTCAACACTAGTTAAGCTCTCTGTTCTTGCCTTCTACTGGCGCATCTTCCCGACAACAACAGTCCGCTGGGGAAGCTATTTCCTTGGTACTATATGCATAATGTGGACAGTATCATGCGAAATTGTTTACTTCCTCCAGTGCCGGCCGCTTCGAGCTTCCTGGCATCGGGAACTACAGGAACTGCCCTCAACCACATGCATCGATATCCTGCTATTCTTTGTTGGAACATTAAGTGCCAACTGTATTATTGACTTGGCAATTCTAGTACTGCCGATAGGGGATGTGCTAAGGCTAAACATGAAACTATCCAAGAAGATTGGCGTCGCTGCCGTATTCCTTCTCGGTAGCCTGTGAGTAGCGCCCCTGAATCATGCTGTCTCTGGGAGTGGCTGCTAATGCTTTCTAGTGCCTTTCTAACAAGCCTAGCTCGTGCAATTACGTCAGGGCTACAATACAGAGATGGCGACATAAATTTCACTAGTATGTAAATTTCTAATGTCTTCCATCTCCAGCTAACCTCTGGCAGAGCAGTTTGTCGTCCCCGGTATCACAAGTGTTGTCGAGATTCACATGGCCATCATTGGAGCTTGTCTCCCCACAATAATTCCTGTATATCGCAGGCTTCGTTATGGTGATGCTAAGGCTCGCAGCGGTAATAGTGAAATCTCTACGCCGAATCACACACGTGGCGCTGGGCAGCCATCAAAGAGTTCTAAAGTTCATGGGCATCCCCACCCATTTATTGAGACTGGGTATGATGACTCATTTGAGAGGCTTTACCATGATAGTATTGAGTAAGGATTGTGTTGGATATATAAGAAAAAGGTCAAACGTGTGCTCCATAGAATTTACCATGGCAGAAAGAAAGAAGAGGAAATGCTGCAGGAAACCAAGCATGTCGGTATGATGTTTCTATCTGTTCCCCTTTCAACAATTGCTCTGTGTCTGACTATTGTGTAATCCAGATCACTATATTAAATATATTCAGGAATCACTGATGTGCCAACCAGATTTATTACTGGTAACATTCCGCTGGATTAATAACACTGCCCAGCATGGAGACAAATTCGGCTTTTGGTCCACGAATTTTGATGTTGACCTGCATGTATGTGCGAACTGGGAGGCGTTGGACAGTTGGGCAGGGGAGCGCGCCCTCGATTTGTTTGACGTGGATGCACTTAAAAGACCTTCGCTGAATTGAAATCATTCCTGGGGTTCATTTTGTACTCATATCAGAGTACGGAAAGCTAAATATATTCGGGTAGACTAGATGTTACTGATTCCCCTATGATGAAAAGAACTATGTAGTCCAAGGTGAAAGAAGCAGTAGAGAGCCAATCAAATAGGAGTCGTACCTAGTGCCCTGGCAATCAACATTGCATCCTTTATACCTTGATCATTGCCTCAATGATCCCATCAGCGTCCTCCTGCATTGCTGGCCAGATGTGAGTGACCTCAAATCCAACGCTTTCAAGTAGGGTCTTCCATTGTGTCTCTGTGCGCTCCATTCCTGCGTTGAAAGCCATCATTGTCATATCCAACATTGCGTGGAATTTTGATGCCCCCACATCAGGCACAATCATCTCATGAAGAAGAAGCTTGGAGTAGCCGGGAGCCATGGCAAGCTTGACTTGCTTAAGAATGTTAACGCAATTCTCATCCGACCAGTCATGAAGAATATGATGGTAGAAATACGCTCTAGCACCTGCATAGCGATTGTTAGGCATACTCCAGCGGCGAGCAAGGACGACATACCTATAATGGGCTGCGGCGTGAAAAAGTCATACTTGACAGCTTCGATTGCCGGATCCAACCCATGAAGGCCATCGATCACTGGGGCCAGATCTTGCAAAACAAGGCGACCTCGTCCCTTATACAGCTGATGAAATGCAATCAAGTCATGCCCTTTGCCTCCACCCACGTCAATCAAGAGTGCAGTACCTCCATCATGGCCGTCTAGAAGCTGTGCCTGGACGGGATACCAATCAACCCAGTATTCCCTAGCCCCCATCGTATTACCCATGAACAGATTAAAGTCTTTCAGGATACTCGGCATTGTCGCAAAGAGCTCAAAGGCGGTCAGCTTTGTCTGGAAGGCATACTGCATCAGCCCGTCGTGTGGGCTCGATGGGCAGCGTGATCCGTACTCCTGCAAAAACTTGGGAGCCTTCTGGGCAGCGCCCACAACCATCTCACCACTATACTGCCATTAGCACGGCTATCCCCTAGTTAACCTATCAGACTTACATCATTCGATGCCCCGCGGCAATTTCCTCCTTCGCCATTGACCGAGAAACGGGGGAGGCTTCCCATGTTTTTTCTCCCACTTCTTTGACAAATCCGATAGCAGACAGAGGTCGAAGAATTCGAACTTATTTCACATCGTTAGCCGAGGGCAGAGAAGTGAGAAAGGCCATTACTCACTGATCAAAAGTTCTTCTGCTCCAGAAAGAGCAGACAATTGTTTCGAATCAATAGAACCTTCATGTTCGGATATGATCTTGAAGAGTCCGAGATTGACGGCAATCCTAGCGGCGACAGCTATGAATGGCTTCAAAGCCAGAGTTGTTAGCCATGTCGTAGATGGGCTAGATAAGAATTACCGAGAATGCTAAATCCACTGCAACATTGGTGGGATCACTAAGACTCGTTGAGAGTTGTTCAGTAACCTTCAAAGCCAAAGCTCTGGCTTTCTGATCACCATCGGAGATTCGCTGCCCCAGAGAGTTCAACTGCGTAATCAGATCTGTGGCTGAGGCCATGGTGAAAGTGGTGGGCACAGGGAGCAAACTGACGATGCGATCAACGGTTTGGAGGGTGGTCTGAAAGTAGGAAGGGAACAAATCCTAGCCCTGGGGCTTGGGCTGGGGAGGGGAACCTAATGAAGTGTTACGTGTTGGTTCGAGGCACGTTGGTCATTGACTTTAGTAATGATCTGCTTCCATACTGCAGCCTATCATACCAGATTAGATTGCTGCGGGCGCCAGGTTGCGTCTTCCCCACCCCACGCTGTGATCTTGACCAACGTTGTTGGTTCTGGGACCAACTGTTCATACGATCTGAAGTGGGATGAATATGACTGTACACCAGCCGTGGATGCACTTTGGGGGCGAGTCATGCATTGTTACACTAGACTGAAAAATGATGCATGGTACGCCCAAAGCAGAGACAAGGTCTATGGGAACCAGTTGGTGGTGTGGTAGGGGTCTGTTTTGGGCTGCCATGTTGTATTTTGATCAAGAGCTGGAACGTTGAGATGGACGCAATGTAGTGGGAGGTTGTAATAAGAGCACAACTCCGCGCCCCATCAATCACCTACAAAGAAGTAGCTTCCCTTCAAAAGTACAGTCAACATACCCGGACACGGCGGCCCAAAGCCTTGCAATAAGCCTCCTTATCGTGGCTTGGGTTTTTGTCAGCATCTACATCCGCAGCCGCATTGTTAAACGACTTACAATCGATGATTACATCTCGCTATACGTGGACGCGAGTTGCCCACAGTTTCCGTCACGAAATCTGATGCATCTCTAATTGTAACCTAAGTTGGAAGCCAACTTTGCTCTTACTGCCGTTACGATGCCCACCCTCGGGCCGATGTTACGCAGTAGAAAAGCGACTTTCTCCAACGAGACATCACCCACGAACGAAATAACTATGAGCTTTGGAGCCGACAACAGGCCATGGCCTTAGAGAACCAAAGTGGTCCGTTCGAGGTCTTCCATTGAAAACCACCAGCGCCTACGCCTAATAGCAAAGACGAATCAAAGATTGCTTTTCCGGGAGACCACAAAGTGCACGTATAAATAGACAATACTCACGAATCGGATCTTGGGCAGAATATTCGAAGAGACATAGTAGTATCTGTCATGTATGGGCATACCGCCGGGTTCAAATAGCTAAGTTGTACAGGCAGTATATATGTCAACAACTAAGTCTTTGTGTCTTGTCCATCTCAGCAAATAGTGCGAGTTTCAAATCACCATAGCAAGTCTAGACCTGGTCTGTTCATCGACCGGCTTGATCCGAGCAAGTTATGCACTGCTATATAGCTAATTTAGCGAATTTCAATGCATACTAAAAAGGCTTGGTTAACACGATCCTAGCAGCTCACCGTCCTATGGCACATGATTGCGCGCTTCAAAATTAGCAGATTGTAGATACTACAAAGCAGTTAGGTTATATATACTACAAGCACCAGATCCAAGACCTGTTTGAATACCAGCTAATTCAAATAATGTAATTGCGCGAGACCCCAATCTGAAATAATCTTCACACTTGCTTCCAACCAAGCGAGTGTATTACCCCTTAGAGGGCACTCTGACCATCACTCATTTCATCCACTATATCATCATAACCATTTTGCCATCCACACTACTGGTTCCACTTACGCAATCCAGCCCGCTCACAGCTATGGTATTTGGCAAGCATAATCATAGGGTAAGTTACTGTTGGACCCGGAGGGTGGGTAGCAATATGCATCAGGATCGCAGCATTGCGAATCACTAAAGCACTCTTTTAACGTTGCCACGCAATCCTTTGGTGTTTTTATCTGTCAGTATACTCTATCCGCTTATTCGTGTCCGATGTAGGTACTTAATAAAATGATGGAAACCTCTAGCACACTTACCAAGCATTGTAAACCATTACCAACTCGAGGCCTTATACATTTCGCAGTACTATCGCAGCACTGCGACTGGGCTGTACACGCTGATCCCTTTGGTATACAGGGGTTGACCTGAAAATGAATTTCAGCGTCACTGATCGCGAGTCAAGGCAGGACCGTTGGAGATGAAATATACTTACAATACAGGCGCATGCCTTTTGGAGGGACGAGGGCTTGGTACATGCCACGCCTGTGGAGCCCAGACTGGCGACGCTGCTGAGGGAATAGCTGCTGCATAGACTGGCAACAGTCTTAGAGATTAAACCCTTGAGTACAAGATAACAAGGATCCTTGAGCGTAGCAGCATCACATGTAGCTCGAGTCTGAAGGCTCGAGTCTCCGTTTGACGTAGGAGAAGCGTCGAGTGTCCTACCGGTCATGAGCAGGTAAAGAACAACGCACAGGAAGAGTTTCATGATTTCGGTGTCTTTGACAGTAAATGATTATCTTTTCCAAATAATGTAAGTGTTGTGGTATATATCTTGGATTATAGGATGGAAAGGCATCCATTCGTAGATGGGGTCCTTGGCAGGGTTTTATAGGAGCCAGCAGAACGTCTTGTAGTTAGTATTCGAAAACATTTGCGGAACGTCGCCCTTTCATTTTCATTGCTTCGTGATTCGGTCAATTGAGCACCCATAAGGTTTCCCTCCTGGCCAGGCAGGAATATAGGGTAAGGTTTACTAAGGCTAAGGTTGAAGCCAGGAGAAGCTTATTTTAGTATTATGTCGAGTACATGATTGACGAGAACAGTCTGGAGCAGCATTAAACTTTACCGCCTGTTGTACCTTATCTATTTAGGACACAGTGCGCTTTTAAAAAAGATTCGGGGCAAGGCCCTATGGTTAAGCATCGTAGAACATACCGGGACATAGGAAGAGTAAGTAAGACATCGGAAATGAGTTCATGGCTGTAGCCTTGCACAACCATATACGATTAAGTATTGAATACTACTAAGTAGTATATGGTTCAAACTGCTGTTTGGTAACCTCAATCAAACGAGGGCTGTGACTTAGGTACCATGTGGCGAATTTCCCCGCCAAGAAGGTCCAGCTAGACAAGCTTGATCGGAGAGGAATCATGACACGGATATGCAAATTGGCTCAAACTTTATCGCGGAGACCCGCAGATGGGTGGAATTCAACAGCGCGAGACACTACGATGGTAGTCGTGGTTTATAGCCGAAGGCTACCTAATTAGATCGCCCGAAAATCATGTCTTCACCCTAGATTCCCAAGTTGTAGAAAATCAGCTACACCATATTTCCAATGAGTGCAGAGAGCAGAATACCAGCTGATACCTTTGCCCATCAGGCGTAGCTTATCTGGTCATAATAGTCTTATGGTCTGAAAACGGCATATACTCCTTCTCTTGGAGTAGCTATCCTGGGCCACATCACATTTGTGAATAATGATGCTATACTGGTTAGTCTGGATAAGTACTGTCAAGCGCTGAGATATAAGCCAATGTTGGGCTTTAGAAAGGTCGAGACACGAATTAAGATTAGAATACTCTAGCTCAAACCACATGCCCAAAATATTAAACGATGCTATAGGGTATCCTTACAAACCCACAAGCGATTGAAAGACTATTGGAAATTCTAGCTCCTATTCTTGTTGGTTGGTGGGGAATTTAGGTTCAATACGCATACATCTTCTATCCATCGTGGTCAATGGGTGTTGAGGCGTTTCATTAGTTCCAGTTATGGTGTAAACTACTTGCTTCTCTTCTGAGAAGCAGGACATAACCTTAATGATCATGGAATTGTAGCACAACGTTTGACTGCAAGTGTCTATTTTCATTCCTTTCAAAGGACCTACTTCATCTCACGACTCCCAATCAAACCTCGAGTCCGGCTGAAAACACCTGCCGGCATTCAAATAAATCGTATTCAGTAATGACAGCTCACGGTTCCTAGTTGGAACCTCAAACTTGCTAGTCAACAGAGTTTTAGATCGGCCCATTGCATTAGCAGGTCAGACTGGGACTATCCCAGAAGCCAGTGGCGAGACTTGTGTAGCGGGGTAATCGGCGAAAGATGCCTGAGTCATGGAAGCCACGACTCTTTGAAGGCACAAGTGTGCTTTATGTCTATCATCCTACCCCAGGGCTCTAGCGAGAGAAATCTTTCTTCTCGATATTGGCAAGTCGGCTGCTAGCTGCTCGGGAGTCGTGCCATTTCAGGGTCCAAAACTTGCATCCAGTGGACTGAGTCTTCCATTTTTGAAACCAAGATCGATTCTATCTCTGTGGTGGTCACTTTTTCATGACAAGAAAATCTGAGTGACATACAGTGGCGAACTCTTTGGTGCCTAGGTCTTGCTGCAATCCCGATGATGAAATTTGGGAAATATTTCACGGGGAAAGAAGTGAAGCCATCCAATTTGCCACAAATCTTACGCCTTTTCGAGACGCTCATATAGCGGCTAATGATGGCGGAAGAATGATGGCTTGCTCCCTTCGAGGCACTCAGAAGGATATCTGCAGCCAGGGTCAAGGAGTACGACAAGTTAATACAAGAAATGTATAGCCGTGCTGGAGTCTCGTCATTTACAGATATATAGACACCCGACCTATTGAAGTAAACCGTAGAGTAGATAATGAGTGTTTCCAGAGTCTGGCTTAGATTACCTGGGTGGTGTCTCTTTTGCCATTGGACTACGTATATATGTGTGTCTATACCCTGCTGCTCCTCTACATTGACAAAGAAGGACCCAAGTTGGTGACTTCCAAAGGAGTTAAAGGAGTATTGCACGTTTATTGTACGCGATTGAAGAGATAAGTGGATGTGAAACAAAACGATTTATCCCATTACGCCTCTTCTAAAGGTCGCATCTCATATACTGTATCCTGAATGTACTTGATCATACCATCAGACCATGTATTCATTTCATCCATATCCACCGTGTCCTTCATGCAGAGGCCAGGTTTGCCCTCCGGATCCGATTCATTCACGTTTTTCTTGTACCGCTGCTTGAGTGCCTCTCTCATGAGGCGTGCACGCTGCTCAATGATGTCCAGGCGATATGTCGCCCATTGGTAGTACAGCTCAGAGAGGTGTGATTCTACCCGGACGTTCAAGTTTGTCGAATCGTCAATGAGCATCGGATTCTTAGGCCGGAAGGATGTGACGACGGTGACTCGCTCGGGCATGTTGGTTACCGGAGCGGCAGTGTGGGTGATGTAGCGTCCTTGCAACAGGACAGCGCATCCCTTCATAGTTGAGTAACTGTTGCGGCATCATGGGATATTGCTTTGTCAACTTACCATCTGGGGCGCCTTTACTTTCATAGTGGTTCCATCACCCTTCAGGAGCTCCGTCTCACCACCGCACATATATCTCGAGTCCGAAAGCATTACCACGCAGACCCACGGGTGAGAGTCACGGTGCCACTCGATGACACGCTGTGAGTCATCTTTCACCATTTCTTCTTTTGACATACCCCCGAACTGTTTAATCGCTTCAGCTGTCGCTTCAGGAGGCTCCACTGGTGTACGCCGGGCAGCCTCAATGCCTCCCGGACCAAGCTGCACGTTGACATGGCTTATCTCATAATCAATCACTGGGACCAATTCAACCCCTGCAATATCGCTCACGATTTTCAGCACTTCAGGGGATCGCCAGAACTGATGGATGAATGGAGCATAACGAGGTGCCATCCCGCGGAGCTGGATAGACCCCGGCTGGGTATGGTGAAGACAGTTGTCAAGAACATCGTGACTGAAAATCTCGCGTCGGTGTTGTAGAACAGCCTCATGGGTCAAGAGGGGAAACGGTTCAGTAGTTGCGACAGGTGATAGAACGCTAGGCTCGAGGCCGAGATCTGCCATTCGCAGGATTGTCGAGGGTGGAGAGTATGCAAGATGCTTCGTTGGGTCGAACTGGACTTGTTTATCGGCATAGCCCATGCCAGGCTTGACATCTAGAGCCTGGACTGGGTCGGAGAGAGCAGAGGGCGCCATCGCAAGAGAATAGGACGCTTGTATCAGGGAAGTTCTGGTTGCAGTTTCAGAGGTGCGACCGAACGCTGACAATAACTAGGTGAATGATAACAATAATCCGGGGTAGTCCTCGCTCTAAGTATCCCAGTTACTCTCTCCTGAACGGTTCTAGTGTCTTATCTGATCCCTTGAAGCATCGAGTCCAGTCCACGACACTCGATCCACCATGGCCTTAGATAACGTGTATCATCTCCCACACACAGGGGTTTCCTTGCCACTATAGGAAAAATCTTGATGATAGCTGCCCTAGACCCCATCCATTATCTACGCCCAACGTCGCTTACTATACCGTATCAGTGACATCCAGCGCAGACTATACAGGTGGCTAGTATGTCATCTTGACTAGACGATGCAATATCAGTGCATCCACATTTGGTAATTCTAACCGGGCCTTATCAGCCCCATTCTGCCTTAGTCCCTCCACCTCCAAAAGAAGTATCCTCATACTAATAGCTCTCTTCCTGGATAATGATTAACAATCATTGAGTACGATGTAACCGTACATCTGCGGGTTATACAAGATCGTCCATAAATCCACCAATCAATCTGTAACAGCCAAGACAATAACGTGGCAAGCATTCATACGTGCCATTGGCAACATGGGCCGTAGCAATAGCAATGCGAGTGAACAGATTCTGCCATTGATGTTGGTTCGTTTTTGCAACCTATCTTCGAAGCTTGATTCATGCAGACGATATTGATCCATATATGCCTCGGGCCTAGCTACGGCAAGAAGTGGATATCGTCTCGGAATCATCGGGACAGCTGGATACTTGGTGTCTCCGCCTCTGATTCGACAAGGTTACTTAACAGCAGCCGTAAAGGAAAGCGAAAATCCCGGAACTGACTCGTAATAGTTATGATAAATGGCGTTGGTGCGCGCTTCCTCTGTTGTGATTCTGGTAGTTGGTCATTACTGCTACATTTACATTTAAATACAGTTTATATAGTCACTCCTTCTCTCTTCTGTTTACGAGTGCAATGGTTGCCGGGGCACTAGGCACCTCCCCTGCTGTTTATTTGCCTGTAACTGATTCCACCTCATACTGTACACTATTTCCATGATCATATAGATACTTCAGTTTGACAGATGAATTCACGGAGTGTGAAGGGGGCAAAAGGACGTAGGAATATTAAATTCCTAAGAAATATGTCCGTCTTCCAATATATCCAAGCTGGAGCTTAGTGCTTTGATGCCGGGCAGCCACGATCTTTATCCAGCTGACCCCTAACCGCACCGGGCACAGCCAAACTGGAGTGAACATCAGCAAAGAAAGCGGCCGGGTCTTCCTCAATCTCTCGGACGTGGAATCCGGTTCCAGTGTCGCTCCCATCTGTCGCATTTACCCCGGTCACGAAAGGACCAGTGAGACATCCGATGCTCCTGCGGAATTCGCCATCACCAGTAGGGTTGGGGAAAGCGATTCTGTCAATTGAGTTAACGATGACCTAACGAATGTCTTGAATGATCCTGATAATGGGTCTGGTTCTGTGTTGCGAATTTAGCGTACCTTGGTGGTCCAGACTGCCCTTCTGGTGCTTCATGAATATGGGTGGCGCTTCTGGCGGGGCTTTGATAGTCCTTTAAACGTGTGAGTGTTATTGTGCATTAAGGCCCCGGGGTCTTGGTAGGAGGCTTCTTACTCCTCTAAATCCCACAAGAGTGATGTTGTAGCATATGGTGTTCTCATATGAGTTCACGCCAAAGTTATAGTACCCCCGGACTCCCTCAAGCCCACCAGTAAACTCATTGTCCGAGTTAACCACCTGCTCAGGGGTGGCAACAATGTTGTACGTCGAGGTGAAATGAAATGGTGACCGAGAATGCTGCTTCATGGGAATGGCCGATGCCACGACGGCGAAAGCCACAATGGCAGCAAAGGAGGTCTTCATAGTGATGTATTGTGTGTAAGAGGCTTGGGAAATGGTAGGGAAATGGAATGTATGTGGCTGAGTTGAGTGAGAATATTTTTCTTCTTGCCATTCTTCCACATCATCTTTATAGACATAGATCAATCCCATAATTCGGACAGTCTGACCGGATGGAATGGGCCAAGAGTTGCGGTCGTCATGGTCCGCCAAAAGGTTGTGGCCAAGATCGTTAGCCTTGATGTGGACCGCCATTGTGTCCAGAGGCTCAGTCAATTAGGATTCTAAGCCTCGATCAAGTGATACTAGCACGCCTGGGCACCTGCGGAAGGTGTGTGTTCCGAAATGGCAAACAAAGGATCTGCAATATTGTCTTGGCTAGACTGTCATTGGACACAGCCCCAGCTCTCAGTCGGCATTCCCCTCGATGCTAAAGTCCCACACACTTGTCTCTCTGTTTAAGGTGCATGTTAGCGTATGCCAAGGAAAATATACGGGAATCTCAAAGGCTAAGTGGATCAGCCAAGCTTCTTTCCAACTCGAGGAGGGACATCATGACGAATTTCAAATATACTAAAGCATAAATAGGCTTTCAGCTGACCGCATTTATGTTAGTCTCTATCTTGGCGATGTATTGATCCCCGGGTGAGATCACATCCGAGGGCGATTCACCTGCATCGTCCTGACTACTGACAAGCACAGAAAATGTTGCAACTTGGGTGAAAACCTAGATTTAATGATATTCTAAATTATTTCCGATATTCGAGCCCCGGCCGAGCTACTTACTTTGATACTTTTAATCTTTCAAAATAACCCTCCGGTGCCCTAGCGTGACCATGATACTAAAAGAAACGAAATTGGACTTTGGCAAATCTTTCCGAACTAGGCCTGTCATATCACACTCACGAGAGGCACTGAACAAGCTGGTGGTCACCAGCACAAACATCGTCCCAGCTAGGCGGCTCGTACCAGTCTTAATCAATTGGTTTAACCTTGCCTATGCAAGGAGAGCGCTACCTTTTTCGAAGTGGCTGCCATCTATCCCCTCATACTGATATCGGAATCTCACATTTTGGAAATCTGTGGAGTGCCGAAAGCCACCAGTTGGTTATTTCCACCAACAACCACCTTCCCGGTACTGACAGAAGGGAGGGAAATCGTGAAGTTGCTATCATTGACAGGAATAGTGATAGTAGGGATCGTGTAGACAGGAATGTCAAGCGGGGCGAGGACAGCGCTTATTTGCGGCCGGATGAGGGTTTTGAAGAGGTAGTCTTGCAGCGGATCAAGCAACGGGCGCAGAATTGCGTTGACCCAACCCGGGATAACTCCCCATTCGAATGAGAGGTTGAATTTGTTGACAGAAATATCCGAGATGATCAATTGGCTATCGCTGACGCTCGTTTTAGCCTGCAGTCCGATGGTGCCGCGAGAAATGGGGCCGAATGAGAAGTTGGGAAGTGGCCACAGGGTGTGAAAAGTAACGTTAGCGGCAGCCTGGGCGCTGATGGCTGCGGACTGCAAGAGTGTGAGCTTTTGAAGTATGGGGGCACGGGTAGTTTCTATTGCTTACGATGCTTCCGTCGTCCAGAATGTCCACGTTCTGGAGATTGTCCAAGCTGACTCCTAGGTCTCCAGTAAAGGGGCCCTCGTTGAAGCCAGTGTGAGGAAGCTGGGATGCCGCGTTGGAGATCTGTTGGTTTGCAATGGTAGAAATTAGGGGGGTGCCAACGGAAACGAAGACTCCATCGGACGGCCAATTGACACTACCCGTTGGCAAATCGGGGGGTGCGACTCCCAGTGCCGTGTAAGCGAGGACATAATCGTTGACAATCTGGGCGACTAGTTTCATCAGAGCGATTCGATTGACGAGGTTTTGGGGGCTTACCTGGGACAGAGACAATGATGCCGAGGAACTGCAAGATGGGAATGGCAATAGGCGACAGAATGTCCTGAGTAGGATAGTTAGACAAGGAATCAGAAGGGGCCGAGGTACTTGCATTATTGATCGTAGTTCTGACGTATGGCACAATAGCACTGTTAAGGACATTGTCAAGGTCAGGCATGCTGGTGGTGATGACGCCGCTTTCGGCCTGCAACCGAATAGTAGAGGCAATGCTGGCATCAATGGATACCAGTGTCGTCAGCACAATCTTGGCCGTCAGAACAAGGGGCTTCTTGGTAGTGTCGCTGTAGTTAAGTTGCAATTTGATGCCTTCGATGATGATATCGAAATTGATGTTGGACAAAGCGGCGAGCGCGCCACTGGCGACGGCGTTGCGTTCAGTCTCCGCAAGCTGTTGAAACTCAGGCGAGGAGGACACGACATTGAGGACAGTCTCCGAAACATGGGTTGGGATACCGGTGGGCTGGAATATGTTAATACAGGTTGGATTAATGCAGACTGTGGAGCGTACTGTAAAGTTAACGGATGGAGATTGCGTGATATCGACATCAACGCTCTTAAAGCCCACTTGGTCGATATTGACATTGAACTTGAACAGATTGGTTGGGCGAAGAGCCTGGAAGAGCTGAGGCAGCAAGGCATTGACAGTATTCTGGCTTGCGCCGAAAGCGGCATCGATGGATGGCATGGTTAAGGTGGGATTGCGGCGTATGGAGAGACGAATGAGTTGCTTGCTGTGATGAATTACACAAGATGAAGGGCAGCACTCGGTACCCTTTTATATATCTGTAAACCAGAGTCTAGATCGGATCCATTTTGTAACAAGCAAAAGGCGGTGATGCTTTTGAGTATTCAGTCTCAGTATCTGGCGGGAAGCAGCTGGAAGCACAAAACGCCACCCAGGTGCTACGTCTTACTGGCTGCGTGTAGGTTAATGGTGCAGGGAATTCAAGCAACCTTACTCTGTTCTAACTTTTGACAGTCTAGCTCTTCTTCCTACTACCTAATAATGCCAATAATGTCTACAAGATCAGGGATACCCATGGTTGGAGAAATGGAAAGCCCATTATGCATCGGCAGTCATGGTCCTATGAAGCTAAATCAAGCTATCGAATGCCCTGATTGCTGAGGCTGGCTGAAAATCATTATCGTAGTACTGAGACCCCATAACAAGCGGACAAGACGCTTCGACACTCAACTCAGCCAAGCCAGGCAAGATTACTCCGTACACTTCCAAAATATGCTTTGACGTTGACTACATCCTTCTTCACTATTTCCGCCGTGTACGGATCAGATAAAGTGGCTGGCTTTCAAGATAGCCCCATCAACAGTACTCCGTATGTAAAGTGTCTTTACATCTCAGACCAGCCGTTGTCTCGGATCAGCTGGTATCATGCCGTAGATTACAGAACTACTGTGGGTACTAGTGGCTTGATAAGGACTCCATTAGAATGAAAAAAAACAATAACAAACACTAGATAGACGTTGGGATTGATGTGCGAATGCGGACTAGTGATAGAAGTACAAGGACAAGAATTTGCGTGATTCTTTCAAGTTCCACGACCGAACCAGAGTTGGTTTTGGCCTGATCGGGCTCCTCGCTGGCAATACCTCTGGAACGATCTTATTTGTCTAGGATTGATTCATTATCGTTGACAGCCTCGAGAATATTCTTGACGATATGGCTGACATCTTTGATGAGAATAGGTGCGACCTTGACAGCTTTGCTTCCGATCTTCTTGGCAGTGTCGACAAGGTCCGAAAGGAACCCCTCCTGATCGTTCTCTTTGGCCGCTGCATCAATCAGAATCTGAAGAGCCGCCTGGACGAGTAAGGCTCTATGGCAAAGAACCTCGACGTGGGAAGATAATTCAGCCTAATTCAACCAGGTCATATTCAAAGCTACTCTCGGTTTGACCAAGAAATCGGAGAATGGAACAGAAGCCGTTGGCAGGAGAGACAATGGAAACAGCGGTTTTGACGATAGTGTTGAGGAAACCTGTGAAGCCCTCCTGTGAAGAGGTTGCTTCTGAAGAATCAGGCTTGACCTGATGTAGGATGGCCTCAGTAAATTGCCAATTCTCAGGCTTCAGGGAGGTCCTCAGTGGTACGGAATTGGGGGTAGAGAGTTATCGCCTCTGTACTGGGATTCCACAGCTATTCAGAGTGCCTGTGAGAGCATGTGCAATTATCTTTGCGAGTTTGGGAATCAGGTGTCTTGTTTGCATATATTTTTTTTGCATCTTGGCAAGGAACTGGTTTCTCATAGCCTGCTCTATGTTGATCTTGAGGACAGTTTGAAGGAGAGCCTCTCCAAGAATATCACGGGCAGCATGTTGCTTGTGGTCGTTCTGAGGGTTTCCAGTCACAAACGAGGACTATGCACACTGTTTGATCATCTTGGCCACAACAGAGAGGATACCACCAGTAATAGGGACGATGAGCGTGCCCATTGGACCCATAAAGGGGGAGCCAACCTGGAGGGCGGCACCGCCAACATTCGCACCAACGTTGACAGTCTTGGCGAAAGTGCGGCAGAAGGCCCCTTTCTCGCTTTGAGGTTCTTGGGTACAGCGCCTTCTGGTCCCCCTTCAATATGGAAACAACCAATGCGCTTGAAGAGCTAGTGGCTGCACCAGAGCCCACCAGAGCCATCCAGAGCATTCAAAATTCCGTTCACGTAGATTCTACCTCTGCCATGAATAAGTACGTGCAGAGTTCTTACGTCTGAGGTTGTAGACATGCACACTAGTAGATTTGCTCGCGCCATAAAAGAGAACGCATGATCCGGATTGACTTGGATAAATATTGTAAGTCAGCAGATTCAAATTCAGAGCTGAAGAGAGAGTTCCTACTTTCCAAACGAGGCCATGTACTCGAGCACCTTCAGGTTCGTCATGGTCAGATTGCAAGTTGTAGTCTTGAACATCTTGTACATTTCGGCAGCGGTCTCACGCTTCAATGACTTGTCGGCAGGGTATCTCACATTCCGCCAACCGCCTCCTCAGCTCTGCACCTTCTCTCTCTATGCGCAATGTGTCTCGGTCGAGTTGGTCGTGAAAATCATGTTCAGTGACGGCTAAGCTATTCGCAGTCAGGATTATAGTCACTGCTTGAAAAATGGCCCTGATCCTTTCGCCAAAACTTCCGCACAAATGATTGTAAATGCGTGTTGCACAGCTTGTGGCGACCATGGCGTCAGGTACCACATTGTCCCAACGGGCTGAGAGCATCTTCTCGCCTGCCAGGGGCTGTGCAGCCCTCAGTGTAGGCATTCTGCAGTTACTCAGAGGTATAGTAGCCAACGGAAATATGGAACTCGAGCCTATTGAGTTTAGCGTGCTCAATACCACACATCCTGCCATGTACGGCCTCATTTTACAATACGTGTTGGTTGATACAATCCATGTCATACCCCTCATTTCATTGGCTGTCATGCCAAGGATGTTATTAGAACCAGGCCCTCGGGTCACATATGCCGGCCAATATAAGAAGGTCGCTTGCCGCCGACCTGTGCCACCAGCAACTTTCCCCTGCCATCACAATTTGCCTGTGAGCAGGCCTCTGAAAAGCTTTTTAATAATTTCACATAGATCCTGTCTATGATTTCTCGAGCACGCACACCAACGTCAGGGCATCAATATGCCCGAAGAAGCCGATGTCTTCGTCGCCCAGGCAGCCGCGTTGGTCGCTGAGGCACAGCAAGCACTCAGCAGTCTAAAATCCCCACGCAAGCATTACGAGGGTCAGCTAGCGGAAATCAAGCATGAACTTCAAGGCACCTGGGACCATCTTGCGTCTATTATTCTCGATGGCAACGATGTGACGCGGACACAGCTGCAAGATAAAATTCTTGCCTACGGCTGGACTTTGAAGGAAATGGAGCTAAATTTTGAGGCTACTTTACCGGAGAAGCAGGCTGCCTTTGAGGAAAATAAGGCAGCCATCGTCCAAAACCTCCGCACGAATCTCGCGGCTTTCCTAGCAACAGGCGATCGTGACGCGTCGCGTCAACAATCGTCTAACACAACTCCTATTCATGGAGCACACGATGAGCTGCCAGGCAGCGACCAGTCTCCAATCTTGGAAGCAAATGTGGACGCGCAGATTTCAGCAGATAGCGAGTTGAATCCTCAGATGAACCGAGACATAAGCCTTGAGGGTGACAATGACTCTGGCAATGGCAGCGACAATGAAGGCGACAATGAAGGCGACAGTGAGGGCGATGATGAGGGCGATACCGAGGATAGACCTGGAACCAACGTGAGCGAACCACAATCCACTGACAGAATAGTCTCTGACGACAACAGAAACGTAATCGAGATGGCTCAGAGAGCTCAGACTCGTTGCAGCCCCCAAAGCGCAGGCAGATTGATACGAGGGGCTTTGTCGACTATAGCGAGGTATGGCAAGACGGCAAGGCCCACACAAAGCACCTCATAGTCGAATACCCCGATAATTCCAACAAGTGGTTCATTTTTCGTTGCGAGGAGCACAACATGGACTTCAAAAACAACCCCATCATCGGAGCTGCTAAGCATCTAAGTGGCACCAAGCACGGCAGGATGCCACGAACGTTTGACATAGCCGTTGAGCACCTAGGCATAGAGGTACGACACTGCACAAAGGCCAAGGCTTACAAGAACAATGCCATAGCACGAGTTGCATTTCGCAAGGAAAAGTCATCGCCAGCTCAGACCCCACGCAAATCAGCCGAAAAGCCTTCTAGTAGCTTCAGAGATGCTCCAAATACCAAACGCCGAACAAGTAGGAGGGATCAGCAATCAGCACGATCAGAGGAACAAGAGGCAAACGGAACTCCTATGGGACCCCAGGGTATCATGGATCCAATTCCTGGCAGAGTCTATCTTGGCTTCTGGCACAAGTCGAAAGAATGGTTGGCTGTACTACTCCTACCAGCAACAAATCTTCCCGACGTTGGCGTGCCTGGCACCCTCGAGCAATTGGGACTTTACGACAACATTCCGGTATGTTACAGCCGTAGCGTGCGGACCAAAGGTCTTGAATTCAAGAAGGACTACGAGATTGGTGGTCCACTGGCATCGCAGCGTCAATTTCCAGTCATGTACTTTGATGGTCTGCCCTTTCCAGCCAAAAGCGCCGTTGGTTGGGTGGCCGCTACCGATCTGCAAGAATACGATGCTGATCAAAAGTTTTCGCTTATTCCCAACTCGAAACAAGTGCGGGAATTTCTCAAGCGGCGCCAGCAAAGCCAATTGTACGACTTTCCCTCCGATGATGAGCCAGTAGGTAAATCACCAGCAAGAGCCATGAATGTAGATGATAGCTCAGAACAAGGTGTGTGAACGGTAATGAATTGGCATCTGACACTTGCCCAGCTAACAATTCAAGCAGCGTCCGCTTCAGATACGACGCCCGACCTTGGAATTCCTCGTAGCCCAGAGACGACCAGACAGGGCATGACAGAGGAGACCTTGGCATCTGTGGATTCAAATCATGTGCCCCAGGAGTTTGAGGCAGCTGGGATTCCTAGATTGGAGGGCACCACATTCGAGCAAGGCAACGCCAACCAAGCGCTAAATGCCCCACGCGCAAATGACGCTGCTGTGCAGAACACTGTGGACATGAGTGGACCTGAAGTACAGCACGATGTTATCATCCTACATGATTCTGATTCCGATGGTGGTGGGCAGAGTCATGGAAGTGAAATATTGCTACCCTCGACGCACGAGGATGAGTTCGACAAATGGATACAGACACCAACAGCACAAGATGACATCTCTTTACCCTTCGAGGAATCAAACCCCGGCAATGGAACAAGAAATGTGGTTTCAGATCAACCTACGAATAGCCATGAAGGCATCGATACGACTCGTTACCAGCATGACAGCCAGGCTGCACCAATCGATCCTCCGATGGTTGAATCGAGCCGGGACCAAAACACGACTACTGAAGGTCAGGGTGCGTCTCAATCTCGCCCTCTAGTAGCACCACCAAGAGCTAGTCAGCCAACTCCTACTCGGACACTTGCACCTGAAGCTCAAATGGTCACTGAGCCTGATATGGGCTCTGGTCAGCAAAATGAGACTCCACCACAGCCCTCAGAGGCTGCGCAGTCCAACCAACCCGAAACTACCATCAATCCCGGGCACGGCGAGATTCTGCAATCTGTAGCTCGCGCTTCGCTGAACCAAGCGCTTGCAGCGATTGATGAACAGGAGGCAACTCTCCCATCAACCTTAAGCCCCCCCTTTGTTACCGGTTCGACGGCGGCTTGGCCGCCGATCAATGGCCGGAATATCCATCCCGGACATGTCTCTTACTCTCGTGGAGCGGAAGCTTTGCAGCCATTGCCCAATAATCTCGAGCAGTATAATATCGGCAGCGCAGTAGGAAATTGCACCAATGTAGGGTTATCCGGACACGCCCATTCAACAGATCTGGGACACCCGTCGACTGGGCTGAGTCTACCTCCGCTCCGTACGTCCCGGCCTTTCGGTCCTTGGTCTCCACAGCCACCAATGTCTCCAGTCCTTACCAACGGCAGTACAACTCATGGTAACGCTCCGGCCAAACATCCAGCTGACATCACGGCTGATCATATCCAACGTGAAAAGACCAGCCAGAGTTCTACTTCTTTTCAACCCTTTAATCAAGCAGCTTCCAATCCAACTCAGCCTCCAACACAGTCAGTGCCTCCATCCAGCCAGCAAAGCAAACCCGGCGTTGACGTTCTACCACCAGCCACTCCAGTATTTACAATACCTTCTAGGGTATGGAATCAACTCAACGCTCATGAGAGCCTTCATGCAGATGCACCGAGGAGCAATTGTTTTCGGGACAGCAAAGGGGCTTTCATTTGCCCGCTGTGCTCAATAAGGCGGGAGTTTCTCACGGCAGCCCACCTTAGCCAACACCTATCCTCTCATTGACATTGAATACTGCTTCGGCATCTTCCGAATAATTGGTTTATTTCGAATTCTGGCGTGTCAATTTATAGCCGCTTAATTCTATGGCTTCAAAGCACCTAGCTCTCTCTTTAGGCTGTCTTTGTGTTTGAATGGAACTCCTGCTTGTTGACAATTCGTAATTTCAGCATCATGTCTATCTCACACTGGTGGTAATGATACCCGCGGGTTCAATATCGATGGTACTAACAGAGGCGACATGCCACTCAAGAGATATACGACCAGATTCTTGTCTGTTCCCATAGACGCGCCGTTTCCATGCCATCACAGCACACATTCAAGGATTGTTCCAACGCGATGCTGGGAACAAACGTCTTGCTGCAATTGCCGTTTCCATTGATACACTGACACCGGTATTTTCTTCTAGAGAAGAGAGAATTCCCAATTGAGTACCCACGGTTATCTCCCGTACGAATGGAAAATCACTTCCCCATAGCACACGCTCCGGCCCTGCAAAACGACGAACAATACTGAGAGGGTCCTCAAAACTTGTTATCGCCAAGTCAAGATACAATGTTTTGGCTTCGGCGATAAATTCCTCCGCCGTCTTATTTATGAGGTTGATATCGGCTGCTTGATGCGCTACCCGCGTAGCGATGAATGGCAATGTGCCCCCTCCATGAGAAAGTATGATCTTGCAATTGGTGTAGTTTCGTATGGTCTCGGATGTGATAAGATGAACTGCAGTTCTTGTGGTTTCGTGCGGGAAGTCAATAATTGGGCGTGGAATGGTTGTGTCGTGCTCAATGCCGGGGTCTATGGAAGTAGCCGGGTGAATAAAAACAACGGCGGAGCGATTGTCAAGCTCCTCCCATAGGGCGCCAAACTGTTCATGACCAAGGTACATTCCATTGTAGCTCGTCAGCAGAGCCACGCCATCAGCTTTAAGCACGTCGAGTGTATATCTTGCTTCTTCTATCCCGTCATCAATGTTGCTACAAGGTAACGTGGCAAAGAAACCGAATCTGGTCGGATGCAGGTCTCTAATCGCCGCGGCTGCTTCGTTGACTTGACGTGCTAGGAGCTTCTGTTCTCGCGGTGTTTCCATGAAGCATACGCTTGGTGCGCTCAGCGAGAGTAGAGCAACGTCGATTCCTCGGCGATCCATGAAAGCAAGATCTGATTCAACAGACCAGGGTGGTAGAGTAAGCCCGGGTGGCGCGGTTCCAGAACTCATCCAGGCTGTGAGCAAGTTTTTTAGTCACCCGGCAACCAATTATTTCGGACAGACCCTTACCAGTGGTGTACTGCGATGGCAGGAAATGATGATGAACGTCTATGAAGCCCATCGTATGTGTAATTGGTTGCCAGTACCGTTTGCGGCTCCCAAGTCTGGTTCACTTCCAGTATTTGTGGCTTTGGTCCTTGATCTCGGAAGCCGGGCCCACTCGGGCTTCGGGTTTACCAGCAAGGAGCCGATGCCATGATTCATTTCATAAGATTGATAAGGACATAGCTACAGTACTTGGAAAAAGCGTTGATTTACGCTGAATGAAATTCTGTTTAATATAGTCAGTTGATTGATCTGCAAATGCCCCTACTCGTTGTGATGCATAAAGCAAAATCGGCCTCAATGGGACCGCCTACCATCCTTACTCTGCTGGTGTTGCTGATCAGTGCTACTTATACAGTAGCATCAGGTAAATCACCAGCCTCAGATACTTTTACACTACTCTTACACGTAATGTAGATCCATCTATAGAGGAGATGCAACTCTATTTTCAGGAGAACCTGTCGCAAGGGTCTGAGACATATGTTCCGTACCAGAGCAACTACACGGCTGAAATTACACAACCATGGAATGCTCTTAACCCTCCGACTTACCGGCTGGCAGTCAAGCCTGCGATGACGGCTGATTTACCAATCATTGTACGTGGCATCGATGCGTGTCGAGGACAGGGGCTGAGACGTACCATGGAACAGATTCAATATGCAGGGCAACACGGTATTCCGTTCTTGGCCAGAGGCGCAGGGCACGGATTTACAACAAGTACTTCTGTCGTGACATTAGGTATCAACATCGACCTTGGTTTCTTCAATCATGTGGAAATAGATGCCCACAACAACCTACTACGGATCGGTGGTTCAGTCACTTTCGGCGACGTCTTCGACCTTCTTTATGCGGCCGGGAAGGAAGTTCGTAAGTTAGCATTTGGCCGAGAAGGAAATTGACAATAACAGTAGACAGCAACTGGGTATTGTTCGTGTGTTGGCATGGTGGGTGCTACGCTGGGTGGCGGAATAGGTCCGCTCCAGGGCCTGTACGGACTCATTTCTGACGCATTGGTCTCCGTGACAATGGTTGTTGGCACCGGTGATATTCTCACCATCTCCGATACGGAAAATGTGGATTTATTCTGGGCTATCAGGGGAGCTGGTGCAAATTTTGGCATCGTCACATCCGCAACATACAAAATCCATGACCTCACTAACCAAGGCATGGTTCTCAGTGCCGATTTCATTTTCCCTGCGCCCCTGAACCAAACTGTCTTCCAAATGCTCGACTCTTACTCAAACAATATACCAGACGAGTTTGCCGCAGCAGTCTCGATGTTGCAGGAGCCAACCCTTGAACAAGTAAGTGACCAGAAGCTATTACAAGCAGAGGGCTCACCATTACAGCCTATTATCATGGTCAGCACCTATTTTTTTGGTTCCGCGGAAGAGGGCATGAGATACAACCAGCCATTTCTTGATATCGGGCCTACTGTACAGAATATATCTGTGCGTCCATGGAATCTGCTAGCAAAAGAGAGCCGATTCGGAGTAGATGAGATTGGGTGCATGAAAGGGAACGAATACTCCATGTTCGGCACTAATATGTACTCTCTGGAGTCATCTGTCCTTTCTGATGTATTTGGATCTCTTACAGAGCTTTACAGCAAATATCCCCAGCTTCAGGGGACATTGTTGGCTATAGAGCTTCACCCAAAGCGATTCACTATGTCCGAACCGTCGGGTCAGACGGCATATGCATATCGAAACACAACGGCTTACTCGTAAGTCCAACCCCGATATTCTTGATGTGGCTCCTACAGCTCATAAGCCAACAGTTTTCTATCAATTCGTCTCCCTGACGCAAGTTTCGAACCGCTCGCCGTTTCGGAAGGAAGAAGGATTCGCCAAATGCTGGCTACAGGGAGCGGCAATCCAGAGTTGGAAACATATGTCAACTATGCACATGGGGACGAGGGACCCGCTGCCTGGTACTCCGTGAAAACACTTCCCAGGCTTAGAGAGTTGAAGCGGGTTTGGGACCCTCAGGGAATCTTTGGTTTCTATAATCCGATATGAGCAATACATCATATCGGTACGATATTGACATTCAAATATTTTTGTGAAGCTGAATCTCTAAGCCTTGCTATTATCTGAAATGCATATGTCTACATTTTGTCAAAGCTCGTTTCTTTCAGAACGGCGAAGACCGGCTTGGGCTCAAACGCGAGGTATGCTTTCTGGTTCATCCAGTCCTTCTCTGTTTGGTCTGACAATTCCATATCAAATGAAAAAATGGTTCGAGCAAGCACGAGTCTTGCTTCCGCTAGAAACATCCTGCGTCGTTGACCAGCTTATGGTTAACAAATCATTTCTAATAAAAACCGTTCTTTGTGGCCTTGCGATGGTAAGGAGTTGTTGAACATACTTT
The DNA here is from genome assembly GCA_020746835.1 of Stachybotrys elegans. Taxonomy (NCBI): domain Eukaryota; kingdom Fungi; phylum Ascomycota; class Sordariomycetes; order Hypocreales; family Stachybotryaceae; genus Stachybotrys; species Stachybotrys elegans. Next base: position 132,738 of record JAGPNK010000028.1, on the reverse strand, counting down.
GAGCCAATGCAGTTCCTATTGCCAATAGAAAAAGGGTGGTACGACTCCTTCTTGTCGTTTGCAAAAGATGCATCATACCAAGGATGGCTTGGGTTCAAGAACCGCTCTGGTCGGAAGCTTAATGGCTCCTTCCAGTTCATTGGCGACGTCTGAGCATTTTGAAGGGCAACACCAATGATAGTCTGAGATGTGTTAGGCTCTCGTCATCTGAATCAGACACAGCTACTGACATTTCCTGGAATCCACTGCCCATCAATTACATGACCTTGGGGTGGTAAGATTCTTGGTAAGTGAATCGGAGTAGGGTGGCGAAGACGAAGCGTCTCGTCGATCACGGCTGAGAGAAATGGCAGGGCGGCTGTCGACGCAATGCATATTTGATCTTGGCTAGAGAATGCCGTGTAGATTTCAGTCTTGAGTCGTTTATATGATTTCTTATCACGCATCAGAAGATACGTAGCGGTCGTCAATGCTAAAGTGGGTAAGTAGGAGCCAGCCATGGTTATTGCTAAACAATTGTTGCATAGCTCATCAGAGGTGATGCCCTTTTGCCGAGACTCATCCACGTTCCCTATCACAGGAGTCAGGAAATCGGATCTATCGGTACCCGCAGCAGCCATATCAAGCCGTTTGGCAACTCGCTCGGCCGAAGCTTCCCAGTTCCGGGCTCTGACACCCGCCGTTAGGCGAAGAAAGATGTACCCAAAGAGTCGATCCAACGGATAAAAATAGCTGAGGCTGTTCCTGATAGCACCAAACTTGGTGCCAAGGAAGAATCTCATGATCATATCGTTCTCATTGTCACCCTCCAGACTGCGAAAGCTTTCTCCGTACGTAAGGTCTGAGATAATATCCAGGGCGACATAACCGTATAATTTTGCAATATCAATGTTGTCGCATCCTCCACTATTCTTCGCAATCTCTCTTCGAAGTCGTTGTATCAGCTGTTCAACGCAAGACTCGATGGTCTTGGCTTGATCTCGCAGCGCGCGTTCGGAGAACGCATTGGAAAAAGTGCGCCGCATGCGGGAATGTGTGTGTCCATCAGCCGTGAATAACGAATCTACTCCGTTCAACGGTGGCGTTTGGCTGTGCGGATCTTTTGGCAGTTCTGGCCGATTCAGGTATATGTCTTTCCAGGCCCCGGGGGAAATGGTCGTTAATTCTCCAGGAGCAATCCTCACCACAGGACCATATTTGCCGTGTAGCTCCTCGAGCCATCTGTACGTCTGGCCCTTGATGGCCGAAGTCGCGAGAGGGAGTCGAGAAATTGAAGCAAACCTGGGTCCAGGGAACTTGGCAAGCGGGTGGAAGTACGCCAAGTAGATGCAGGTCACAAAGTAATACTAGAATACAACATTAGCAGTTACCTTTGGTTATTTAGCCTACGTACAAACAAAAATATAACTGCGCCCGCTACACCCATCGGACAGACGGCTGTAAAGATGAACGGCATTGCTGGAAGAGCTGGATAGTGCTATGAGCTCGTCAATGTACGGTATCCATAGAATTGAGCCTCCAACAATATGAGGAGGCAACGATAAGTATCTGGGCCATTCGCTGATGATCCTTGTTCGTTCGGGTGCCGACAGTTTCCGACACTGACCTCCGGTCTTGGCGACCACCGAACGTCGAAGACCAACTTGACAAGGCTGAGGTGGTTTGTTCGTTTTCGGATGGATCAACTCGCAAATTCCAGCGTCGGTTTTGATTTTGTATCACAATTCTACTCTTTACCGCTGCCCACACCAACGCTCAGTGCAACGTCATGTCTTCGAACAAGTTACCCTCCTTGGCGGTCTTCTGTCCCCAGACAAGAGCACCGCAAAAAGAATACCTAGATGAACTTCTCTCGTTCATTCGTTGTAACCCTCACCTTCAGAAGCTCGCGATTGATGCTAAGTCACTGGACCAAACATGGGACTTGCTGGCTCGGCAGCGCGACGACATTGCCGCGCTTGACCAAGGACCGCTGTATCTTAAGGCACTATCGGACTGGATCACAAAGGGCCAGTCGGAAGATATTTCCAACAAGATGTCTGGTATCATTGCGCTGCCGCTTCTGGTGATCATCCAAGTCACTCAATATTTCCAATTTCTGCATGTGGCAGGAATAAACCACGTCGAATTCCTCGCCTGTTTAGGCCCGGGGCACGGGGGCGGAATCCAGGGATATTGCGCAGGGCTCTTACCAGCTGTCTCTATCGCATGCGCAGCTAATGAAGAAGAAATCGTCAAGTTTGCAGGCAACGCGATGCGCCTCGGAGTGATCATGGGGGCTTATGCGGAACTCGGAGACGACCTGACATTGGAGGGCACCACGAGCATTGTGGTGCGCATCAAGCATCCAAATCAAGGACAAGAGCTCGTACAACAATTCCCAGGTGTCAGTATACGCCCGAAAATTGTATAAGGGATGTGACTAATGTGGCTCGCAGGCCTACATAGGCGCTGTTACGGATCCAAAGACTCTGGGCATTGTTGGCCCGGCCGATACCCTTCGTGATATGACGCTACATGCGCGAAAAGGGGGCCTGATTGTGCAAGAAATTCAACTGCGTGGCAAAAACCATAACCCAGAGAACATTGACTTTGTGGCCGAGATATGTGAGCTGTGTGAACGGTTTGACAACCTACGCCTACCTCACTCCAACAAGCTCCTCGTACCAGTCAATTCCAACATGACGGGCAAGCCAATGAGTCATCCGAGTCTTACCCACGAGCTTGTGCTAGCAATGCTTGCGTCCAAGTGTGACTGGTATACCTTGATAAAGAACGTGGCTCACAGTATGACGGAGTCCAACACGGGCACCAACTCACACACCCTCATCATGTTTGGTATCGGAGATCCGGTTCCACTGTTACCTTTCCACGAAGCCCGTCTGAGCATGACTAAAATTGAAGCTTCAGCCATGGTGAGCCAGGGGATGAATGATCAAATTGAGTTTCAGGACGAAGCGATTGCTGTCATTGGTGCTTCTTGCCGTCTTCCTGGCGCTAAGAATCTTGACGAACTATGGGAGTTGATGTTAAGAGGCCAGTCCATGTGTACTCCTGTACCACCGGACAGAGCTCCTCTCATGGAGAGCTACAGGCTTTCACAAGACTCGAACCTGTCAAAAAGAAAGTTCTTCGGGAACTTTATTGATGATATCCACGACTTCGACTATGCCTTCTTCCAGATGAATGCCAAGGAGGCCGCTGCTATGGACCCTCAGCAGAGAATCTTGCTTGAATTAGCGTACGAGAGCCTTGACTCGAGCGGCTATCTTCGTCATCACCAACGCTCCAACTCGGACAGGGTCGGTTGTTTTATTGGTGCAAGCTCCCAAGAGTACACAGAAAACACAAACTCACACACTCCTACTGCATACACAGCTACGGGGACTCTTAGAGCTTTTCTTTGCGGAAAGATCAGTCATTATTTTGGCTGGAGCGGTCCCTCAGAGACCGTGGATACAGCTTGCTCGTCGTCGTTAGTTGCTATCCACCGCGCCTGCCGTGCTATTCTTGCTGGCGAATGCTCGCTAGCATTAGCGGGTGGAGTCAATGTTATAACTGGAGTCAATAACTTTCTAGACCTTAGCAAGGCGGGCTTTCTTAGTCCTACAGGCCAGTGCAAACCATTTGATGAAGCTGCTGATGGATATTGCAGAGCAGATGGGGCTGGACTCGTTGTCCTTAAAGCGTTGAAGTCTGCAGTTGCCGATAGAGACCAGATCTTGGGAGTCATTAGCGGAATAGCCACAAACCAAGGTGGCTTATCTTCCACTCTCATCGTCCCTCACGCCCCGTCCCAGGTCGATCTTTACCACAAAATTCTCGCCCAGGCTGGGTTGGAGGCTAGCAGAGTGACCTATGTTGAGGCTCATGGTCCCGGAACACAAGCAGGTAAGGACTCGTGGGCATGCACCGTGCCTTTGATACCTTTTTACACACCTGTCTAATACTCGCAGGTGATCCTGTTGAAATGTCAGGCTTGCGGAAGGTTTTTGGTGGGTCCTCCAGGCCTTCTCCTTTGTACGTGGGCTCGATCAAAGGTAATGTTGGGCACACCGGGGCTGCCTCTGGCGTAGTCGGCCTGCTAAAGGTCCTTGCCATGCTATCAAACGGGAAGATACCACCTCTGGCAAACCATCAAAGACTCAATCCCAAGATTGAACCCCTCGAGGCCGACAATATTGTTCTTCCACGTCAGACTCAAGCTTGGGGTCAGGCAGTCCGCATTGCTTGTATCAGTAGCTACGGTGCTGCTGGCAGTAATGCAGCTCTTTTGGTTACTCCCCCCCCCCCCTCCTGAGTATTTCTGGTTCTTTTCACTCCTAGAGCCTCCACTGACTTCTGCCACATAGTGCTGCAACAGTCCTGTCCGCCTTCATCCGCCATTGGGACAGGCAAACTTTGTGCCAATTCTCCTCTCAGCTTCGACAAAAGATGCGCTTTTGTCCTACGCAGCGGAGTTGTACAAGTTTCTTGGTCGCAGTGAAGCGTTCCTCAACGATATAGCATATACACTTGCTGATCGCCGGAAACCTCAGATGCTTCGATGGAGTACGGTTGTTTCGAGCGTTACACAGCTGCGCGAGTCGCTCAAGACCATCAGCTTGGACGACATTAGCGAGGCCCCTCAGAATCCCCAACCCGTGGTCCTGGCTTTTGGGGGCCAGACCAGGCGGGTTGTGGGTCTCAATAAGCTCGTATATGACACAAACCCTCGTCTACGATACCATATACAGTGCTGCAACACAATCTTAACTGAGCTTGGGTTTCCCTCTGTCATACCAGCCATCTTTGATAACCAGCCTTTATCCGACATTGTTGTCCTGCAATGCGGCACATTTTCCGTACAATACGCCTTTGGTCGTTGTTGGATTGACAGTGGCCTCAGGGTTGATGCTACCGTCGGCCATAGCTTCGGTGAACTCACAGCATTGGTGATATCCGGCGCCTTGACACTGAGAGATGGCATCAAATTTGTGGCGACTAGGGCGTCTCTAATCGCCTCCAAATGGGGCCCAGAGCGTGGCAACATGTTGGCTGTACATGCGTCGCCCGACCATGTCCATGAACTCGTTTCACACATTGGGAATGGCCTGCTTGAGATAGCCTGCTACAATAGCAACACCAACTTGGTTCTAGTTGGGTCGGCCGAGGCAATTGCTCTTGCAGAACGGACACTGGCAGTTGAGCCTCGCTTCAGCGGTATCCGCTATCAACGGCTGGATGTTAGCCATGGGTTCCACTCCGAGTTCACGGATCCAATGCTCCCTGCCTTGCTGGAGACAGCCCGAGAACTATCCTTCCGCAAACCCATCATTCATCTGGAGACATGCACCCAAGATGCTCTTAGTGCCCTGAGCGCCGAGTATATGGTACAACACACGCGAAACCCCGTCTACTTTGTCAGTGCTGCCCAGAGAGTTGAAAGCTCTCTCGGGGTCTGTACCTGGTTGGAATCTGGGTTGGATTCAGGCATCATTCCTATGCTCAAGAGAGCTTGTGGACAAAAGAACCACCACTTCCAGGCAATCTCCTTGCATGGCGGTCAGTATGGCGAAACTACTGTACCTTCTGTCGTGGCAGCGTTGTGGAGGCAGGGAATACCAACATCCTTCTGGTCCTTTTTTTCACAACAGAATCCCAGGGCCAGATCGATCTGGCTCCCGCCGTACCATTTTAGCAGGGTCAAGGTCTGGACAGAACTTATCGACCGTGCCAGTGAGAATCAGAAGCAGTGTTCAATCATCAGCCATGACGCCCCGGTTCCAGTAGCACCATCTCAATTGGTTACCTTCCACACCGAGACTGAGAAAGGGATGCATTTCCTTGTCAACATTCACACCGATCGATTCACTCGCATACTTTCTGGTCATGCTGTCTGCGGTAGACCACTATGTCCAGCTTTCATGTACGTCGAGTGTGCCACCATGGCCGTGCAGATTTCATGTAGCGACTTGGACTTTTCAAACACAGCCTTGTGTTTCGAGAATCTCCATTTCGGCTCCCCCCTCGGTCTTAAATCTAGCAAGCGGTACTCCTTGACATTGGAAAAATCTTCAGCCCACAAACGGTGGGCTTTCTCGATGTGGAGCTCACCAGAAGACCTACCTGCCTCGCGTCACGCCACTTTGCATGGCACAGGACTTTTACGGATGGATCATCAGCCAAAACTAGGTGCCTATGAGACACTTGTTTCTAGTCGCCTGCGGGATTTGGAGCTCCAGGGAGGAACTGAAATTCTTGAAACGAAGAGAGCTTATGCTCTCTTCTCTCATATGGTGTCGTATAGTGAAATGTTTTGGGGTATTCGGACGATAACAATGGGAAGAAGCGAAGCGTCTGCCGTCATTCAAGTCCCCGAAGGACATGTCGGGGCGAAAGAGAGCACAGCCATCGACCTTTGCGACACAATATCCCTGGACGTCTGGGTGCATGTTCTTGGATTGCTTCTCAACAGCAGTGACAATTGCCCGCCAGGTCATATCTTTGTGGCCACTGGTGTGAAGAATGCAGTCATGACTAGCGAGTGCCGATTCATCAAGCACAAGTCTTGGAAAGTGTATGCCGTGTACGCACTTCGGGGCGAATCAAAGGCCCAAGGTGATGTCTTTGTTCTCTCACCCGACGAAGGCGTTGTTGCGGTGGTTGAGGGCGTCGAGTTTACAAAGCTTCCCATGGTGGCGCTTCAGAGGATGCTGGATGGTGTGAATGAACCAAAGGATTGCAAACAACCTCCAACCCAAGAAGCCGACCTTTCTACTAATTCAGCAGCTACCTCGAGCCCTACCCTTGAGCTCAATAGTAAAGTGTGGGCTTACGACCAGGTCGACGTGAGACCTGACATCCCAACTTCCCAATCGCCACCGGCAGTGGTTCCTCCTGAAGTGTCTTCCATGCAGTCGCACTCTGAACAGCTTATGCATGGATCGATTGGCTCAGCGGGTACAAGCGCAGAAGGAGGTCCAAGTCATAGCAAACGCCAAGTTATTGCACGAGACCTGATTCATGAGATGTCTGGAGCAGATCTGTCGAAGGTGGACGATGAAGAAACCTTGCGAGGCCTGGGTGTCGATTCGCTTGCAATTGTTCAGCTGAAAGGGGATTTGGAGTCGGCCTTCTCAATGGAACTTGGAGATGATGAGTTCAGTCTCGATATGAAGCTTCGCAGTATCTGGAAGATGATCGGTGCCGTGGGTCCACCCACAAGGATAATCAGTCAGGAAGAGCCAGAGAATGGCATCTTTCCGTCCGACACGTCTGCTTCCGCGCCCGCTACATCAACCCCCGGCTCCCTCACTTGGACAGAAGCACCAGCTCGGAGCCAGCCCTATCAAGAGAGCAGTGGTTATGCAGGCGTAAGAAACCCCGCAGAAGTGCTTGCCCAGAGCGAAGAGCTCTTAGCCAGCATGGCAGAGCACCACGGATTCGGCACATATTGGAAGCATGTTGCCCGACGCCAAGGAAAAATTCTCCTGGCATATATTCTTGAGGCTTATCGGGAGTCTGGAGTTGATCTCAGCGCCATGGAATCGGGTGGCCCGGTCCCACTTCTACCGCACCTACCTCGACACGACAGACTCGTGGCACGGCTTCTTCAAGTTCTACAGAAATATTCCATCATCGAGAATTCCGGTGGGCCGCAGTGGAAGCGCACACCCACCGGTTGTCCCGAAGTTTCATCTAAGGAGCTGACCAGAACATTCATCGATGACTTTCCTCAGTACCGCAGCGAAGCCAACCTTATGTCTCTTATGGGGCCAAGCCTTGCTGCATCATTGAGGGGAGATATTGACCCGCTCGCGTTGATGTTCTCAAGCCGAGAATCTCAAGAGGTCTTAGCAGACTTCTACACCAACTCCCCGCTTCTGGCGACGGCGACTGACTTCCTTGTGGATGTAGTCTGCAGAAGTGTTAACCTTTGCGAGGGTAGAACAGTAAGAATCATCGAGATTGGGGCGGGCTGTAAGTTTGATTAAACCCTTCCACGGTTCATTCTATTGACATTTGTATAGTTGGTGGTACTACCACGCGTCTGATGGAAGAGATGAGACTCCGACGGATAAAAGTCGAGTACTGCTTTACTGATATCTCACCCACACTCGTCAGCCGTGCATCAAGATTGTTTGGTTCACAGGGAACAGTATCGACAACTTTCCACACACTGGATATCGAAAATCCCCCTCCTGAGAATCTCAGAAACAGGTTTGATCTTTGTATTAGCACCAACTGTCTTCACGCCACCCGCGATAGAGTAAATGCCATTGTCAACATCAAGGATCTTCTCAACCCCCAGGGATTCGTCATCCTGTCGGAGGGTGCTGAGCTTATTGACTGGCATGAAATTATCTGGGGCCTGTTGGAGGGATGGTGGCTAGCCCGCGACCTGGATCACCCATTGCAACCACCGGACCATTGGATGCAATGCTTCCGTAAAGCAGGACTCGGCTCAACCTATTCTCAAGGACTTTCTCGCGATTTAAACACCATGCGGCTTCTTATTGGGTCTCAAATGTCGGCAGTCACACCTCTTCGGAGTGTACCATCAATCAAGCCATACATACGGACAGTGGTGTACAAGGAGGTCGATGGAATTGAGATACATGCGGACATCTATCTGCCGCGGTCTCCTCCCTCCGAGCCTATGCCAGTTGGTACGTCTACAGCCCCAGAATGTCTGATAGGCGTGCATCCCTCTCTAATATGCTGTAGCTTTGCTTATACATGGCGGCGGACACATGACGCTTTCGAGAAGGGCAGTCCGACCGGCGCAGTGCGCATTCCTTCTTGCAAATGGCGTATTGCCCATCAGCTTAGACTATCGTCTTTGCCCGGAAGTCAACCTTTTGGATGGTGCAATTCTAGATATCCGCGATGCCCATGTATGGGCTCGTAACGGACTCTCTGACATAGTGAAAGATGAGGGGATAAGCCTGGATACCACCCGGATTGTGACAATTGGCTGGTCAACAGGTGGCCATCTGGCCATGACATCAGCATGGACCCTGAAGGAGGCTGGATACCATCCGCCAACAGCAATATTGAGTTTCTATGGACCGACCGACTACGAAACAATTGGTATGTCGAAATGATTCACTCCAAAGAATAATTGGGTTTAACATTGTAGTAGATGTAAACATTCCGCTTGCAGACAAGCTTCCCAGGAGGCAAATGTCTACAGCTCAGGCTGTCCAAGCACTTCCCCAGCAAGTGGTATGCAACTTTGTTGTCCATCTCTCTAGGGATGCTAACCATGACAGGTCACTAATCACGAATCCGGCTCGAATCCCCTTGATACGTCAGACTTTGGTTGGGTAAAGCCAGGTGACCCACGATCCGAACTTCTCCTTTCCTTCTGGTACGAAGGTCATGGGTTAGCAATGATTTTGAATGGCTTTTCCAGCGGTAAGAACTGGCATCGCAAACCCAGCACAGCCCGTGTTGCCGCGATCAGCCCGCTATCACAAGTCCGGAGAGGGAACATGACGACTCCAACTTTCCTCGTACACAGCACCCATGACCAAATCGTGCCGTATCATTCAGCATTGAGCTTCGTGGAGGAAATGCGCAGACAGAGCGTCGAATGTGGTTTGCTTACGGTTGATGGGGCCAAGCATATTCACGATTTAGAGCTGAAACCTGGCACTCTTGTTTGGGAGGCCGAGGTTGCCCCAGCCTACGAGTTCCTGTTCAAAAGGCTGGATGAGAGCTCTGAACCCTCTTAATTTGTCTTGGCGGTGGGCCAAGATCATCTGAACTACATAATCACGGCGCTCTATTGTAATCGATGTACTAAATCGCTGAACGTCACACGTCCTGCCAATCAAACCAGGTCATCGCGAGTTTCATACCATCCGTATTAATATATATATACATATGAGCCCTTCTCTTGACTAAATGCCGCCAATATTACAGGAGATTTCTGCACTGTCACTACCATCTATCGTACCAAGCAGGAAATCCCACATATTCCCGTCCCAATATTCTTCCGTCCAGCTACCCTAAAGCCCTAAAGGTTCGAAGTACATTCGGGCCCCTGGATTCAAGGGGCATTTGGCGCGCATTCGGCTACCACCGGTATTCGGGACTTACCTATCCATGTGGGTAGTACTCGGAAAGCTCGTAGTCTCTTATCATGTCATCTATTGGCCCGCTTGGACAAGGAGGCGGGAAGTTAGGCCGTGCCAATGCCGACTCGGCACCCGTGAACCCTAGCTTCGTACAGGTTGCTGCTAACGAATGCAGCCCGGGAACCGAAAAGAAAGTTACGGGCGCTCACATGCGCAAGACATGGATGTTGTCAGATAATTGACCCAGACCAGGGGCCGCATTACGTGGTAAAATTGATGGATGCATGATCTGTGTGTGTGTGCTCCCCTTACCAACCCGAGTTTCCCTCGTTGCGATGGTTGATTGTGGTGTTTATGGCCTTAGGCAGACACACTACCATCTGACAGATGTTGTCCGTCAGCCAAGAGTAATAGCGGGGTAATAAGACGGGTGTCTAAACATAGCACCCCGGCAAATATGAGGTGTGATTAGGCAGAAGCATTGAAAGCCAACAATCTTTCTGGGCTCAGCCTAGAACCAACATTCTTCCCTTCACCTGCCAGCTGTTCTCTCCCTTCCCGCAACGCCGTAGTTCTTCCTCGGACCGCTTACTGGTAGCCACCATGGACTACTCGTTCGATATTTCCCCTGAGAAGGAGGCAAGCGTCGGCCAATTCCTCCATCGTCAGTTTTTCGTAACGCCGGCCGCTATCACATCTCGTGAGGTCAATTTAGCCGGGAAGACTGCTATAGTAACTGGCTCAAACACCGGAATTGGACTCGAGTGCGCAAAACAGCTCCTGAAGCTTGGAATCAGCAGGCTTATCCTAGCGGTCCGTGATGAATCCAAGGGGGGCGCGGCCCAGAAGAACTTGGCGAGAACTGCCAAAGAAGCAAACATTGAGGTTTGGACGCTCGATCTCTCATCATACAACTCCGTCACGCAGTTTGCACTTCGCACCCAGGGTTTGGATCGGCTGGACATTGTTATTCTGAATGCCGGAGTGTGGAGACAGGGCGAGTATTTTAACCAACAAACTGGAGTTGAGGAGACCATCCAAGTCAACTACCTATCCAACATGCTCTTGGCTATTTTACTTCTGCCAGTTCTCCGGTCCAAGAACAATTCCGAAACTCCTGGTCGACTCGTCCTGGTATCTTCCGACACCGCGGCCTTGTCCAAGTTCAGCGAGCGTGATACGGCTCCGTTGCTGTCGTATTACAAGAAGCCCTCGAATAAACCTGACATGTTTCAGCGCTATGCCACCTCCAAGCTGCTTGGCCAGTTGTCGATGAGCCAGTTGACAAGTCGTGTGCCACCTTCGGCAGCCATTCTGACTCTGGCGAATCCAGGGCTTTGTCATGGCTCCGGGCTACAGAGAGACGCAAAGGGACCCGCAGGATTGGCCACCAAGATAGCCGAGCGGATAGTAGGGCGAACATGTGAGATTGGCGCGCGAACAATTGTTGACGCTGCCGTGAGACACGGCAAGGAGGCTCATGGACACTATCTTGAAAATTACAAGATCCGCCCGTAAGTGAAAGCACCATGGACCGGCAATTCCCCAGTAACTGATCTCCCCAACCCCTAGCATGGCGCCTATAATCTACAAGGAAGATGGCCAGCGGATCGCGGCTTCGCTGTGGGATGAGCTGATGAAGGAATTGGCCTTTGCTGGCGCTGAAGAAATCATTCAAAGTCTAGACCAACAGCCGCCTCATGACCCATAGAGCGAAGAATCTAAGACATGAATATGGTTTATGTTTTATGTTATTATGAATTTATTTTTATTTGACGTTCATTCCGCCTCCTTGGACTAGTCAATGACAGTGTTGAACCAGTAGTTGAGAATTTGTAGCGAGCAGCGTGCGCCTCTATGAGCTAGCCTATGACGAACCAGAGTTATCAAGAATGCAGTGTGCAGTCTTCAAGTCAGCGCACTTAACAACTAGCAATATATATATGGCTAAAATTGGTTTCTATGCTCCCGGGAAGCGAAGGCTCCCCTCTCATTTGATGAACCCACTGCCAATGCTAGGGGTGTGTAGTTTTCACGCAGATTTATTCGTGTATTTGGTTTGTCTGTCTAACTTCCGCTTCTCTCTACGATACTGCTCGTTATGAAGTCGGCAAAAACTTCCAGCGTCCGGTGAGAGCTAACGATATCTAACGATGACACGCTAACCTGAAAAGTCGTCCATAACCATGAGCGAAGCTCGGAACCAATCAGACTATCAATGCCAAAATCTGCCAGCGTCTTTTGGCCAGATATCTGATCTTCCGGCATGAAGAGCAGCTGTGAGACTTTGTTCCGTAAAGCTCTTCGTACTGCAAGAGCCATCGTAGAGCTGCTCGCTTCTCCCATTGACGCTTCCTGAATATTCGCTGGTACATCTCTCAACCATGAGATTGGGGATGTTACGGAGGAACGCATGCCAGAATTCGCCATCTGAGTGCCTGAGGGGATAGCACCAGAAGATGACAACAAAGACAGAGAGGCTGCAGCAGTGGGAGTCCGGATCAATCGTGTCGAGCGTAGAATACCCATGCGCGGGTCTTGCCAAGCCGAGCCCTGCAAATTCACAGGCTCCAGACCGGTAAGCACGTGTGACTCCTCTGGGTACTTCGTATCGGAGAGGACAATATCAAGTATTTGCAAAAAGTCGTCCTCACTGAGCGATCGTATTCCCCTGCGCGATATGAGTGCGTTGGCCTCGGGGTTTTCGTGCAAAAAGCCAACATCTGACATCAAACCTAGGCCGAGCGAGATGGTGCGCTGTCCCTGAGAGGAGCGCCAACGGGCGAAGGCGTCTAGGAAAGCGTTTGCTGCGCAATAGTTACTCTCAGTAGCGGAGCCAAGGGAGCCGGATATGGATGACACGAGCAACAAGAAATCGAGCTGGTGAGCTTTCAAAGCTTGGTGAAGGTTCCAAGCACCCAGGCGCTTTGGGGCCACGACTTTATGCCACGCTTCACTGGTCATTTGGCCAAACAGACCGGCCTGCAGAGCCATAGCTGCCTGGACCCCACCTCCAAGGCGCCTTCCATTTGCTTCACAGGCCTTGACAGCTGTAAGCACGTCTTCTGAGCAAGCCACATCGCCGCGGATAATGTCCACAGAGGCACCAAGGCCTCTAAGCTGGGAAACGAGACTTTTCGCGCTTGGGCTATCATCCCCTGTCCTAGACAGGTACACGAAATGCCGGGCTCCCCGATGCACCATCCAGAGGCTAAGGCTCCGGCCCAAGCCTCCGAGACAACCAACAAGGAGGTAGACCTTCTCGGGGTTAAATATAGTAGAGTATCTCGGTGGTGCGACCTAGGATGATTTTCAGCATTGAAGTAGTAGGGATGTGGTCTGCTTGATCCTACCAGTATGAGACTTTCTGGGTTTTCCAACGAGATCACAATTTTGCCGATTCTGTCCCTGGATGAGAAAAGCCTGTAGGCTCTGGGAATCTCAGACACATCAACGACAGTGACGGGCGGAGGTTCAATATGGCCTTCTCTGTAAAGACAAAGTGTCTCCCTCACTTTGCTAAATATTGCCCATTGTTAGAAAAAGCAATTCCAAGACAAAAACAAAAAGGGGGTAACGAATAGCTTAAGATGGGGTAGCTACCTGGACAGGATGTTCTGATAATACGGGTTGTGATGAAGATATAAATCTGCCAGATCGAATGCAGTAAAGGTCGAGTTTCTTGAGAATGTCTGCATTTGTAGCAGTCCGGAGTCAACTATGTCACGTTTCCCAACTTCGATAAATCTCCCGAAGCTGGCAATACAGTCCCAACTGACATGTAACAGGTCACCTGTTAGCGAGTTGAGTACAACATCGACTCCTCTTCCACCAGTTGCTTCCATGAGGTCCGTGGCAAAAGAAGATGTCCGGGAATTGAAGATGTGAGATTCAGGGACACCCAACTGGTTGACCAGGTAGCTCGACTTGGTCGAGGAACTGACGGTGCAATACACAACAGCCCCGATGCGCTGAGCAACTTGAATAGCTGCCATACCAAGGGCACCCGCACCAGCGTGGATTAGCACCGATTCCCCTGCCTTTAGATTGGCGCGGTCGTGTAGCGCATATAGTGCCGTGGTGTATGATACCAACAAAGCGGACATAGTCGCATAGTCTTCGTCGGCGTTCAACTTGTGCACGGCCCAGCCTGGCACACGCTGTACGGTGGAAAAGTGGTTGGGTGCCAGCACAACAACCCTGTCGCCGACTTGGACATGTTCCACATTGGTACCAATTGTTTCCACCAGGCCGCTGAACTCCAACGCGACAGTCCCACCTGATGTCTCCACGCGGCCATTCAAGACATACACGTCCTTGGCGTTTAATCCCATAGCCTGGACACGGATATCAACGAAACTAGGCGGAAGTGGTACATGAGGCTTACAAATCTGCCGAAAGTATAGCGTGTCCATGGCACCAATACGATCGAGAGCCAGCCGAGCCAGCCCAGCTGCCTCGAGCTTCATGAGAGAAGGAGAGTCTTGGCCCACTCGCTGGCGGAAGAACGAGTTTCGATGACCGTGTGGGACGAAGCGACTGACATTCAGAAGCCCGCCCCGTTGGATGAACTCGGTGTCGTCGTTAGCCTGAACAGCTAACAGCGCCTTGACAATGTTGTGCCGAGTTCTCTGGGAATTCGCCTCGAGAATCGGTCCGATGTCAATCGTTACACTCCTCAACGCAGGTTCCTCCAGTGTCAGGGTTCTCGACAAACCGTTAGCCAATGAAATATCGGCATTTGGAAAGCTTCCAATACTGTCTGCGCCTGTTACCCATAGAATGGTGCCCATCAGGCAAGTCAACTCCCTCAAGTGATCTATATCGTGTTGGTTCATGTCGGCGAGAAACTCGGTATCGAGCTCGAGCAACAAAATGCAAAGACATGATTTTTGAATGTTCTCTGGTAAACGTCCCAATTCTGCGAGTGTAACACTCGCGATTTGTTTCTCTTGCTGCAGATCTCTGACCAAAGACGTGGCCAGCTCAGCGACGGCAGTGCTAGGGTTTCGAACCTACGAGACGTTAGGAACGAGGAATAAAAGGAGTTCTAACTGTTTGTACTATTAACTTACAATCAAAAAACATCATTTTGTCGTGCCGATACTTGGTGATGGGAAATCAAGCGTAGATGATGACCAACACGTATGGTCCTGAAACTCGCGGAATTGCCCCATGTAGGATCGATTCTCTGGGTCGAGATAATGAATCCTGGCCAATCCAGCAAAGAAAGAGCTATTCTCAGTGCTTCCGTAGACTGATTACGCTGGATCTTGCGTCAATACTTCACAACAGCCAAACAGCAGTTACTGGGGTAAAAGGGGGGAAAAAAAGGGAACAAGTACCTCTTGGGTGACTAGAATTAAGTCAAACCCATCAGTGTCCAGGTCGTGAATGTTGATTTCTTGATCATGGCCGAGCACGGTCACGACCCAGGATGAATATGGTTGAAGCCCCGTCTCCGTTAGAAGGCAGTTATCGATCTGCTGTTGCAGACTTGATCCTCCATTCCCTTCCATGATTTCCATTACCCGGGCCCCTGGATATTTATGGATGACCAAGTCAGCCAGTGCAACAATGCTGAGCAGTCGCCGGTCGCTCATTAGGTCTGTATGACACTTGGAAAATTGTTCAACGTAAGACTGCAGTTCTTCCTGGTCCTCCGGGTCAAGGCGAGAGACATCCGGTTTCCAACAAGTCAAGAAACAGGGCTGGCGTTCACCATTCTTGCTGGATTCCTCTGGTGGTTGATGAACAACTGTATGGTTATCATACAACCTCAATCGAGCTCCATGGACATCAAGTAGACGAATTCCATGTTCGTCATGTACGGTGCAATCCGCACGGAGTGTACCAACACCTGTTATGAAAGATTTTGAATGAATCATAGCGTTGAAAGAGGTGCCTGTTTCCATCATTCGTAGGCGGCACTCTGAGAAGAACCCAGGCAAATAAACTTGGACGTCATCTGGATTGCCCTCTGCTGTCCCCAAAATGGCAGTCTGCAAGCAAGCATCAAGAACAAAGGGATTTATTGGGTAGAAGCTTCTTGGAGCTGTAGATGGAAGGGAAATCTCGATTGGCCTTGCTTCTGTCGATGATAGTGCCTCACTTCCAGCTTGGTTATGGCAAACACGGAGGTTCGCAACTGTCTGGAATGATTTACCAAACCGGAGTCCTCTATCGTGGAGTCTCATATAACACCTCTCCACGGAGCATTCCTTGAAGCGGCTCAGGTCGTGCGTGTCTGCTGCGGATGGGGGTTTCTTAGCCGCAGCAAGGCGAACGCCACCGGAGCAGTGAAGAGTTGCACGACCGTTGGCCCACGAGGATATGGAAAAGTCGAACCAGTCGGTTGAGACTGTGACCAAAGACAATTTTCGACGTGCGAAAGTCGTATGTAGCTCGAGCGGGGTCAAATCTGTTCCCGTGCCATCCTCAACGATAAGAGCGGAATTAATCTGGACGTTGCGGAAGACAAGATCCTCGTTTGAGTCGAGGAAACTACCGCTTTGACCACGATCGGAGATTTGTGACATTGCAATGACGGCCATCATGAAGTAGCCGGCAGCTGGAAACACGGTATGAGATCCAACCTTGTGGTCGAAAATCCAAGGAATTTCTTCGAGGTGAAGGATGTTTCTCCACGCCCAGTCAATGCCGTTGCCTGCAATAGTACGAGAGCCCAGTAATTCATGACGAGGGAATTTTCGATTCCGTAACTCGTGGCTGGTCCGGGACTCATCCCACGGAACACTTGATGTGTAGTCCCACGGGTAGGGAGGCATGTGGATGTGATGGGCCACAGCATGGTTGCGGAGGCTGTTCACTGAGGACCAGTCCTGTTCCACGTAATTGTGAGTAAACAGGATCCCAGAGAGTCTTTTCAGGCATACGTCCGCATCCTGACCCCTCAAGAGGCACGTGCTGTATCTGAGTTGAGAGGACGCGATACCTAACGTGGCCATGACTTGGAGAATTGGGCTTTTGAGTGAAGAGTGCGGTCCGATCTCAATCAAATGGTACCTGCCCTTCTTCAACATATTGGTCAAAGCAGAGCTGAAATGGACAGGTTGTTCTAGGTTGTCTCTCCAATATCCCGGCATATCTGTGCTGGCGTCGATTTTCCCCAGACGGCCATTCTCATATCCCACTGAAGAGTATATTTTGGCTCTCTGATTTGGATTTTCCGATGATTGATAGTGCGGCTTGAGGAGAGTCTCGTAAAGGGGACCGATTTCCTTCATCATCCAGGAGTGGTATGGGCGTCCATCGGTTTCCAGCATGCGGTAGAATTTTTTCCGCTTCTGGAGCTCATGTACCAGGGTTTGTATCCCCATGACGGATCCGCTCACTGTCACACTCTTTGTAGAGTTGATACAGGCCACGCCAACCTGTGACTGGAGATTGTTGGCTGAGATCAGCTCCAATGCGTCCTCGTAACCTTGTCCAAGTACTGCCATAGCCCCACGCGACCGCATTCCATCTACTGCTTGACCTCGGATGTAGGCCGTGATGATGGCTTGTCTGGCATTAACGAGACCTGCAGCATATGTAGCCGCAATCTCACCCGATGAATGCCCTATCACGACCGATGGCGTGATGCTCCAGGAGCGAAGGACGTTGACCAGTGCAATTTGGATTGCAGTGCAAACTGGCTGACACCGAGAGACACTGTTAATAGAACTAGGTTCTGATTCGGCGATTATTTGCCTTAATGACCAGGCTGGGGCAAGACTCGTAGATAACCCTTGGAGAAAACGATCGAGTTCGTTGATGGAATCAGAAAAGACTTGGTTTGAGTGTAACAATTCTCGCGCCATTCCTTCGTATTGCGCTCCCTGTCCTGAGAAGACAAATGCGATAGGAGGAGGCCCGTTCCCTGGAAGCTCCAAGCCAGTGTCCCGTTCCACTTCCACACAGGCGTTGTGGGTATTCTGGACCACCAGAAAACCCTTCAAAGGTAGGTGAGACCTCCGAATACCTAGGGTGAAGGCTACATCGCGAAGGGTAGTCGCTTCACAGCTCTTCAGTAATTGAGAAATCTGGTCAATGCGAGCAGCTAGCGATTTCTGGGAGTGTGCAGAGACTGGTAGTATATAGGTTTCATTGTCGGATGACCTGGGTTGCTCGTTATCGTGATTCGACTTCCGTTTACACATGTAACTGTCAAAACTCTCGATGACGGCGTGGGAATTGGCACCCCCATACCCAAAAGAATTGATGCTCACTCGGCGTTGCTGTCTGGGCCAGTCTACCATTTCCGTGACAATCTTCATGTTGGTCTGATCGAGTTGAACTGCACCGGTGTTAATGAATGAAGAGTGAGAAGGAATATAGAAACACACGGCGAGGATGGACGTTCACCACGCCGTAGGTTGCTGGAATTTTCGAGTGATGGAAGGCCAGACATGCCTTGATAATCGAGGTCAGGCCGCTTGCAGCCTCACTATGGCCAAGACCCGTTTTCACCTACAAGGACACTCAAGATAAGCAAGGTTCGTACTTTAGAATTGCACATTGACGCAATATCTGCGAAGTCATGGGATGGAGCTTACCGATCCGATCATTAAAGGACGCAAGGCAGGCCGTGATCCAAAGCAGTGGCGCAGACTCTCCACCTCAATGGAATCGCCTACAACTGTCCCTGTTCCATGACACTCCACGTAATCCGTGCCAGCAACGTCAAGACCAGCATTGAAGTATGCCTTGCGGATGACGGAGATTTGAGAATTTGTATTGGGTTTCATTATTCCAGGAGTGTGCCCATCTCTGGGCGGAATAATTAGTCTTTCTGATGCTGCCTGCAAGTGGGACTTGGATGGGTCAAACTTACGAGTTCACAGCGGTTCCTCGAATGACAGCCCAAACATGATCCGCATCCCGAAGTGCTGATGAGAGCGGCTTGAGGTAGAGAGCGTTCAGTGCCTCGCCTCTGCCGTAGCCATCAGCCGAAGCATCAAACGTGTGACAGGCCGACGTTGGCGAGACGACTCGGCCAGCCATGAGGGCGGAGTGCTGTTCGGGGCTCATTATCAAATTGGCTGCAGCAACGATAGCACTTTCACAGTCTCCTGACTCTATTGCAGACAGGGCGCTGTGTAAAGCATACAAAGACGAAGAGCACGCTGTATCGACAACCATGCTATCAAAACACACAAGTTAGCCTGACAACAAGAAACATCCTAAGGAGTTCGAGGAGCATATATACTTGCCTAGGCCCATGAAGATCGAAGAAATGGCTCACTCGATTCGCCAGTATAGCCGTTCCTGATCCTGTCACGCTGTACCTGGAAATGTGATCGAACTCCCGACCCTGCAAGTCCACAAAGAAATTGGATACATAAACACCTGTATCGGAACCTGATACCTTCTCGATGGGGATGCCTGCGTTTTCTAGGCACTCATAGACGATCTCAAGGAGCTTTCGTTGCTGTGGATCCATAGATCGAGCTTCGAGATTGTTGATGTTGAAAAACTGGTTGTCGAATAGACGAACATCATTCTGTAAGAAATAGCCGCCAGTGCCATTCATAGTGGCTGTACGTGGGTTTCCACCGTCGTAGAAACCGTCGATATTGAACCTCTCAGCTGGGATGCGTCCCTGAGCCGTCTTTCCTCTTGCCAAGAACTCCCAGAAGTCTGAGGCAGATTGGATGCCTCCAGGAAGGCGACAGGCTTGATAGACGTGTTAGAAAACTATAAAACCAGCAGCATGGAGGAGAATACCCAATCCAACAATGCAAACCGGATCCTGTCCGTGTTTCATGTCCTCAACGGGTGCCATGACGTGTATCTTAAGACTAGCCGAGATAGCTACTGTTCTCACTTTACTCGAATGTCCAAGTTGTTGGTGCTTGCTGAAGCGGATTCTAGAATATGCCACAGATTGTACTGGGTCTCAGTATTCATATAAGCCCGTAAAGGGGTGTGGCATGTTGTGGGGATGTACCCGTGTCCGCGCCCTCTCGGGTTTCCGGCTGTTCCGCTGCAACCGGGCAACGGCACTCAGTTGGTTTTCCACGCCAGCCCTCTTGGTCAAAGAAAGTGTGGAGCCGGATAGAATTATTTTTTATAGTTGATCCGAGGGCAAGATTCTGGTGTCCGTGTTCGGAGCAATGAAGTCGAATTTGATATTGACACGTTTTCATAACTTGGTTACCCTATCTCAGACTCTGTTCCGTACCTCCGAGATTCGAACCAAGATCCATGTGACTATCATCATTCTTTTCATCGAGTTGAACATCCCTTCGCTCGTAAGACACGGTATTCCGAGGCGTGGCGGAAACCAGCTAGATACCTGCTCATCTAGTCTGAGGAACAGTAGAACTTTACAGAGCCGGGTCTTCGACTTTGGGATGCGCGCACTTTTTGAGGATACGGACATATCACGCGCTCTTCCCGTGAACCGTTTCCTGGCACATCAATGACCACATTCTGCGGGGCTATTCCTTCTTCAACCCACGCCCGGAGAGCTTCAAATAGTCGAGTCGGTTGTCCTCCATTGCCGCCATAGCAATGACCAAGCCCTGGAACCTCAAAAAACCTGTAGAAGCTGTGGACATCTGGGGTGATCTTGGTCACTGCTTCATAGTAATCTCGTGTTCCCTTCGAGGGGGTTAGCTCGTCATTCTGTATATCCTACAGGTTAACAGCTACATGATGGTGATATCTCGAAGCAGCAGCACCTACCAAGCCGTGGTAAGTTACCATTTTGCCCCCCGCCCGTTGAAACAAGGTAAGATCAGGGTCGGTAGTTCCAATAATCGACGTGTACTCCTGGAAACCAAGATGAAATTGCTCGGCAAATCGTTTGGCTGTGAGGGAGGCAAAGTCAAAGTTCGGATCCTTGTCGATGAATAGGCCGGCCCACCACAAACCAAATGGGAATGGAAGGCCCGAACATGTTGAACTATACAAACCGTTGTGTAAGTAGTCAAATCTTAGGTAGAAATGAGTGTGTAAAGCTGAAGAATGCAACCTACTTTTCACATAGGGTGGCAGCAAGTCCGGGAGTACCGAAGATGGTCGTTGTAGAGTTTGATCCCCAGTTAGGACCATGCCATAGAAATTCATCATTCGGGCCTCGAGCTCCCCTCTGGAACCCTGCGGCGACAGTCGCTGCAGCCTCGCTGATGGCCATATCACTTTCGATCTCTCGACAGTAGAAGGACGTTCCAATCAGGGACGATGGCTCAAACTCACAGGCATCAGGATCCATGATAATGCCATCAGATACTCCATCCTTATCATCGCAAAGGGAAATGACGGCAGACTGGATGTAGTCAAGCTCACAACCACGGGGGTATTGGCCCAGACTTTTCATGACAACTTGAGGCCAAAGCATTGCATGAAGAAACTGGGACCAGTATATAGCCGGGGCCGAAGCGGCAATCCCATCATACGCATCAGGATACCGTTGAGCTAACTGGTACCCTTGTCGTCCTCCATGAGAACATCCATTAAAATAAGAAAACTCAGGCGGCTGACCATAGAAGCTCCGAATGAGGGCTTTAGCAATCATAGCCTGGCGAGAGTCAGAAAAGGAGCAGTGGCGCAGTAGACCGACATAATACCTGGTCTCTCAGGGTCACAGAACCCATGTTCTGTAGAGCATACAAGTTGACGTTTCCAGGGCTGAGTAAAGCCCAGGGGATTGGTGTCTGGGAATGTCCGAATCCACCATCTGTTGTGCTTGTGGCGTCTGAGGACGGTTAGTGGGATGGCCCATGGGGTAGGGGACTTAGTCGTCGGCTAATTACTACGTACTGTGAAAGAACACATCGTGTTAGAAGATACCAAAAGTGCTGCTGGGAGAACGAGGCCAAGGGAACGTGTTGCCATGAATTATACAATACACAAGAATGAGCAACTTACCAGCCCGTACTCAGAGCACCTGCCATCATGGATTGGGTCAGCTCAGTTCGCCCAGTAGTCCATCCACCGCCTCCCACTGCCTGTAAACGGCCGTTCCACTCAAAGGGGAGCCATGTTTCGACAATGATCACGTCATTTTGCCCTGGGTGGGTGTATGTCACTGTGACATTGCAGAAGGCAGCATCCTGCACAAAGACCTCCGGGTTGTGCGCAAATTCCTGGTCAGAGACATAGCGAGTAAAATTCTGGACAGTTGACGCCTTCAGGCCCAAGATCTCGGCACCGAAAAGAGCTGGTGCCGTAAAGGTGCCGCTTGAGCACTGATCGGGACCCAGTGAAACCGCCATTGCAACTGCTCCTGTCTTTTCTTGGTGGAAGGGGGTTGGTTTGGCCCAATAACCCAGATTCGATTTCCCATTGCATACTACATATTCCGCGCACCGTCCAGCTGCGGGATGCCAAGCTGCGTGGTCGGTGGGCAACGGGATCCGTAGACGCCCGTGGATGGCTCAAGACGCCCGATTAGGAATAGATGACCCGACCCCCAACTTGGAAGCTTGGCACATCCAATATCATACGATGTATTTGGTAGAGCAGGTCAACCATCCAACTCTCAGCTGGTCGCTGACCAGATGTAGACCAATAGATTATTATTGGGAACAAGCCACACACCATGCCAAGCTTTCACCTGTATCAGGGTACAGCGACTGCTGTCCCCAGTTTCTCGCACGTCCCCATTGGCTGGGACATATAGTCGCACATGAGCCGAATGCAACCCGACCAGAACTCCATTCCCCGATGCTCATGGACACAAATACATACTGATACGAATCACTCATCTCTGAAACAGCCTCAATGTATGACTGGGTGACAGCGTTGATCCTCTTGCTTCTGGGAGCTATGGCTACTGCAGTTGATGGACACTCGAGTGCCGGCCACGTTACCCAAATCTTTCAATGGAACGACACGACCTTCATCGAAAATCTGACCATACTGCCAGACGGACGCCTCCTTCTAGTCCCATTGTCCGCTCCTCAATTGCTTATCCTCGATCCCCGAACTACGAACCCAGCCCCTACTCCTGTCGTTACGCTTCCAGGTGTTGACAGCGTAGGTGCTATCGCGTTGGTCGGTCATAATAAATATGCCATTATCGGAGGCAACCATTCATTCTTCAGCTTCATTGAAGGCAGCATGAAGGTATTCGTGGTGTCTCTAGACTTTTCGCTGGGTCCCAATGGTTCCATTGGAGCCACCGTGGAAAACATCGTCTCGGTTCCCAACACGACGATGCTCAACGGCATCGTTGCACTGCCCAACAAGAGGAACGTGATTCTCACCAATGATTCTATTGGCGGGCGCCTTTTTCGGATCGATACACTTACGAGCGAGGTGACAGTTGCATCGGGGGATCCCGCCTTCGGCCGTGGTGGCAATGATATGGTGCCACTGGGGGCAAACGGAATCGATATTCGAAACGGCGACCTGTACTTCACCAACTCGGCGCAAGGCAGATTCATGCGCGTCGGTCTAAGTGATGATGGCTTCCCTGTTGGCGAGTACACTACAGTTGCACAGTTGGATGGTCCCATTACATTGGCGAACTCGTATGATGATTTTGCTTTTGACGAACGTGGAACTGCTTATGTTGCTCTTCACCCGGGCACCATCATGAAGATCACTCCGGATGGTGACCAAACCATCTTCAGCGGCGGTGGTGCGGACTCAATCTTTCTTCACCCTACTTCGGCTGTTTTGTCGAACGATGGCGAGTCTATCTATGTCTCCACGGGTGGCGACTGGGAGAACGGGGTGTCAGGCGGTGGCCAGATACTCAACGTGAAGATCGGCCAAGCACCTTGCTGAGTGAGATGGCTACATCGTGTTGTTCAGTATGACAGAATATCTAGTACACGTAGCTATTGGTCACCAGCGCATTGGATAGCATTATACATTTTTCTCATGGCTTTGGCCCCTGAGAGCAATTTATTTTCTCGCTGTACTCACAGCAACGCTCACAAGTGCATATGATCCGGGGCCAGTTGTAGACATTTGTGAGAACGACCCCATAAGGGCTCGTGACGTGCGAGACGTGAAGGACGGCCGCTGGATGAGGATATTGGTTACCCACACCCCCGTTAGCCGCGTGAACCCCTTTTCGAATGGGGTCTCTTATTTTAGGTGGCCACATTTTCCTGCTTGGAGTGTTGCATGAAAGGATGGCCGTGACATGGGTAAGACGCCCGCCGTGGGCGAATGTTTGCCGTGTTGGGATGGTACATCCCCGGGCTACTCTTCTCGGGACTAGCTACGGAGGTAAGACCCGTTGAGTTCGGTTCGAATTGCAATCTGGCATGCTAAAAAATAAAAAATAAAAATAAAAATATTCCCGAGCCTTTTCACCACCTCTGACTGTCTCGTGTGTCATTGATTTCCCTACCGACTCGCCCGTTATATCAGCTAGTGTCTACAGAATCATTTTACTCGTTCCGCCACCAAAGATCCAGACACGTAGAGATTCCTGTCACACTCGTTACATCAGCTATGGAATCCATTCCACCTCTTCCCCAGCCCAACTATGAAAGCCGGGGTAGTTCGGTGGTTGTTTGCGCTGTGGTGATGATGACACTATCCACGCTGGCTGTGACGATGCGTTTTGGGTCTCGTATCATGCTACCTTCATACTACTTCTGGTGGGACGACTGGGCTGTCCTCGCAACTTTGGCACTCTCTCACGGCTTCTTGTCCTGCGCTGTGTACTGGACGACGATTGGCCTGGGTAGACATACCTGGATGATCCCACTCGAGCTCACGCAGGCGAACATCAACATCAACTGGGCTACGCTGTCGCTCTATGCAACAACCATTTGGATGCTGAGGCTCAGCGCCTTACTCTTTTACGCCCGTCTCTTTAGGATCAATCGACGCTTCATCTTGGGCCTGTGGATGATGGGATGCATTCTCACCGGATGGTGGATCACGACGATGCTTGTGCCTTGGTCTTTCTGTGATCCTTGGTCCAAGAACATCAATCCTACTATTCCAGGAAGTTGCATACACGGAACGGCCTGGCATCGCGCGGTGGCCTTCATCAACTTTTTCCTCGACCTTGTAGTGCTGATTCTACCGATGCCGGTCATCTGGAAGCTACAAATGAGTTCCCGCAAGAAGATCGCCGTAACGGTTGTCTTCCTGCTAGGCTACAGGTAAGCTGACAACACACGAACTTCAAGACCTTCTGCTAAGCTTCGGCTTCATAGCTCTGCGTTTCTCTCGCTTGCCCGCTTCATCATGATTGAGATTAACCCGCACATGCTGAATGCTGGTCCTACAGCAGACATGTCTTGTGAGTACTTTAGTCCGATCGAGGCACACACAACTAATGACTTGTGGAGTAGGGGACTTAGTACCCTTGATGTTTCCCTCGTTTCTCGAAGCGCCGGTGGCGATCGTCGCTCTTTGCGGTCCCTCGATTAATCGGCTGGCGACCCATATCTACAAGCAAGGGACATTCACGTCTTTATTCTCTCGCTCTGGGCGGAAGGGTACCTTTGGCAGCGACTACTCAGCACCGATGGACAACTCGAAACGCTCAGCCTCCACCAAGGCATCGGACCTGTCCAGAGATCACCAACTACATTGTGATAATAATAGCACAACTGCTATCATGATACATGATGGTGACTGGGACACAGAGGGAATAGCAATGCGACCTATCGGGAAAAATTGAGCGAGCCTACTATGTGGCAGTGGCAATGTGTAAAGGATTTTCGGAAACTCTTGCCGATTGGGCTCAGATGGAGATACACCGTGTATGATCAAGAACAAGAGGGGCTGGAACGGGGTTGGGGACTAGAGAGAGACTAGAGAAGCATAAATCCATTTGTTGATCAAGAAAACATGTATTAGCCTTTTTGTTCCTTCCATCAAGACGTGGCCTGCACTGAATACACAGCCGTGAAATCCCAGTAACAAGCGCGTTTTCTCAATCATCTAGCGCCGCTGCCCTTGACAGAAAGTATCTATCTGTTTTATCAATGCCTCGATGGAGGTCGTGAGCAGTTGGTAGAAGGAATCCTGAACGGTCCAGTATGGGGACGCCGAGTTGCGAGGAGCAGCATCAATGCTTTCGCCCCTAGATTGGTAGCGATTCTGAAAGAGGGCATTGCTCCCTCGGCCAGTGATGAGGCCCTGAAGCTTGGCCAAGTTCTTCAATTCGTGAACTAGCAACTGCGCGTTCAGACTACGTGCAGCTGGTAAGTCAATGGGGAGTTCACCAAACTCAATGGGATTGAACTGCAACCTCTCGGTGGCAGGAAAGGGTGTGCTGCTGTGAGGCAGGTGCTCCTGGGAGATGGAATCAAATATGGACTGATATCGGCTCAAGATGCGTGCGCAGACGGTATACAGCAGTAGATCCATGCTTGGATCGGAAGCGCATCTCTCACAGCTTCTGGCAAGCATCTGGATAAGTGTCTGTATTGTATGTCGGTTAATTCTAATCGCTTGCTCGGTTGTCAAGCTCCTTGTGGTTGCTGTGCCAGACGAGGGGGACTTTGCGGCTTCGTTGTCGACGGGTGAGGAGTCGAGTGGTGTCGCGTGGAGGGCGTGCAGAGTATCCAAGACCAAGGCCACGCAGCGATGGGCAATGGCGCTTGACTGAGACGACAGCACTTGCATATCAGTGGCAGGCGTAGTTGTAGGTACAGACACGCTCGACAACCGCCGAGGAACCCTGGTCTCGTCGCCATGGCTTGGGGTGAAGCCGTCGAGAACTGTAGTGGAGGGGTCAATCGGGGGCCCTTGGAAGTTGCACTGGGAGGCAACTAAGGTGCTGTTGGACTCCCATTGAGGTTCGTATAGATCGGTGGGGGTGACGACGTCGAAGTTGGCATCGAAGAAGAGGTCTAGAGTTGAGAAAGGAGATTCGCGACTGGCGGAATGTTTGGCTGTGCCTGCATTTATAGTGCTGGCTGATGGTGGTGAGTGCGAGTGCGGAGTGCTCGAGTGCCTAGTATTGTTGGGCGTCGGCAAGGCCCCTGGGGTTGGAGGCTGCACCTGAGACGAAGCCGGCATGGGCATATAGGCAGGAGACAAAGGCACAGCCATGACAGCAAGACTCGTTGAGCTTGACGGGCGGCCCTTCCAGCGGTATGGACTGTAGTGGCAGGCCAACCCCAGCGACCCGCATCGCTCACAGGCCGGCTTTTGTTTGCCGCAGCGTATCTTGAGTGAGGTGCACTGGTCGCAGCTGGACCGAAGCTTGCTGCCAGGCAAGCCTCCGCCCGAGTCATTACCCAGGTTTGACGTGGCAACTTCGCTAGACTCGAGACCGGTGGAGAAGCAGTCCATGCTGTTGCGTTGCATTCACACTCGCCTGTTGACCAAGCTGGGCCAGGTGCGGATTTCGCAGGTAGATGTGTTGGAAGAATAGAGGGCGAGGTGGCTGGGCGCACAATGAATTAAAAGAAGGCAGCTTACTTGCATATTACTATATCTCCATTTCCTGTGCAACCCTTTCAGCGCATGCGAGCGCATTTATGTTGGCTGTAGGCAGATACGAATGTAGTAATTATTATGGCACAGCCAGGGGCTACCCAACATGAATGTGCCAACAGCGGCTTGGCAATAAACCTAAGTCCGACATGCAAAATAAAATAAAAATCCGTTCCTTTGCTCTAATAAGCATGGGGTTACATCTGCTCATGGGGATGAGTAAGGTCCTTCTATGCTAAGATATTGAATGATGACGAATTACCTACGCGCTGCTGACCCTGTGCCATATACGGATAATAAGCTGATAAATGCTTTACGCTGACCCCTCTTTTATCTATCTTCTGCATCTTCCTGCCCGCGACCAAGCTATTCGAATTTTGGATTGCGCAAACAGCTTCGTTTTCGCTGTTTGAAACCCATCATGCCTAGCATCCAGGTTATTCGCTCTGCGGTGGCAGAACTGCCCCAAGGATCGCCCATTGTCACAGCCATCTCTGGCGGCACAACGGGCATTGGCTCGTACTTAGCCAAAGCCTTGGCCACGACTTTTGCCAGCCAGGGCAGCAAGCTTCGTGTGTACATCGTCGGGCGGAATGCCGAACGCGCCAAGACAGTCATTTCGGAGTGCCAGCAGATCAGCCCAGGCTCAGACTGGCGTTTTATCCACGCGACAGACCTCGCGCTCATTAGCGAGGTTGATAAGTCCAGTGCAGAGATTATCAGGCAAGAGAACGAGGCTCCATTTCATGGAGGGCAGGCTCGTCTCGATCTCCTGTACATGACGCACGCTATTCCTATCCTCGGCCATAAGCGCAGTGCGTATTTCCAGGATTGCTTTGCAAGTTGATGTATTGGACTGACAACTATTAGCAACCGAAGAGGGCCTCGATGCCTTGGAATCTACAGTCTACTACTCGCGGATCCGATTTATTCTGCAGCTCCTGTCACTCCTTACTGCTTCGCCTCGCGTCGCACATGTCATCTCTGTTTATGCTGGCAGCATAGAGAACGGTGTCACACCAGACGAAGAGCCAATTGGCTTTGTTCCGCCAGAAATCTACGACTTCAACGCCGTCCGGAAATACACTACCTTTATGAAAACCTTTGTCTTTGAGGAGTTGGCAGAGAAGCACTCCGAACGCCTCAGCTTGATTCATATTTATCCAGGGCTGGTCGACGGGCCGGGGTTTACGCAGATGCCTCTCTGGTTCAGAGCGCTATTCACGGTTATGAAGCCTTTGACGTGGTTCTTCATGACGGGTTCAGAAGACTGCGGTATGGTGATGGCCTATCTAGCTACCTCTAGGTCTTCGGCAAAGGGGTCTATCCAAGATGCCATGGACACACTAGTACCCAAGAGCTCATTGGGAATAGTCGGCGGTGGAGCATACAGTCTCGGTCAAAGGGCAGATCCGCAGACACAGCAGATCATGTTCGAGAAGTCGCGCAAACCTGATACCAGAAAGAAGGCCTGGGACCATACTATCAGAACACTAGATGACATCGCGAAGAAGAATGCTGCCATTGCCTAGGTTGTTATATTGAATGCTCATTCCTTTTTTCTACAACAGAATTCAGCACCATCAACTTGCCATTCAGCTGCAATTTCAACCGTCAATATGTCTACTCTATTCTCCTGTGGTGTACAGGTGGCTAGAAAACTTTGACATCTGCTGCAGCCATAAGCTTTTCTCAATTGAATTTTCTAACCAATTGTTATCTATTGATCTGATATTGTCTTTATCGTCAGAGGGGGCCTCCTTGAAGTCACTGGTCTGTATCCCATTGGGGCACACGAATGGATAATCCTACATCTGGGGTTTTTAGTCCAGGCATGCACAAGATGCATGTTCGCGGCGAGCATGGAAGAGGGCCGCCAGTGGCTTAGCATATATTTGATGCTACAAATGAAGCTAGCGACATCAATCAGTATCGAATCTATATATCCCAACGATACAGATAGGCTCTTGGCAGGAAAAGAATTCAGTCAAGCCCCAAGCACTATGTCTGGAGCGGGTTATGAAAGGGCAAATGCAGCGATAACGATCCCGCCCGGTCTATTGCCTGTTAAGAATTCAAGCCACCCACGTCTCTCTACTAGGACTGATCTTTCAGGTGCACTTGTCTAGCCCTTCTGCAATTATTCCTCAAGATTGTGGGTGATCCTTGTCAGTCAACAGCAAGCCAAGATAAGTGGACCATGTCGTCGGCAGGGCGTGTAGGAAGCCAAGAGGCATGGCTGCCCTCTCTTTACCCTCAATCTCGCACACAACCAGAACAGTCGCCAATCGTCTGAATGCCGGAAACAACCTCACCTGTGGCTTCGTTGGGCGTCGTCCAAGCGTATCCTGAGACAGGATTATCAGCCTACATCACCATCGCGGGTGC
Organism: Stachybotrys elegans; assembly: GCA_020746835.1. NCBI lineage: Eukaryota > Fungi > Ascomycota > Sordariomycetes > Hypocreales > Stachybotryaceae > Stachybotrys > Stachybotrys elegans. Next base: position 102,910 of record JAGPNK010000028.1, on the reverse strand, counting down.
ATGGCTTGCGCTTCTTCCAGCTTCTGGGCTGCTCAACTCCTCCGGAGTGTTCCAGGCGTACCTCGTCGAGAATCACTTGGCGGACTACTCTGAAAGCGAAGTCGGATGGATTTTCAGCACTTTTGCTTTTCTCTTCTTCTTTGGTGGGCTGCAGGTCGGTCCCATCTTCGACAGATATGGCCTCAATGTTCTACTGCCAGTGGGAACTTCCGGACTCACTGTTTCGCTTCTTTGCACTAGCTTCTGCAGCTCCTATTACCAATTTCTTCTTTCATTTGGAATCCTCGGAGGCCTTGCCTCGTCGATCCTGTGGACATCCAGCATTGCCACCTTGGGCCACTGGTTTCATGCAAACCGTGGCCTCGCGACTGGCCTCGCTACAACAGCAGGAGGTTTCGGAGGCGTCATCTTCCCGATAATCTTTCAGGACCTTGTGTCCAGCGCGGGGTTTTCCTGGACCATCCGATGTTTTGCCTTGATAAGCTGTGTTTGTTCTTCGGCGAGCCTATTGATGCTGAAGACGCGGCTGCCACGAAATAGCCAGGCTAGTCTGACGCTGGACTGGGGCGGATTCAAGGATGCGTGTTTCGTCCTTACCATGTCGGCCATATTCATCCTGGACTGGGCGGTTCTTGTTCCACCTGCCTACCTTACGACCTACTGTGCCTCCACAAACTCATCTGGCATCTCGTCACACATCCTGTCCGTGCTCAATGCTGCTTCAATACTGGGCCGTGGTATCCCTGGACCAGTGGCTGACCGGCTTGGGCGCTTCAACATCATGATAATATGCTCCATAGCATGTACGCTGTCCATATTTGGGCTCTGGCTTAATGCCAACTCGAGCACTGCCATGGTTGTCAGTTTCGCTATCTCATACGGCTTCTTTAGCGGATCAGCATACAGTCTCACACCAGTCTGTGTTGCTCAACTTTGCTCAACTGAAAATTATGCCACTCGATATGGAACAGCTTATGGAATCGTGAGCTTTGCAACACTGGCTGGCATACCGATTTCTGGTAATATCTTGAGTACAGGAGATGGGCAGAATTATCGAGCACTTATCTTGTTTTGTGGAGCGGCGTATTCAGCAAGCACGGTAATCTTCATTATAGCGAGAGCAGTTGGCACTGGATGGAGGTTACGAATCAAGTTCTAATAGATACAAACAGCTGTTAAATAGAACAGAGTAGATATGGATAAACCTAGACGTACCTAGCAGCCAAAGATTATGAATAAGAAGATGGATTTGGACGGTAAATGATTATAATAACAGTGCATTAAGCTACTTAGAAACATAAATATTCCCCATTATACGGAATGCTGATTGTTTATTCATCATATCAGTTATCCTCTTGTATAACAATGCCTCTTTTGAGCCTCTCAGACAATGCTGCCCTGGTCCCGGTTGTCCAATTGTGCTTGCTCACGCTTTAGGATCTCCCTCTCTGCATTGGTTCTCCCTTCTGTGGGGAAGTACTTAAAGAGAATGGGGATGGCAATGGCGAGCAGCGTGCCGAAGCCTGTGAATGCTCCGGTCGTGGCGAAGCCTCTGACGAATTGAGGACCGTCCGCCGCGGGCCACAAGCGACTGCCATAGACAGCAGAGAGATTCCCAACAGAGTTTACAAAGGCCACAACAACGGCGCGCTTCTCTGCAGGAAGTGAGACAACTTCTGAGGTCCAGTTCAAGATGAGAGGTAGTGCAGTGTAAAGACCAGCGATGTAGAAGCATAGCATGACGTACAAGACGACGCTGCTATCGACGGCAATACAGACAATTGTGCAAGCAAAGCTGAGACACAGGCACCCAGCCACGTGCCATCGGCGGTCGCCCGTTCGATCAGCGGTGAAAGATAGCACGACGAGGAAGACGGCGGCGACCATCCAGATGGGAATGGTCATGTACTGGGCGTGGACGCTGGTATAGCCCATCTCCCGTACAATGGTAGGAATGAAGTACGAGATGGTACACGATCCGAGATCCATAATGAACAGGATAGTGAAGACGTAAGTCCTAGGATCCGCAAAGGCAGCCTTAACGGCTTCCCAGTGAGTGAGCTTGGTCCCGTGCCGGGCGGCTGTCGTGTTGCGGTCATACATCATGCGAACAGCGGCAAGCTGTCGCTCCTCTAGGGAGAAGCGCTTCGTTGTCTCGGGGAAGTCAAGCATGATGAATTTGAAAAGAATGGCGAAACCGACGGTGCAGACGCCCTCGATGAGGTATAGCCAGCGCCAGCCTCGAATTCCCCGTACACCCTCCATGTTACCAGTGATGGCGCCGGCTAATAGCCCGCTGAGCGCTCCGGAGAAGACGGAGGCCGTGAAGAAGATGGAGAATCGCTTTCCTGCGGGTTTCGGGATTAGCCTCGACCCAGCCCGCCTACGCTATGTTGGCGCGTATACTAATAGTTGGTGCATGCGCCATAGGAGGAGTGCGGACATACCAATTTCAGCCTTCTTGTACCAGCAGGTCATGAGATAGAGGACGCCAGGAAAAAACCCAGCCTCGATGCAGCCAAGGAAGAAGCGCATAGCCAGCATTCCTTCGTAGTTCTGGGCCACAGACATACAGGCGCAAACAGTGCCCCAGACGATCATCAAACCGGGCAGATAATAGGATGGACGGGATCTGGTGAGAATGAGATTGGAAGGCACTTCGCAGATGAGGTACCCGATGAAGAAGATGGACAGTAACATGGCGTACTCTGTTTGGCAATATATTAGCTGGCTCTTGCCGTTGATTCATTCAAATGAAATATCCGATAGGGCGTACCGGAGTCGCTGAGGTCCAAGTCGTCTCCCATACCGGCCACTCTTGCATTTCCCTTTGACGGCAAGTCTTAGCGGTTGGCTTTTGGGGAAGTAAATAATTGCAGGACTCACAATGTTTTGTCGGTCTATGTACGCCAGGATATACATGACCCAAAGGGTGGGCATCATGAAGAAATCTAGCTTGCGGACCAAACGTCTCTCGGCATCCGTATCAGGCACATAGTTGCGCAAGGCATTCTCCATCTCCAGCTCGTGGTCCGACATGGTCACCTTGACCTCGGTCTCGCCTTGAATCTTAGAGGGAGCAGCGCCCGTGCCCGTGGGCTTGAGGTCCTCCATGGTTTGCATCTTTAGTCACTGTGTTGAGATAAGGGGGGGGGCAAATCTCGGGCTGGGCCTGGCTACACCCAGGAGTGAAAGTTTGGGCGTGGGTGTAGCTTTTTATAATTCCCCTGTCTGCGTCTAGTCAGGATTGGCTCTACTATCCCATCCAGACTGGACATGGAGGTCGGATCAGCCGTCCCATGTTGCAGCATGGCTTATCATATGTTATCTTGACTACGACTGGTGGGACTGCCCCAAGATGAGATAAGGCATTAGGGACTAGTGTCCATCCAAGACCGGTTCGCTTGTGCTACCCCAGCTTCCTGCTTGTTTGGGCGGGGGTCAAGTTTTGGGGCATGTTGCTCCCAAGATAACAGGCCGACCCATACCGAGATATCGAAATATGGGACCGGATGTCCAAGCAAGCTTTAGCTTGGTCTAGGCTGAGTTGCCGGGCTTCCCGGCGGATGAGTTGCCTCGCACTGCTTTCTCTAAACCGGGTCTGTTAGGCTGCCTGAAAGGAGTAATAGCAAAGCTACCCACTATGCATTCACCTGACCAGATAATTCCATGCCCCTTTGCGGCAAAGGGCAAGGGCGAAATCATGTAAAAGAATCAGGCACGAGTGGCTAACTTTAAGCTAAAGAAAACATTTCGCATTCAGTATCGTCGGCGCTGGCACGCTAGTGAGGAAGATAAAGAGAGTCGGTTTCGACATTGACGTATGCGTCAAAGAGACCATTTAACTGCGCCTAAAGTTCATTATTGAGTATGTTCATAATAAAAGCAGCATAGGACGGTTCGACGAAGCTTAATATAGCAGCTTGGCTCTTGCGTCTATCTTGGGTAAGGCGCTTAGTTCTATGTAGATATGCTGATGGGTGTATTCGATGATACTTCCTTGCCTACTTGTACATGCATGTTTGAGCTGGCCTTAGCAGAGTGGCACCCTCTGTAAGAGTAATTGGACTTTAGCAGCTTTCATAGGTACTTTTAAGTTCGACAGGTTGCTAGGTATACCTCTTTGAACTAATATTACGCTTGTTCAGTGCCATGGCATTCACTGGCCATGAGAACGTGTTACTCCTTGCAAATGCATTGCGACGAACGTGTTACATGGTGCTATCGTGATTGGGTAACGTCTCACAATAGCTAGATAATCCAGATACTAACCGTTGAGAACTCTCCAGCGTTATGCATATGGCCACGTATCAGATATTGAGCTCCAATCCTATCTCACCACATAAACCCCAAATTCCCACTCTCAGCACTAGGGTTGAAATTATTACTGAAGAAAGACGAGAGCTCTTCCAATGTCTGTGGGAACGCTGCGAAATTTCCATCAATACCGAAAATTGGCATGTTGGCTCGGTAGGTAGACCCAGCTTGCCTTGGGAGCATTGTTTCGGGGGACCTAGTCAGCCCAGCCGGTGGTGGAGGGACCTCGGATGTGGACTTGTCGCGTAATGAATCATTGGCTGTTTCCGGCGATGCCATGTCCCTCCACATCTGCTCCCACTTCTTGAATCGGGAGTAGTCCGAGTCGGGAGTCCCCTCGGCAGCAGCGGCGTCAATCTTGGCGATGGCTTGTTCAAATGCTTCGATGAGAGATGTCTCGGAGCGGGCCGAATTGCCCCCAGCCGACATGGCCTTCAGCATGGATAGGCCGTCTCGCAGCGCCCTACGGAATACTTCCGTCTTTTTCTGGAGGCATTGCGATGTGATGACCAGCAGTGCTGCTCGGCAGGCGCTGAACTCGGTGTATGAAGCGCGGGCTAGACCAACGCTGCCGCGGAGAAGCCGGCATGTTTCCACGACGCCAAGCGAAGCGTCGATGCAGTCTGCCACAAGGATGGAGCGCGCGTGGCTCTTGCTCGGCGACGGCGCGTCGGCCGCGAGATTGTGCGAGTCGGCGGATGCGGTTGCAGATGCGCTTCGACTGCCTTCCCGCGAAGAGTCTGCTCTAGGAAGGATAAATGCCCTACCAATAAAGATGCGTACCAAGCAGTACTCCAGTTTCAACTGCATGCCCGGCCGAAGTATGGAAGACTTTGACGTGGGTTGTTTGCAGTAGAATATGTCATCGGGCAAAGATTCCCACCACGATGCCAGCTCCCGCTGAAGCTTGACGAGCCGGTCCATGCCAGCGGATACTTCTTGCTTGGTATGCATTTTCCGAAGAATAGATCTAGGTGCTTGCGGGTCAGCTCATTCAAATGGGACAGCGACGGCACAGGCTGCTCAGGATACTGACATTTCTTGAGACATCTTACCGAGGACTTGATTCAGACGTATGGTAGCGACCAAGTGTGCTGTGTGGGTGGATGTAGTCGACTGCCATGTCCTTGAATTGTCGACGGGCAAGTTGACATCCACATCCGCCGCGGAAATAGACATTGGCCTCCCGTGGAAAATGCCTACTCGCCTAGTCTTAGGTGTTAGTCGTTGTACATGGGCTAAGACTGTCCGAGAAATGCGAATCTGCTGGAACCAAACACGAACACTACGGTTGAACGCACCTTTCAATCGTGTATGCAGTCCACCAAACACGGTTCCTCGTTTCCAAGACAGATGCATCTAGGGCACCGCCTGGGTATGTCCTGTGCATGCCGTTCTGTATTGCTAGCTTGACTGCTAGGTTGAGGTAAATGTAGGAAAGGCCAGATGCATCAAGCGGCAGCGTATATACGCCAATAAGCAGACAGGCCTGGACGCTTTCCAGTGACGAGAGTGTGATGATGTCTGGCACGAGGCGGCAGGCTTGTTGATAAAACGTCACGCCAATGTTATCCTCCGAAAAGTGCCCTGCGTCTGCCGGTGGCTGGCTGCGAGTGCAACCCCCGAGCCGTCTCTCTGGGGATTCTAGATATGCGTACTGTGTGCCAATGGCTAACACCATAAAGACGACGCAGAGTGCACCAACATCGCGCCGCGACAGCGAGGCGGCGTCCTCATACATGCGTCCGAGCCTCGCCGTGAGCCACTCGCGCTCCAAGTACCAATAATTGGCTTCGGCATGCGCGAAGAACGTATGGACAAGAAAGTTTGCGACGAATCGGGGAGGTAAAAAGGAGACGGAGTTGGTCACACTGGAAGGGGACTGCAGCTCATCGGCGCGGTAATACTCTAGGACAGGGCCGGGTAACTACAATCTATAGTCAATACACGTAGCTGGCAGGGAGGGGCCGAACTGCAGGATGAGAGGACGAGTGTTGCGTACGTCGGAGCCGCCGTTGGGTACGCTTTCTTCGATCCATTGCTTGATTCTCATGGAGAAGTTCCAATGCGAGAACTCTCCAGAGTAATCTGGGTGAGGGTCAGCGAGTTTCTTGTCTTATTTGGCGGATGTAGGTGAGTGCTGACGTGCTGTGTTGTTTTCTAGAGGTTTGATGCAAAAGTGCTCGCTTTCAACGCTAAGAAACTCGGAGCTGCGAGAGGATACGGTGGCCGGGGCCACCGACTGGAGCAAAGGTCGCTGCTGGATCTCCCTCTCGGCCAGGTTCTTGAGGGTTTCTGTGTCGAGACTGACGTTGCCTGCGTAGTGCCGAACAATTCGCTCTAGGTATCTCACCCTGTCGGTGAGATCGGCGTTATCTTCCTGCACTTGATCCGGGGGTCTGAATGGATTAGTTCAACATGGGTGATCTTGAACGGGGGTGTTTTGGAACCAGGGCAGTGAGGAGATAAGGGCATGGCTGAATTCCCCTGCGTACCTGGCTGTAGCTTCTGGGGTCGGGACTGAGCCGGAGCCGGGACCGGCAGAGAGTGCAGGGACGGCTGGCCTGGATTTCCGGCCAGAGAATTCACACCTCTGACCCAGTCTGTCACATCGGCGGCAGGGCATACCGCCCTCGCACTTTTCCTTCAACCGACGACAGCCATCACAGCTGGCCAGGCGTTATCAGTGCGGATCCGAGATTGGAAATTTCAGGGAGCAATGTACTTACGCTTGGGCTGTCCGCTTCCGATCCCCGGCATTGGCTCTGTGCAGTCGCCGCTTTGGGAGATTGCGCAAGGGCTCCATGGGCCAGTGGAGGAGGCAGGCGACCAACGGCGAACTCGTGGCTTAGGGTCTGCTTCAGTGTACTTATCCGGCTCCTTTCTTGTGTTTACTGCGTAGCCGTAGGTGTCTGCCGAGTAAAATGGGCGGCAGAGGCCGAGTGATAAAGGCTCAACGGGGTTGGACCGAGTCCCCAAACATTGGGGGCTCCTGGGTCACAGGACAGTGGATCGTCGCTGTGTCGGGCTGGGGTTATCTTGGAGATCCATGTATGGATTCGCTTACCATTCGGCCTTAGATACAGGTAGTAAAGGCAAGGTTGCCCCGTTCTCCTTATCAATGTGCTATGCTGGCGCTGCTGTACAATCGTTCTTCTTTACTCATTCTCATCCATGTACTTAGCCGGCCTCCTCTGCAGTATTTCTCTACATCTGACTCAGCTATGATAGGTTCAAATGCCCGGTCCATCGCAATAGGCATCGTCTTCCTACAATTTAGCCTTGGCGGTAGACTCCGGTTCCCATAGTGATCGAAGCGACTCCTCCAGCCGGCTTCCTTTCTCTGTGATTCTCTTCTTGCTTGTTTTAAACATCTTGGGGATACCGGATTGCTCTAAGGGTACTCCATTCCGGATTAAACTCGCAATAGCCTTGCTCGAGAGTAATATCTCCGGCATGCCATGGCCTGAGAAGCCCGCAATGATAAACTGTCCGGGCTTGTCAGGGACATCTCCTAGATGAGGCATGAAATCAGAGCTGTAACCCATTACTGAGGACACATTAGTGCACGTCCATGCATGGGCTGTGTGCAAGCTACTCACTTCCCGTCCAGACTTTTGTGGGCTTTGTCTCGCTGTCTTCCCAGCCGCGGAAGTGGCGCTGCATGTAGCCATCGAAGTAGGAAACGGCATCATTCACAAGCTCGTCGTCCCGAACGTTGTCAAACCACTGGTCTCTGACGTGCCAGAACCGCTGCCTGGCGCCTCCCACGACAATGCTACCGTCGGCGCGCGGTATGAGGTAGTCATTGTTCCGGCCATCGAATCGTATGCCATACGTATTGACCAGGTGAGGGTTATCGCAACCCTTTGGCGAGGCGATGTGACTGCAGATGCCGCGGACTGGGACGATCCGGTCCCTGTACTCTGGCAGAACCTGCGCGGTGTAGCCGTTGGTTGCAAACACAACTTTGGCAGCGCCGATGCTACCGCGCTCCGTCTGCACAGTCCAACTACCATCCTGATCAGTGGTCGGCGAGACGGACTTGACTGGGGTGTTGGTCTGCAGATTCACGCCTTTATCCAGAAGACCTCCCAGAAGTTTGTGGACCATCTTGGCCGGCCACAGGTGAGCTGCCGTGAAAGTGAAGCAGCACTGAGCGCCTTTTACTCCAGAAATCTGTGGTGAGTGAGTAAACAAGTCAAGCTCCCTGTCCATTGGTACTATGTAGTTCAGAGCTTACCCTCTCGGCATCTTGCTTCGGAACAAAGCAAACATCGCTCATGTTGACAGCTCCCGTGGCCAGCAACGCGCGGTAGGCTGCCTCGGTCTCCTTGGCATGGCCAGGTTCCAGGTACACGTCGACAGCTCGGGTTAAGTGGAAGTCGCAGTCGATTTTCTCTGCTTCGACCAGGTCCTTCATAGCGAGCACATGGGAGGCCTCGAAGGCAGCAAGCTGCGCAGCAGCCTCAAGACCGTAGAGTTTTGCATATTTGGCCACGTTGAAATACGTGTCGGGCTTGACATGGCCGCCGTTTCTACCCGAAGCACCAGAGCACACCTCCCTAGCTTCAAGGAGCACGACAGAGGGAGGGTTGGGATTATCCTTGAAGATGTGGTAGGCTGTGGCCACGCCGGCGAACCCCGCGCCAATAATGACAATATCACAGCTCTTGGGAAGGTCAGAGGTTGTGCGGTGGTCATCCAGCGGGCGTGAGTCTGCGTTCCAGAAGGATGGGACCGGGTTGGCGACGGGACCACGGCTGGAAGAGTGTGACATGGCAGTCGAGGTCTAGACAGCAACAGCTTCTCAAGATGGTCCCTATCAGTCGTGCTAATCCGTCCCGGGCATCTCGAAGGGCTTCACAAGATATACCTAAGCTGCGTTCCACTTGACTCTCGTGACGGGATCCTGTCGCCGAGACCCACGGGGAAATCGTAGGTTCCTGGAGAATGTTCCACACTGTGCGTGCACTGTAACAATGGCTTCCTCCCCGCTCGGCATTGCTCTTATCGTAGTGTTGATCTGCATACCCACCGGCACTACCCGGGGCGAAGCCGGCGGATACATGCCACCAGAGGTCGGCAAGCCCCTTCCGTGGTATGGGTAGCCTGAATACGGTCTCAGGACAGAGAACCGGCATCGCAGGCAGTAGTTGTAGGCGTGGCGGCAGTTCTTATCGCAGGGCGTACCAAACTGACATGGAGACACCATGTCCCACAGCGGAGTTCGCCAGATAAGCTCGCATACCCGGTCATTCTTGCCGACGGACAATGGAAACATGATTACAGCTTAAGAGGGGTGTTTGTATTTCATTCCTTGCTTATCTTTTCTTACTCTGCGGGTGGCGCTCCGGCCTCCGACGCTGCAATGATACCCCGGGCCATGTCCAGGAAGTTGGTAGCCATAACGTCCATCTCTCCGAACAGGTCGGTGCAAGGCTCCTTCTCCCAAACAGTACAGTAAGCCCCCTTGAACCTATACAGCTCGCAGTCAGTGCCAGTTTTGCAAAATCATGCATCTGGAAGAAGCCGGGTTGACCTACCCGGTCGATTTGGCGGCGGACACATCCCACATATGGGCCGCTGCGAACCACGCCTCCTCATGGCCGAAACGGTCGAGCAGCGGTCGGTACGACTCCGGCGCCGGCTTGCCGATGCCTAAGCTGTCGCACGACATGAAATTGTCCGCCGGCATATCGATGCCGTTGCGTGAGAAATACCCGCTAACCCGGTTGACATCACCGGCCGTTAACGCCCAGCACGTGAAGCCCGCCTCACGCAGGAGGCTGAAGCACTCGGCAATCCCAGGGCGGGCTTCAAGCTTCATGAACTGCTCCAGAATGTATGCCAGGTCTTCATCGGTAGCGAACTGGCGGGGCTCCTCGATGCCTGCCATCCAGAGCATACGGTAAAAGAGGCTCTTGAAGACATCGTAGAAACGGATATACCGCCCCGAGATGCTTAGATACGTATACTCGCGTTCGGCGGCCTCGAACCAGGCGTAGCCCAGGAGCTTCGGCTTGATGCACTCGTCACGCAAGCGGTCGCCTAGACGTGTGTCAAGGGCATCGAAGATGGCATCGTAGGATACGCAAGTGCCGACGACGTCAAAGACGACGTGCTTTGCCGTGGACATGATGAGGGTGAGGGAGTAGAAAGGAACACCGATGAGATGAAAAGTGTGATTTGCCTGTCTTCTCTGCGCTCAGCCAGTGATATATAACGTAGGTATGACAGGAAGCACGCCTGTGGTCGCTGCCGGACCCATAGCACTGTGCGGCCCGTCACCCTATCGAGAAGCGCGTGAGTGTACCCATTAGATAACTCCTCGGCCGGGAAATATAGCTCCGCTCGCTAGCTAGCTCGGTTTACATAGCAAGAGGAGCCGAGGTAATTAATGGGGAAGCTGGGGCTAAGCTACAGGATTGCCTGGGAATGCCACCGGGAAATCGTCATATCATACTTCTAAACCCGGCGGTTTAACATCCATTCATGTGAACTTTGTGGACGGCAGTAGATATTGTTTACCCACTATAAATGGTAGTATCAGGTCATGCCAAACAGTCCAATGGATCCTTTTGTCAATTTCAAGTGCTCAAACTTTTGCTTCAAGAATCCCAGCAAATCCTCATCACCACCCAGCAATCAAACGCCCCTGCCATCACCCTCGATCTTCAGATCTTCCAAGCTGGGGGGTCTGGATGACGCCACATACACTTGGGCCTTGTTGAAAACCCTCGATAGGTCTACATGACGCGATTGAGAGTCATGCCTTGACTCTTATGAATGCTCATGGCCCATCCATGTAGGAGGAGGGACTTCTGCTCAAACAGGACTCTTGAAAGCCCATTTTCCTGTCCCGTGGAAGGCTTCATGGTCTCTGGTGCAACTGGACTCGAGGCCGCCGTCTGTGAAATAATCTCGAGGCCGCATTACGTGCAGTAGAAATAATGTGATGGGGGATAGCTGGCAACTTTTGACAGATGCAGTTTCGCGATTAATCCCAAAGGCCAATGCATCTGGCGGACAGCAAATCATTTCATTATACCGCTACAGCACACCCTTCATACAGGCGTTGATGTGCTTTAAGTGATAGTTTTTAACCATACTCGTTTCATCAATGATATGTACATCAATATTCTTAAGGCATCTCTTGGCATTGCGACGCCATCCGTTCCCTCCAGGGTAGTCTGGCGGTGTTGTGGGATACTTGAAGTGGATTCAACGGTGTCTTATCAGCAACAACCTCCTCAATTATGTCTTCCCCGTCTGTGCTTCCCCCACAATAACAAGGGTTTGGATCCTCGCGGGTCCATACTTCGTCATTGATGGACGCTTCCATTCCTTAACCAAGTTTGATCTCTAGCTCGGTGTCCTCCGTATGTTTCTTATCTCTGTTAGCCGCCAAGAACGATCGACCCGAAGTTCGGATCGCGAACCGCGCCTTCGGAACCGTCTTCCGTCGGAAGCAGCATATATGTAGCGGGTTGTATGTGACGTGAAACAAATTCACAGTCTCGCACCGTAGGTTTCGAGTCTTGCAGAGAAGAGGCCCAACGCATTCTACTTTCACGTGTGATGATGTTCTTCGCACAAGCTCTGGCAGTGGTGCTACTCGTACCAATAACCACGGCAGGATTCATCCAACCAAGTATGCAGGCACTAACATGGAAGTTCAACGACACTGATTTTTGGGCCCCTATTCACCTTGACTCTACGGTCTACTACACCCAAAGTTCACCGGGTGATGCCTCCAAAGGCCTTGCTCGACGAGACGAGCGCTCAGGAGGCCATCTCCCTTGCACCGTCGTGACGTTGCATAACCTTACACATACCCTTTCCGGCCCTGCGATCGAAGAAGCCATCGCTGGATACGCAGCTGATGATGTCTGGAGCGCTGAGCAATTTCTTGACTGTCTCTTTGTTCAATACGATGGTGTGGCAACTGGGCTCCCAGTCGATCAATCCTTCGCTGAGTTTCTCTCCGACCGCTCGATTGAGACGGTTTTCGTGGCGACAGCATTCAACTTGACTGGCTTCGAGACCGCAAAACGCGTCTATGTGGTGGTCTCCTCCTGTGACTTGACCAACGGTCCCTATTTGGCTACACTGCCAGACTGTGAGGGTCACGGTCTTGCCATGACGCCTGTCTACTCGCTTCATCCTGATACCTATGACGGTAAGTTTCACCGAATACTTAGAGCTTGATGTTTGCTAAACAAAGGACCAGCTTTCATGTACGGCTCATTTCCAGACTCTTCTGAACCCGGAAAACACCAGCAGCTTCATGTCTCCATTGCCGGCTCTCGAGTACCCTACGTTATTGTTCCATCCAGGCTATCCTCTACTGGGGCAGACGCAGGCCCTCTTGCTGGGCTCCGATATGCAGTCAAGGACATTTTTCATATCGATGGCCTAAAGACTTCAGGCGGAAGTCGCGCCTACTATGAAGCTTATGGATACCAGAATTACACCACCGAAACAGTCCAATTGTGCGAAAGCGCTGGTGCTTCCCTTGTCGGCAAGCTGCGGACCATCACCTTCGCCCTCGGCACCCCACGCAACGGCCAGTCGGTTGACTACCACGACCCATGGAATGCCCGGGGTGACGGGTATCAATCAACAGGCGGCAGCTCCTCTGGCTCAGGTGCTGCTGTGATTGCGTACGACTGGATCGACTTTGCACTCGGATCTGACACCGGTGGTAGCGTGCGCTTCCCGGCCCGTTTCGGCGGCGTGTATGGGTACAAGCCCACCCACGGCATATACAATCTGACTGGAATCCTTGTTGCCATCGCCGAACAAGATACGCCGGGGTTTCTTGCCCGTTCGCCCGAAGTCTTTACGCGCGTGGGTCGTGTCTGGGCCCAAGGAAAACCGCTGTCTCCTGTGCCTCAGAAGCTGCCTGCTAGGATGCTGCGTTACACCGACCAGCCAAGCATCACGCAGCCGTCAGCCAAGGCCATAATCGAGGCCTTTTTCGCAGACATGACTCGCGTTTTAAGCCTTTCCGACAGCGACTCATTCAACATGACGGAGTCGTTTCTAGCTGCCAATGTGAGCAAGTCGAACCCGCCGCAAAACCAATCTACGTTTCTACAGTACGTCTACGCAGACCAGAACAATGTACAGAGCTGGGATAAGATCGGCGTCCCTTTGGTGGAAGCTTATGGAGCTATACCGGGCCGCAGCGGAGCATTTCCACCCATCGAACCCCCTGTAAATCTCTCATGGGTTGACGGCCAGGACGCTACTGTTCGCGAGCGGTACCCCGAGTCGCAGCGCCGCCGTCAGGTCTTTGGGGACTGGTTCAACAAGGCCATCTTGCCATCAAGCAATGAGACATGCAGCGAGTATTTGTTTGCACATAGCTACCATATCCCCCGAGCACTGTCAAAACAGACCCCACCACTGCGAATCCCGTAGTTGGCTGGTACGACGGTGTGTATACAAATTATGCAGGCACGCCTGAAATCGTTGTGCCCATCGGGCAGATTGAGTACCTCAGCCCGTATACCAAGAGGATGGAATGGCAACCTGTTACTGTTGCGCTGGGAGTATCAAAGGGATGCGACTTGGTCTTATTCGAGATTGTGGATAGGCTCACCCAAGCCGGCCTGCTGAAGGAAGTTATGTCAGGTACTCTAGCGTACGCTCTCTCATAACCTCTAAGTCAATAGGGATCGAGAAGTCAAAGGGTCAAGAGCTGCTTGTTGTAAAATACCACTATAAACATACTTGCAAGTATAAGTACGCACCTCTGGGCAGGAATCGTTCAGTCCATGAAAGTCAGAGATCCCATACCAACCAGCTTATCTGCCATAAGTCACCGCTCTGCTTGTCACATGCCTATTACAAAGCAGCTCATTCTACCCGGGTATCGGCAGCCCCAGATAGATGGCAGTAGAACTCACCGCCCCGGGGAACCTTGTCAGCTTCGACGACGTATATACTACCTAAAATATTAGTATCACATACAATGACTGTCAATATGGATTCTCTCACGTTCCTCCGCGTCCAGAATCTCGTTTGCTCATCCGGATGATGGCCCAGCACGTACCTTTACATGTGCACCAATTTCGTCTCAGGGAACCAAGTGCAATATCTTCAAAGCGAGACGGATACATATATAGGTACTTAATATGGTTCACATACAACCCATATTCTGTCTTGACTCCCGAGCCTTCTTGAGTATAATGCAGGATCTTTCACTTATGATGTCGATGCCTTGTCTGCCCTAATGTCTAGAACAAGTACCCATTCTTGATAGGACGATATCGAATGGCGGGTAGTGAAGTTCAACTCCATCCTCACTCTCAACAAGCACGATCTTTCCCAACGGCCAACCGTTGACGTCTTGATACCTATCAAATAGTATTGTTAGCCGGTTCACCATGGTTCATATTTCTTACTTACCCGTCAAAGTCAAACCAGTTGCAAGCATCCTGACCAAGACCAGAGAATCTCCAAACTTGAGCTCCAGGGCCAAACTCATCATTCTCGCCAGCACTTTCCGCTGGCGTGAGCGCAGTTCCAGCTGGTGTTGAGTAATACCGCCCTGTATAGGTGTCTGTCCAGCCAAGACGATCTATGGCTTCCAATGCGCTGGTGCCATTGATGACAAGTTCCCGAAGATACAAGATCTGCTCTTCAACCTCAATTCTGGCGTAACTAGTAGAGTTGGTTCCATTGTTCCTAACCTCGTCCACAATGGCGCCAGCATCTCTCCCGTGGCCGTACCGCCCGGCAAAGCGTGCCTCTACTTGAGACGCCACTGCTTCTGCGAAAGCAGGAAGTAGGTATTGGTGGGCTACGCTCGCCAGGGTTGTTGGAAAGATCGGTGCGAAGTTGATGTCGAACGAACTCTGGGCCAAGATAATGAGACTATACCCGAGATCGGCGACAACGTCAATGTACGACCTCCAGCCACCTCCATTGCCGGACTTGCCGTATACAGCATAGGTCCTATTGAGCGCCAACGGGCCGTCTGAAGTAGGCACCTCAAACAGGTTTATTTCCCATCCAGGTCCGACGAGTTGCTGTCCATCCGGGAGCGCCAGGTCAGGCTGCAACAAGCGCCGGCGTTGTGCCAGTGTAATGAGAGGAAGCGGGTCTGGACGCAGCCAGATATCGTAGAGATATTTCGCGAGGTCATTAGCCGAGCTCTGCAACAAATAGTCAGTCATGATGTCCACATACGGACCAGTAATACTGCACATACCCACATGCCAGCTGCTGGATCATACCCAAGGCCTATGACTAGATCGGCCCAATTAGGACTACCCGGCACACCTATTTCGGGGAGCAGTTCGTCTGGTATAGATCCGAGGAATGTATGAGTCATATTAAGGGGCGACAGTATTTCCTGCATCATGAGGTCGTTCCAGGTCAAATCGGATTCTGTTATGTTGTTATAGTAGTTAGTGATTGCACCTGGGAATCTCGTTAGTTCTGTCTTGCACAAGTCATGCAAGTCAACTTACTGGCTAGGATCGAAATTCCAACATTCGAGTCTATCGATAATTAGTAAATAAGGCTGTCTAGGAAGGGTTGCAGACCAACATCCAGCACGTTTGCCAGGCGGATACATTAGATTTGTATTGGCTACACGTTCGATCATTCCCTCCGGAGTTGCCGCTGCCCATTTCTCACCAATCGTCATGGCGTTTGCTTTGTCTGTGCCAAGTACCACATTGAAGTCAGTGCTATATCCTTCCCTTGTTATTCCAGAGTTGTGGCTAGCAAGCATGCGTAAGGTAATGTCTCGACCACCATCATTCCAGTCTTTTTCTGGAAGCCGGAACTGGGGCAGTAAGAGGCGGACAGGGGTGTCGAGAGTCATCTCCAGCGCGACATTTTGAGATTTTGCTATGTTCTCCACTGCGAGGGCGGAGAAGACGGCAAAGTTCTTGGAAACTGAATTAACGCGGAAAATTGAGTCGCTGGTCACATCATTCGGCCCTGTGTGTGACTCCGTTTCGTTCATCTTAAGTCTACCGTTGTTGTATATAAAGACGCTTTCTGGTTTGGATGCATGGACCTAGTTGTAACCAGTTAATAGTCTAAAGATCCAATTACTTTGATGGACTTACAACTCCGAAGCTGAGCGCATCATTGGTGATGTTCTCAAATTGCTCATCTAAGTATTGATTGATTGATTCGAAAGCTGAAATGACTGCTGGATGTGCGAGGAGCCTTGGGTCGGAGAGTAGCTTCTGTGGAGCTTCTGGTACACAGGCTGCACAAGACGTCCAGATAAACGAGGCGGCCACAAGAGCCGAAAAAAGGTTAATCTCCATGCTTTTGAGTTTAGTTAGAGATGCCAAGCAGTTTACTGTCTTTTCACGGGATTTACCTTAAATAAACGAACCAATAATAGCTGGCCCAATAAATCCTATAAGAATGCTGACTAATTACTTTCTTCTCTCTCCGATAAGACTTCTAGCAAACCCATACTCTGTTCAGGGATATATTCATAAACAAGTTAGCCAAACCTGATGCCAAGAGAAGCTTGTCCAGCCTAGTAAATCCCCAAGCACAACCTGACTTAACACCTTCCATTTTGAGAATTTACACGACGGAATGGCCTTTCGACAGTCTGATAAGACCTGTTTGTATGGGTCAGCCAAGCGACATGGCCGAGATCGGAGAATCTTGATCATCGAGAAAGTCTGCCTTCATCCTTCGGTTGCTGCAAATGATTGAGCCAGAGCCCTCCATAGACGTTATATCCCCCCCCCAGCCCAATCCAACATCTCCAACTCAAGCGTCCTATCTTACAGGTCTTTCTGTTTATCCATCGCTTTGAAAATGAGGGCGCGCATTTGCTCCGCCTTCTTGCTGTCAAGAAATTCCAACACTTGCTTCACTTTGTCCCCGCTTTCATTCATTGTCAAAAGCCACATGTACTCTCCCTGAAATGTCCAGTCCTCTTCTGTCGATTTTGCTTTAATGCTCTCGAGAAACTCTGCCTCCGACTCTGCCCAAATCAAGACCTGTCTTTGCGAAGCATTCGGCCAAACTCGCTTGAAGCGCACCGGAAAGCTGCGCAGAAATCCTCGGAGGCTGGTAATATGTGCCGCATATTGCTCCCGGTTGAAGGGGCCAGGCAGGCTCAGAGAGGCGGGTGCAAAGGTGTGTTCGTAGTCGTCGGTTTGTATTGAAGTTATGGTATCTGGTTCCAACGTCGTAAAGACTTGCATATATGCTGTTGCCGTGTCGAGCAGCGTGGATTCCAAGGAAGTCATGGCGGAGATGGTGCTATCAGTAAAGATGGAATGATGCATCCAGTGAAGTTTTGATCAACGGACAATTGGAAGTGTCCGCATTCCCCGCATTCCTCAAAGAAATTAGCATAGAGTGCTAAGATCGGGGTCGAATTTGGGGAGGGGGCTTAATTCAGATTACTACCTCGTAGATTACAGCGAGTGCCGAATGGAGATGTCTATTCTCCACAGTACATTGCCTACAAGGAATTCTTGACGTACTTAAGGAGTTTATAGCTAATAAGCAGCTTAGTTCAGCGTTCTGTACTAAATTGCTGCGTGGTCTATTGGTTTTTGGCTGAGTCACTTGCCGAGCTGTTACCAGTACATATTCAAACAGCGCGCGACGGCCATCCAACGACTCCCACGGAAAACTATTACAATTATCGCCATCTCACATTTCCCAGTACACAAATCTCAACCCGTCATGGTATCCCTCACAAACGTGCCTGCCACTCTTCCAGAGGATAAAGTGCCCACCAAGCAAAACGTCAAGGACATCATCGCTGCATTTCTACCCCGGGAATGGTCTTCACAGGACGTGGAGACTTTGGCTGTTACATACAGCACGTCATTTACCAATCCGAGCTGCGTCGTGGAGCGTCCCCTTCCAGTCAATGTGTTTACCGAGCCACTCAAACTCTTTATCAAGTTCCACCGCGCCGCCGACTCAGGCATCCCAGCCTTTTCCCATCTCGTGCCCACGAAGCAAGAAGAGGCGCTTCTCACGCACGAATACGCACGGTCTGGGCTGGGGGCCAAAGTGTACGGGCTTTTTCAGACGGTGGACGGAACTATCGGCCGCGTTGACGAGTTCCTCGACGCACGAAACTTGGAGCCAGAGGATGTGGAGCAGGAAGGTCTCCGTGAGGAGCTAGCGAGGGGGCTGGCGACGTTTCATTCTCTAGAGATGGCCCTGCCATTGAAGCCAATCCAGGCTTACTACGAAGCCGTTGGCGGCGGTCTGCAAAGGTATTACAAATCGGAAAAGCTCAAAGCCATTGCAAGAGAGGGCGCGGTACCTATTGACGACCTCATCGACTATGACATTGCCTCGCGGCTAAAGACAATCCTCGCGAAACTACAGTCTGTCAACGCCAAGACGGGATGGTGCATTCACGACATTCAATCCATGAACATCCTCGTTAAGAATAATCCCACCGTCACTGGAAGAAAAATCACGCTTATCGACTTTGAATTCGTCTTTCAAAACTATCGCGCCTTTGACATTGGCGGACATTTCATGCAGAAGCTCTTCAAATGGTTCGACAAAGAGAGCAGGATTGCTCCGTGCCGGCCGTACTTGGACGAGGAGAAACGACACTTTTGCGACGCGTATGCCGCACAATGGAACGCGCAGACGGGCAACAGCGACACGGGCGCGCAGGTGTATGAGGAGGCCGAGCTGGGATACATGCTGGCGACGGCGTTTGATCTACACAATATGATGTGGTACATGGACATGACTGAGAATAAGGACCCGTTAGACCTGAAAGGTTTGAACAAGTTGTCTGAGGAGTTTAGAGGGCAGTATAAGAATCTCGGGCTCGAGGAGCATCAGTGAAGAGAACTGAGTTGCAGGACGTCACGCAGTAGGCCCCTTACTGTGTATAATCACAAAAGGCTTGATTTGGAAACAATTCTAGTTGTTACCTCAAGCGGATATGACACATATCCCACGAATAACCCCCAAAATTATCTACCCACTGTTGCAGTTTCGATGGTGAAGAGCCTCGAATCAAAGACCAGAAGGATCCTTGAAAAGAATAAAGAGTATAGAACAAAAGCCTGGATGTTGCAAACCATGTTTGGCGACTATTCCTTTAGCATCTTCAGAGTAGTTGGCCTCAAACACAAATGCTAGCCTCTCAGCAGCACAAACTGGCGATTAGGCTGATTGAGAACACAATGAATATGCCAGCCTTTCGCCTCGGCTTCATCTCCAGCGTCAAGATTCTTTTCTGCGGCATCAGCAAGATTAGGATGTCCGTGATGACTTTCAGAGAAGCTGTAGAGACAATGATTAGCCTAGGGTAGATACAAGCCCCGGACACCCAGCAATGGCTATGGCTTCGTGTGGTACGCATGCCACAGCAGAATCGATGATGCTCGCAACGCAGAGGTCCACATTACAAGCGTAGAAGGAGAGGGGATTGACACGATAGCGTGAAAACATGCGTACTCACGACGAATTGCGGTCTTGAGGAAGAAAAGTGACTCAGTGTAGCTGATAGTCAGGCTGACTGCCAGTAGCTATGCGTAAGTATTGTCAATGGATAGCTGCGGAATCGTATTGGAGCTAAAGGAGAGAGGCCTGCGGATAGCCTTGGTTCACCCAACTCCTGCGCCGTCTCGCGGGGGTTCGTCCAATATCCAAGCTGATGGCGTGTCAATCGAGCACCGAGATGCTGCAGGAGAGACGCCTCTGGTTTATGAGACAGCAGGGTAAGGTTGCCGATTTCAGCAAACTCCCCCGGGATTGTGAGAGTAGTTGGACAGAGAC
Organism: Stachybotrys elegans; assembly: GCA_020746835.1. NCBI lineage: Eukaryota > Fungi > Ascomycota > Sordariomycetes > Hypocreales > Stachybotryaceae > Stachybotrys > Stachybotrys elegans. Next base: position 82,822 of record JAGPNK010000028.1, on the reverse strand, counting down.
CCTGCACGTATTTGAAGCGATGAGAGCAGATCCTGAGGCCATGAGCGAGTTCTCCATGCACTAGCCACGAGATTTACCCTAAATTACCGCTATTATTGGCGTAGAAAGAGTCACTAAGAGGGTACCAAAAGATTAAACAGAAAGAGGCTCTATTGGCTTGAAAGGGGTTGGATCGAATGGTTTGGTGCGCTATGGATTATACGAATTGCATTATGTTACGATGGGTGATGACAAATGGTTAAACTTAAAACATCATAGAGAATATAATTCATCCGAGCATTACGGCTCACGTTTCTATTTGTCATCACAGCTACACTGTCTCTACCGCAACTTTGAGATAGTAGACGCCTGTTGCGGAATATGACGTGATAAGTGCGGCAATCTTTCGGGATTTTATGTAAATGTCCGCAACCTGCCGCAAACCTCCGTAGTTTGACTACCAATGGCGGGGCAGCGATTCCCAATGTGGATCGAATGTGGGCAGCGGTGCAGGTCGTTTATTCTGCCATTCTACCTCAACCGCTATTCTACGTCAATCACTTCGTCAGTGTTAGGATTTATGCATATGTAATCACTCCATTTCTAGCGGACGTCTGAGGTATGTCGTACCAAGATTAAAGCAAGCAGACCAAGTATATATGTGCTAGCATGGACCACGGACAAACTCAAGTCTGCGCTATTCCTACCAGATCTTCAACCATTGAAACTCCAGTTCATTTTACATCAGTCCAGACTTCAAAACTTCAAGCAATCATGTCTGTCTCCAAGGTCTTTGTCGTTGGAGGGACCGGTGCCCAGGGCATACCCGTCGTCCGCGGCCTCGTTTCCGACGGAAAATACGCTGTAAAGGTCCTGACCCGCGATGCCACATCCAACCGCGCCATCCAACTGCTCGCTCTGAGTTCCCGAGTCGAACTATTCCAGGGCACCCTTTCTTCCGAGGAGGATCTTCGCAAGGGCCTCGAAGGTTGCGATGGTATCTTCCTAAATATTGACGGCTTCACTGTCGGCGAGAAAGTGGAGATGTTCTGGACAATGAGGATCTATGAGCTCGCGGTGGAGCTCAAGGTCAAGCACTTTGTATTCGGCAACCTCGACTATGCCCTCCGTAAAGGTGGCTACAACCCCAAGTACCGATCGGGACACTATGACGCCAAGGGCAGAATGACAGACTGGCTGCTGGGGCAGCACAAGCTGAACAAAGGCAAGCACTTTTATCACATGACGGTCGCCATATTTACCACGGGCCCTTATATCGAGATGGCTATTTCCAACAGCACACCAATGACGCCCAGAATCGAAAAAGACGAAAACGAACAGGATGTTGTAGTGTGGCGGGTGCCTCTTACGGAGCACGGTGCTGTACCCCACGTCTACCTGGATGACTGCGCCCATTACGTTCGCTGGCTGTTTGACAATCCAGACCAAGATGGCATCGACCTCGAGGTAGCTGTTGATCATATCCACTATGCTGATCTGGCTGCAGCCTTTGAGAAGGTAACAGGATGCAAGGCCAAGTTTGTCGATGTGAGCTTCGAAGAGTACTGGGCAGAGGGACCAATGAAAACGGTGGCGAACGCACCAACAGGTCACCAGACAAGCGTCGACGAAGCGGGCGCCATGACCATCCGGGAGAACTTTACGGGATTCTGGAACATTTGGCGTGACTCGGGCTACAACAAGGGGGTCATTCAGCGCGACTATGCGCTTTTGGACAAAATTCACCCGCAGAGGATCCGGAGTGTCGAGCAGTACTTTCGATTGGCGGACGAAAAGTTCAGGGCTGAGGGGTCGAGTCTGTTGGGACATATCAAAGCGGCGAAGCTGATCCTGAAGCTCCACGAGGATGGCCAGCGGCGTCTTGGATAGATATTTTTGCTTTGATAGAGAGGGTGGGGGTTTGAAAGGAAACAAGAGTGTTGATATTCAAGTAAAGACAAGTTAGATGAAGCTTTTTGTCGCGAAGAGAGGGCTACTTTCTATTGCAAGGAGTGTAGTAATAGGAATGGCAACAGAGGATGAATATATCTCAATTGAACCCAGTCAAGTCTGCGAAAATAGCATACCTCTTGCTATTTTCGGAATAGAAATGTAACTCAGTATACACCCCCTTGATGTAATCGTCACGTCAAATAAATAGACAACAACGTGCGTTATAGCCATCATGTCAATGACCAAGTCGGGTGTCAACCTGGACCTAGACCTCCACATGCTTGATCTCTGTGCCAAAGTTTTTAATGCCACTGGCCACTTGGTTGGCAACGTTGTTAATAATGAGTACCACCTGAGATGTGTGGGTGAGATGAGGCAGGTGGCCAGAGTTCAATTCGTAGGTCTCAACATCGTATCCTGCGCCTCTCATAAAGTATACGTTAGAAACCTGGAAGTGGAATGGCGGAGCAATATCCTTTCGAGTGTAGATGAAGGTGACCGGAATGTCTCTCCAGGCACACCGGGTGACCGGCTGCCAGAACGCCTTGCTATTGCATGGAACGAGTGTGGACATATAGTCTTGCACTTCCTCATCTGTCGCAGAGTTCTGTTCCATTACGCCTTCTGAATTGGTAAGAAGGCTCGCTTTCCAGTCCCTGCAAGAGCATATGCCATCCTCAGTGAAGTCGTAGGCTGATTCATACGCTGCCCCTTCCCCAAACTCCGAGATCTTGTCAAAGATAGATAACCCCTCTGACAAACCATGGGCAGCCATATAGACCAATCGGCAGACACCGCCTCGAAGACCCTTGGCAGCACGGGCGTCGACTCTGATTGTATGAGATATTAGCTGTGTGCCATGTCATTTATTTCCCATTGAGGGGCGGGGCAGATTCTTACCCGAGCCCATGAAGCCCTTGAGTGCCGGGCAAGCCTCCATAAGAGTGCATCACAGCAATGATCTTATGGCCATGATCAGCAAGCTTTTCAGCTCGCTCACGGACGCACTCAGCATCGCTCAACATATCACCATCAGGCGGCCGAGAACCGTTCATGGTAGGTAGAAGGGGGGTATGGACCTCGAAGCCAGCTGACTCGAGTGCCCTGGTAAGTTTGCGGTACGTCTCTGGGACATGCCAAGCACCCGCCACGATGAGGACCACAGGTTTGGTATCCATCGTTGGGAGAGATGAAAACACAGATGAAGGATAAAACAAGCAGAATTGTGATAAGACGGCGTTGAACTATGAGCAGAGATTGAAGATTTGCTGTGGGGTAGCTCGCTGATGAGACGGGTTGAAAACCCCATGGCCCTTTAGTATGGACAAGTAAGTGTTGGTTGAGTGAATGATAGGGGGTCTGACATGGCGGGTCCAGTCATTGGCAGACTGAATTCCAACGCATACCTCGTATAGTGAATGCTAGGGCTGATGAGAAGAACCAACAGGTTATATTCGTCAAGTATGGTAACACCATTGTGCAAATCTTGGTCCACAATCTTCCGGACACGCCGTTATATGACAGCACCTTTGTGTAGCATTGATAAGCATGCATGAAATTTGTCTTGGCTGATGTGAATAACCAACAGGTTACATTCGCCAGGTACAAGACTATCAGTACAGGTGTGAGTCCGCAAAAAATCCAGACTCAGCTTAGCACAGCAGTGCCATTAACTGCCTGCAGTCCTCGGACTTTGATGTAGCGGTGAAATGCGTACAACTTCGACGCAGTTTGTAGTCATAATTTAATGACCCGTTTATGCAGCCCATATCTCCCATCCAGTGAACATCTCTCACTGAGCCACCAAAGGACTCAACCAACAGGGTCGCCGTGTTGGTCGACCAATGTGTACTTCAAGCCTTGCCCCCCCAGTACCCACACGCCACCAAGCCCACCTAAGGACCCTCGTTGCTGCCAATGGGGGCAACACGTCCATGTATGTCATCCAAAAGTTCCATGGCCGAAAGATGTTTAGGCCGGACGAGACGGTACGTAAAGCCAGGGTACAGATGACAACAGATGTCCCCCCCTATCACGACTCGTGTCCCAGGACCAACTCCCCAAGAGGCAAGGCAAACGAAAGCCCAGACTAACAGCGGGGCTGTGGTTGGCCAACGCGCTGCTGCATCGCTAGGCTTGGGAGGTATCGTATTCTGACCCCGGAAGAGAGCGACCGGCTGGTCAGCCATGCCCTGTGATTGCACAGCCGAGGACACTACTGCCGCAATGCTGCCTACCCAGTTGGTCATGTCGTTAATAAGGGCTGCAAGGGGAGCTTCTGTGACAACCTCAAGCGCTCTGAAGCTAAAGAAGAAAATCACATGCATTGATACCGTTCCGAGTCGCCCAGCTCAGGTCGACCATGTGGAGATCGTTACACAGGAAGCCGAGCAGCATGAGTGCCAAGCACTGTAGCGTACCATCTCGACCGATGACTGGAAAACATTTTGGGAGCGCAATGTGAATGGTGAGTGCCTGCAACTGATCAGGCCACAACTAGCCGAAGATTGAGTATGCAGCACGAAAAGGCGACTTCCTAGACAATAGGCACAGCCACCGACAAACATATGCTAAGAGAAAGTGCGCCTCATCTCAGTACGTTCCTAGGCCGATACCCAACCCCCCCCCCCCCCACCAAGGCAATACCATCCATAGCATTTGCATTGTCAAGTCCGATACCCCCTACGCAAGTTTTATGGAAATCTCTGGTTGGATGGAAATCGTCCTATCATTCGAACTCGGCGTGTACTGTTGTGTTGTCACTCTTTCTGAATCGATATAGAGTTTGACCTATTTTGCTAAACCCTAGGTATCCCCATATAATGTCACACACTCGTAATAAAGATTGGTTCATTATTGTAGCACATCATGCCACCCTCGTATTGTACTAATCGAGATATCGCGCCACCCGAAGCCTGGCGACTGTACGTACATGTAAAGGAGGGCATTTCGTGACATGGCCTCACCAATACAAAGTTGTACATAGAACATCAATTTACCAAGACACTGTGCAAGCGTGACGAAGAAGATGGCGTTGAATTTAATCCACGTGACTCGCCAGCACAAGGCATACAAATAGAGTGCGCCATATCTCGGTTGCTTAGGAAGGTTTTGGTCTCCAAGAAGGGGGGCCAACTGAGTTTGCTTGCACTCCCATTCGCTCGAAGGCGCATATCTTAATGCTGTCCATTATTCTCAGAAAATTCGATACCACGCTTTGATAGGTTTTGGAAAGTCATTTAAGCCTGGTCCCCTCGCGCGTTGGCGATGGCTTCCCAAAGCCATATTAGGGAAGCGACAGAAGGAATTTCGACGCTTCCAGAAGTGCTTCCAGGGTCGGCTCCTGAGGTAGTATGGCGAAGTCCACCAGTCATTTACCCGTTTCAACCTGAGCCCAGTAGTGGCACGGCAAGACAAGGCAAAACGTGGTTGGGCCGCCCAAAGTTATGGGTAACTTCTTTCATCCTTACGTTGGTCCTTCTCGTTGCAGTAGCAGGCACATTTGCCGGTGTCTTGGTAAGCAGGAACAAAGCAGAGTCCTCGTATGCTCCCGACGCCCCTTGGATCTGTTCACCGCTTCATGTTGACGTACCCTGAAGGACTCCAACCGCAGCGACACCGACTAACTCAGCCATTTCATCTGTCTGTCGAGGTACAATCTGCCCTGCAATGCTTGCTACAACACCAGGAAAGTCAGAATCAGAGACGCTCTTCTTTGCATTGGGCCAAGATAACGAGATCTTGGTCCGCACTTGGGACGACAACTCCTGGCAAGACCAGTGGACTAGCCTTGGAGGTCCATTCGTTAGCCAGCCGGCCGCGGTGAAAGTAAACGACCAAATCAACGTCCTTGCTGTTAATGTTAGCAGCAGGGACCTGATGAACAGGGTCGCGAGGAACGGCATTTGGGAATCAACATGGTCCAATTTAGGCGGCTATTGTACGAGCCCTCCAACAGCTTGCTCCCGTGAGTCAGGGTTATTCGATGTCTTCGTTAAGGACGGTGGCAATGCGCTATCCGGGATGGTTTGGACTGATCCGGGTGGCTGGTCAGACTGGATTTACCACGGTAGCATGATCTTGAGCTCCCCTGTGGTATCATGCGCGGGAGAAAACCGGCTGGATGTGTTGTTTTATGGCACCGACCCGCCGTTTGGGCTGTGCGTCGAACGTTGGAACAGCGAGAAAGGTTGGCTGGACTGGGATTGCATCAAAGGATCGTACTTCATAGGCGATCCCTGTGTTCTCTCAATTGGCTCTGACAGGACCGACGTCTTCGCAATTGGATCATATGGGAAGATGTACCATACAACATGGACAGCTTCGACAGGATGGGCTGATGTCGGCAACCTTGAGGGCTCGTTCGAGTCAGTTCCTTATGCTTTCGCTACTGGGTCCTCAAGGATAGACGTCCTCGCAGTCGGCACTGATGATCGCTTGAAGCACAAGGCGATGATAAACTCGACATGGGACACAGGCTGGGATGACCTGGGAGGGAGCTTCAACAGTGCACCTGTAGCCGTGGTGACGAATACAGGAAGGGTTGGAGTTTACGGGATAGCCTTGAACGGAAGTATATTCCACGCAACTTGGACCATTGGCGAAGGTTTCGGCTGGAGCGATGGGACTAACTGGGAGTTTGATGGAGGAGCAATGGCTACAAGGGCGCAAAGTGGGTGGTACTAGGAATATTGCCTCCGTTTTTATTATATCTTTTCATACCCTGGGCAGTACCAAATATGCAATATACTAGTATACTCCCTACCCTTCTTTCTTAGTAAATAGGATATTCTAATAATCTAATATTGGTCATTATATAAAACCATTTACCAGACGACCATGGGAATAGCTTGATTAGGCCAGCAATGGTGAACTCCTACGAAACATTAACTTCATCCCTCCTACTTGATGAGCGAGCTTCCAACTCAATTCCATCTCGGACAGCTGGAGATTGTGAGGTGGCTTGAGGCTTGTCCCTAGTGTGTGAGAACAGTGCCGTGGATTCAGTGCTGTCACTTATACCCGAGAAGCGTGCTATACCCTCGGGCTCGCCACTGCTGCTTGAAGGATGTGGCACAGTAGCTGATTCATCCCTGGTATCAGGACAGTCAAACTCTTGTACAGCTGCAGTATCGCATCTTTTGGTAATAGTATCACTTCCATCCCCTGTATTCTTTCGTGCGAAGTTCGCAAGGTAGGGCACGTCGTTCTCGTCCGATTTGAGAACCGCCATCTGGATGTTGGCCTTTAAAACAGGTATATCCCATAAGTCGTGTTGCCAGCACTCGTCGCGAGTTTCAGTGTGTGCTTGTCGCTGTAGATGAAGTACATGGTTTGCGCGCCACTCAAAGACAGGGTAACCATTTGACTTTGATGCGGATTTCTTAACCATGCGTGATACGATGAACTACGAGACACAGAGGATAGTATAATCAAGAAGCCGCCGATGTATAAAAACAGTAACCCAAACATATTAAATGAAGTGTAGGCTGTGCTCCTAATTTTCTGTGCAGTTTGGTCAGCCGTCGGTTGGTTCATTGTAGGAAGATAGTACCTGAGAGTGTCAGTACTGCTACGAGTCATTTGCTTCGGCTTTCATGATGTATGCTTCCAGCCCAGGAGAGTCCCTGATGGCAGGTCCCGCAGCGGTTTATAACTGTCTCCTTGAAGTCTTTATGTATCCCATCAGGGCAAGCGAGCAAGAAATCCCACATTATCGTCAGAGGGGCTTCCTTGAAGTCGCTGGTCTGTATCCCATTGAGGCAAACGAGCAGAAAAGCTCACAGTGATGATATAATATAATTGAACAGAAACCTTAGCCTTAACTCCCTTGGGGAACATGTGGTGACGTAGGGGAAAGGGGCAAGCAAAGGGGGAGCCGGGCAAGAGGAGACCAAGACAAGCCGCCAAGCCGCCTCTTGCAGCGCCACCCCCAAACTCATATGAGGTGTACCAATCAGCATCTGTGCTTCCCTTGAGCTTACATTCGGGCATGTGCTCCAGCTTACCTCCGCTAAAGCCGCTTAGGTCCGGACGAAGGCGGACAATTTAATACTCCTCGCATAGAGTACATTCTCTGCGGATAAACGTAAGGTGATGAGCTTGCGAACGAGAACGAGATGTGGGGTCAGCATATAAAAAGACAACTGTAAGCCCTGCCAAAATAAAACACCCTACAGACTGGTGACTATTCCTATCAAGCTCAAGAAGTGAGTCATTATTCTTTGCCTAATTTGTTTGGTATATCATCGACTGGGCGATACCTCACGTCCAAACACATTTCTTCAGATATCTCATAACCTGAAAGCAACCTCTGACAGTCAGAGATCAGAAGAATCCAACCCTTAATCTATCAGCGAATCTCAAAATGGCTCCCATCACTGGACAATCTGTCCTTGTTATCGGCGGCTCGTCTGGCATGGGCTTCGCTGTGGCGAAACTTGCGCTGGCCGATAAGTTGCGAGTGACAATCGCATCCTCCTCGGAGTCCAGGGTCCAGGACGCGGTCGAGAGGCTGAAGGCTGCTACCCCGGGCGGCGAGGTAGCAGGGATTGCCGGAGACCTGGCAGGCGAAGACCCTGAGGCAGAGCTTGAAAAGATTTTCAAGGCCGCTACAAAGGATGGTCTCCTCGATCATGTCGTCTATACGGCTGGTAGAGCCCAGGGAAAACCGGTGTCTGAAGTGGATCTGGCCTCATCCATCCAAATGGCACGAATGCCCGTCTTCGTCCCGTTTCTCATTGCGAAGCTGGCGCCGAAATATTTGAACCCTGGCTACACGTCGTCCATCACCTTCACCTCAGGCCAAGTCGCCGAGAAACCTGTTCCCGGTTACTCCGTCATGGCGGCCTTGGTCTCGGCATCCCACGCACTCACCCGAAACTTGGCTCTGGACCTGGCTCCCAGGAGAGTCAATGTTGTTGCGCCCGGCCCCACAGAGACAGAGCTTTGGGGCGAACATGCAAGTTTCTTTCGTGAAATGGCAGTCAAGCAGTCGCCCCTAGGAAAGCCGGGAGCACCTTCTGATGTAGCCGAGGCTTACATCTATCTCATGAAGAACCAAGACGCCACAGGTTCCATTGTTAGCACCAACGGTGGCGTCGTGCTGAAATAAGGGACCAAGTGCATGCTGCTTAAGAAACATGTCTTTTATAGGAGGTGCGGTACTTGGATATAGAAATGAATAGCATTATGCGCCATTCTCTAGATTATACTCGTAAAGACGTCATGGTCCCGCTGAGATAAAGAGTCTCGTGCACCCTCTTCATTATACAGCCTAAGACCTTGTGCAAGTGCTTCCATCTCATTTCAGTATCGATAAGTTAGCAAGATGACCGGCAATGATAATCGAAGCCCCTCATCACCACCACAGGCTCCCAACGGGCCGAGCCGGCAGGGTCCAGGAGGGTTACTTATATATACGTCTTGTTGGAGTTGCAGCAATGTTGATTCGGGTACAAATCTGTCAAGGCCTCGCCTGTCAAGAATGCCGCCGTCGGCAGCTGAGGTGTGATAGGCAAATGCCTTGCAGTAGCTGCGTTGACATCGGAGCCGAGTGCCAAGTTGACCATGCCCGCAATCGGCGAGGGCCAAAGAAAGGACATATCCGGGAGATGAGGTCTCGACTTGGTGAGCGCCACGACGCCTTGTGGTCGCACATGACTGACAAAGCCCATTAGCCGCCTTGGAACGTCGTGCAGCAGGGAACGATGAAGCTTTGGGCCAAGACGTCGCAGATGCCGATCCCACCATAGACCCAGCTCTAACGGATTCCGCGCCAGCTCCGCCAAGCCCGACCGCACACATCATTGATACTACGACGGCAGCCTCGCTTGATCATCTTTCACTTTCAATGTTTCCATAGACCTCCCCCTGGATTCGAACGTGACCAAACTGCCAGAGGGCGGCTTGCTACTACCAGCTTTAACCCGTGCAGACCTGTATATCCCCTGTTATGTTTCTCCCCCGGCGCGCCTTCTGACAGTTATTGTAGAAACCAGCTCTTCTTTGACCGTGCGTATACTCTGAGTCCTTTACTATAGCAATCCAAGTTCCTGGCATGGGCAAAGTCGCCATGGCCTTCAACATCTCATGCGTGTCTACAATACGCTGTTTGGGCCGTGGCCGCATCTTTCTCGCCTCAGTTTCTCTCCTTGAGAGATGAGCTCTACCACCACACCCGCCAGTTATTGGCGAAGCTGGAGACGCAAGACGACAAGGTTGAGCAGCAGTTTTATATAGAACAGACGCAGGCTCTCCTCCTCATGTCTAGTTTTGAGCTGAAGCAGGATGACTTTGACCGGGCCTGGGTGAGCGCGGGCCGGGCATTTCGACTTATACAGGTCATGAAATTGAACGAGGTTGATTGCCAAGCAACAACGCAAGGCGGCCCCTCTATGTTCTCGCAAGATGAGGAATGGACCGTCACCGAGGAGAAAAGACGGACATTTTGGGCGGCCTACTTTCTCGACATCTTCCTCAGCAGCATACGCCACCATTCATTGACCTTTACCGAGCAAGCCGTGCGTACTCTAGGTGGCCAGTCTCATACGGAAAGGTTCAGGGTCATGCTAATCATTACCAAAGATCTGTACCAAGCTCCCCTCACCTGAGGCCGCATTCCAGCGGGGGGACCCCGTTTCCACAAGGTTCCTTCCCGAAGTCATGGAGTCGACCGACAACGAGCTCCTGGGCACGGGATTGGAAAGCATCTTTGTAAGCACGCTATGGGGTAGATTTTTGTCACACCGTCAAGAGTTCATTTTCCAGCAACAATTAGGTGCCGTCTCTATTCACGATCGGCGTCGACATGACTACCTACAAGGCATCGCCACGCAAAGAGCAGAGCTCTTCGCAAAGGGCATTACAGTGGCAAACCTGAAAGGTGACCTTGCGCTTCTCCTTGCTGTCTTGCTGGTGGAGGTCATCTTGCTTCACCTTCACCAAATGACCGAAACAATGTTGCGTGGTTCAAGCGTGAGCCACGAAGACACAGAGAGATCCAACGAGAGAGCATCAGCAGCCGCTAGGCGCATACTAGATATATCCAAACACCTACTGGATGTGTCTCCTTGGCGGGTATTAAGACTAGTCACGATCTCTATGGTGTTGGGGCTAACAAACTCCGCGTGTAGGTCCATACATTTACTCCGACTCTGCCATTCTCATGCGCCAATTTCTTCGCCAATTGTTTCCCCGGCGGCTACCAGGCGGAGTTGATGGATATTGTGATGGTACTTAGGGGTCTGGCGGACATGAGTCCATTTGCAAAAGGTTACTTGGACCGGCTAGAGACTGATCTGTCCATGGGCACATACTCCATCATGGATCAATTCATGTCATTCTCATAGACTTGCGGCGTTAGAAATTTATGGTAATGATGAACGATTGCATATTATGAGCGCCATATCAAGCATGAAATCAGTCACCTTAACCACTACTCTACGTCGAAGTTTCTCTCCTACGATCCGTATGCGCCGGTAACATTTGCACACTACCGTTGCTCGGGGCCGTCCCCATATTGTGTGCCAGTTTACACGATCCTTCAATATGCAGAACAAACAATATGATGGCGGAAATCCAGACAAGACCAAAGCTCTCTCTCACTCCAAGCATACTTAAGCAGAAGTATTTGTAGAATTAACCAGGCTGCTCAAGGTATGTAGAAGCATGACTAGTGGATTGCAAATTAACGTCGGCCGAGACGATTTAACCATGAGCTGGGTAATGATGATGTCGCTAACATTAAGACATCCAGTATAAAGCCCTATCTAGCAAGAATCTGGGTGAGACCCTGCAGCACAGGTGGACATAAACTATGGTTTTATCATCGAGCTACGTTGTACGTTGCTGTTGCATTGAGGCGAGTGGCGACTTGCTGACAAGCTTAGGTTATTGAATACCCCCGCCAACGGAGTAAAAGATTCTCCACGAAAGCACAAAGAACCATGACATGGATTGCAATTTGACACGACTTTATGGGGCAACAGGATTGGAAGGCGGTAAGACTTGAATCTCGCTTAGATGAGTGGCATGGTAGCTGTCCCTATTATCTTATATTTTGACTGCGTATGCTGTCTTCTCTGCTACACCCAGGACGGGCTCTGCAAAGTCACACTGATTTCTCGTCGGTAGCCACATCTTACTGTTCCTCCTAAAATGGCGAGTGAGCGGTCAGCTCTGCTGCCACCGGTGGCAGATGGCAACCAGGTGGACTGGGATGGAGAAGACGACACGACGAACCCTTTGAACTGGCCATCGGCGAAGAAATGGAGCCACGTGGTCATTGTATCACTACTGACTTTCCTGGTGTAAGTAACAGTTCCCAGTTCTTGTCGACGCGTGCAGGCTGATACCACGACAGGCCACTTAGTGCTACTATGTTCGCACCGGCAATTGAGTCGGCAGGAAGGGATATTGGAGCTCAGAACGGCACCATGATCTCTCGCTTACTCACCATTTATGTCCTTGGTTGGACCATGGGGCCTCTTACCATGGCTCCTCTTTCGGAAATACATGGCCGCTGGGCTACATACATCTACAGCAATTTGCTTTACATTGTCTTTACAGTCGCATGCGCCGTATCGCCGAACCTTGGATTTCTGCTGCTGTTCCACTTTTTAGCAGGCGTTGTTGGCTCTGCTCCCTTGTCGCTTGGGGGTGGCACCATCTCTGACCTGATCCCAGTCCAGGAAAGGGGGTTTGCTCTCTCGCCGTATATGCTTGGCCCGGTTCTAGGTCCTTCTATCGGTCCACTCTTGGGCGGCTTCTTGACGGAAAGGTGGTCCTGGCGGATTGTCTTCTGGGTTCTGGCAGCACTTGTAAGTTCCTCCTTTGTGCTCTTGAGCACCGGCTGATTGCTTCCAGTCTTCGGGGGTGACAGTAGCCCAAATTGCCTTTACGAGCGAAACGTTTGCAGTGACGATACTTGAAACAAAGGCCAGCAAGCTCCGGATAGAGATGAACAACCCTAAATTTCGCTCAATACTCGAAAATGGCCTTCATCGGAAACAGATCTGGATGCGTGCTCTTGTCCGCCCGGCAAAGTTGGCACTGCTTTCACCAATCAACATGTGGATATCCCTTGTCTCTGCGTATTTTAATGGAGCGCTATTTCTCCTTCTTGCTACATTCCCCATCGTCCTTACTACCGAGTACGGATTCACAACACGCTCAGTCGGCCTAGCCTTCGTTGGATTTGGCCTTGGTAACATTGCTGGGTTGGTCGCCTTCAGTACGACGAGTGATCGTTTTATCAAATCTCGGATGAAGAAGGGGACCCTAGAGGCCGAGGATCGTCTCGTGCCTGTAATAGTTGCCTGTCCACTGCTCGCCGTGGGCTTCTTCTGGTACGGATGGAGCGCCGAGATGCATGCGCACTGGGTGGTGCCCATCATTGGTTCGGCGCTGATCGGAATGGGCAACGTTCTATTTTCTCAGCCATCATTGGCCATCTCATCGATTCATTCACGTCTCATGCAGCCTCGGCTATCGCGGCCAACATTGTCATACGATCCATCGGAGGGACCCTGTTGCCCTTGGCGGGGAGGCCACTGTATCGAGCTCTTCACTGGGGTTGGGGAAGCTCGGTATTGGGCCTACTGCCATTGCTCTTTACACCATTCATGACTCTACTTTATGTTTACGGGAAATCGATTCGCGACCGATTTCCTGTCTTGCTTTGAGCCCAGCACAGCGCGTAGGAAAGGTTGAGATAACGTGGGATTTCCTGTTAGTGTGCCCCAATGGGACAATGATCAGCGACTCTGAGGAGACCCCCTCTGATAATATTAAGTCAATAGATGATAATTGGCAAGAAAATGAGTTTTGACAAAAGCTTGAGACTTGTGGCGGTGGTGATGACGGTTGAACAGGAATGTTAGGCCTTTGATGAGTGGGAGTGGCTGGCCAATCGATTATCCTACCCTATTCCAGATATGGGCGGACTTGCTCCTCGCTCCAATCCCAGAATCTCCTTGTACCGCCTGATCCACCCTCGGACTCAGTCTTAGTCGCATTGGTCAAATCCTGTCGAATAGGGTATACTCGACCGAATGGAATAACTAGACGTGTCAACCAACTATCAGTGTCATCAACCTTGAGCACTTACCCCAGCACCCTGTGTTGGAGAGCGAGATATCAGGAGACAGAGCTGCGTAAAGCTCGGTGTAGGCTCCGTTCACCGGCGGATACATGATCAGCTTTGTCACAGCCCGCATCATAAGCCCCTGGTCTCGATAGAGCTCGGATTGCAAGTTGCCTGGGTTGGCGGCGACGCTTACAACCCCGTGTGCTTTGTAACGCAGCGCGTATTCGGCGTTGTGAGCCCAGTTTCCCACCTTGCTGTACCAGTATCTTTCATTGCCAGACTTCTTGGCCAAGCTTTCGATCTTCATCATCTCGGCCGTCGCTCCAACGTTTTTGACGGCGAACATCTCAGAAGCAGAGGACCCAAGCCACACAACTCGCACTTTGTTGGCTGGTTCACTACAACGGTTAGCACTGGATGTTATTCGGGTAAACAGAACGTACACTTGCGCCGTCGCGATTAATGTAGGTGTGAGGAGCCTGGTCAGTAAGTAGGGTCCCAGCACATTAACCCCAACATGCTGTTCGAAACCCTGAGGTGTGGTCACTAATTTCTTCTCTGAAGACATAATTCCGGCGTTATTAACAAGGACGTGAAGTTTCTTTTCCTGGGAAAGGAAGCTATCGACCGTTGCTTTGATGGAACTCAGGTCGCCAAGGTCGAGTTGGATGAACACTAGACTACCACGCGAGGCCGGTAAAGCTTGGGTGATTTCCGCGATGGCCTTGTTGGTCTTTTCCTCCGAGCGCGCCATCATATAGACCTTAGCATTCTTGGAGTAGAGGATGCGGGTAAGTTCTTTGCCTGTTTCGAGTAAGTTTTGATCCATTATCCTACCACGCCTTGATCATACCAACGCCTGCACTTGCGCCAGTGACAGCGAATACATAATCCTTGAGATCTGGAACATCTTTTTCGGTAAATGCCGGATGAGGTGGGAAGGCCTGTGTTAGCGAACTCGTGATTGACATGCTGACAGAACCAATGACGGTATGTAAAAGACGGAGTGTACCGTGAATAATGAATGACTTGAGCACCGTACCGCCTGGTCTCGCTCTCAATTTAAGGATTCTGACGTACAGCGCATGGGAGTGCGGTGGAGTGGGCGGTGGAGTAAGGCGGTGGAGTAAAGCGGCGGGAAGGGCGGTCGAATTGGCCCGACAATGGTGCCCTGGATACTGACAGCGCGGGACTAGACGGCGGAGTTAGTGGCGGGCGGTCGAATCCTCCGCCGCCAGCAGGCCGAGTAGCTCAGGCCATGAGCTGTATCCCTCGGCACCCCATCGTAGAACAGATCGCGTTTCTGCTCCCAAGCCAATCGCTATGCAGGTTAGGTTAGATATGTCGTGGCTTGACCATTCGGATCTGCATCATCTGACCCCAGCCGCTCAACTTTAAAACAGATTTGCACGATTCTACTCAACATCAGAAGAGTTGGGCTCATATTGTCCGCCCAATAGCTCGAACAGGAGGGATCGGGCTCTGTAAGACGAGAAGTCTTTCGATGGCGAGGCCGGGTTGTAAGGGTGAGCAGCAGTCGCTTAGCATCTCCAGTGTAGTGGTAGTTGTCTGCGAAAAAGAGGCCTCTTTCTGGAAGGATTTTTGACATACATTCCGCTACCCAGTGTCTGGCATGAGGTGCTGCACTTGGCCAGAATCAACTATCGTCCTCGAATCGAAAATGTCCCAGTCATCCCTCTCTCCGACAGCAATATCTTGAAAGGATTGGTGCGTTTTGGGGCGGGGTGGTGTCATTGATGCGCTTGGCGTGAGGTGGATGAGGGGCTTGAAGCTGACTTGCAGGCCGCTATGAACCAATGACAAATGCAATGCGAACAATCTCTTCGCCACAGGCCTTTGGTTCCGGGTGCTACATGACCGGGGTTCTAGGTAAGATCTTGTACTTCATTCAACAGTTTCACAGTGACATTTACAGCTCTCGCACACTTCCGCCAGTGTTTAAGATTGTGTGGGGCGTAGAAATTGTGGTCCTCTTTCGTCAACCAGTTGAGAGAAATAAAAAGATTTGTCTTCCCCCGCTTTCTCCTATCACTTTCAATCATCACTCGCTGCTGATACTGCCTGCAGTCATGTCGCATGAAACATGGAGGGCCCTTGAAGAGCCGGCAACGTCTTTGGCAGCACGGGGCCTGGTCATTGTTGCCGTATCATGGGCGATGTTTAAGTTCTTGGAGGCATTGTACAATGTTTCGCCGCTTCACCCACTCAGCCATGTGCCTGGTCCGAAACTTGCGGCAGCAACATACCTGCCCGAGTTTTACCACGATGTTATCCTGGTTGGCCGCTATACCCATGCCATCCAGAAAATGCACGAACAATACGGTAAGCCATGCCACTTGATGGTGATGATGACATCATGGCGGTACCCTTTTGTGACATTGTACGCTGATGATGCTGATACATTTGTAGGTCCCATTGTTCGCATCAACCCAAATGAGACCCATTGCGCCGACATGGCATTCTCTGATGAGATTTACGCCCTTGGTGGACGGAAACGCGACAAGCCCATTCACCAAGTACGCGGTACTTCAGTCGGGGTCAGTGGTTTCAGCACTGTTGACCATGACCTCCACCGCATCAGACGAGGACCTGTTGCCAAATTCTTTTCGCGGGGCATGGTCTCACGGCTGGAAGACGAGATCCAAGAACTGGCGCAAAAGCTATGCGACAAGCTTTTGGCGAGTGGTGGCCACCCTTTTGACATTGCCCACGCGTACAGTTGTTTCACATCTGACGCCATCTCAAGCTACAGTTTTGGTGAAGCCTTTGGGTTCCTGTCACGAGATGGCTGGCAACCCAACTACCGTGAAGCGACTCTTGCAGTACTCAAGCCCGTATTCCTCTTCCGCTTCTTCCCTTTTCTAGCTGCCAGCACCAAGTTGGGCAAGTATATTATCGACTACCTGCCTGCAGACGCTGCGCTCATGATCCGGACGCTGCAAATCGATATCCCTTCACGCGTACGAAAGACCAAGGCAGACATTGACGCCAATATCGTCCATCACCGGCCAACTGTTTTTGTGGATTTGCTACAGTCCGAACTTGATGAAAGCGAAAAGGGGGTAGATCGTCTTACCTTTGAGGCCGTTGCTGTTCTCGGCGCTGGAACTGAAACAACCAGTTGGGCCCTGGCTGTGATAACCTACTACCTCTTGTCACAGCCCGATACCTTTGCTAAATTGGAAGCTGAATTGAAGCAGGCTGTTGAGGATCCTCGCCATCTACCTTCTTGGACAACGCTTGAACAGCTCCCGTACCTTGGAGCTGTTATCCAAGAGGGTCTGCGTCTATCATATGGCGTTTCCAGTCGGACAGCCCGCGTACCCACAGAGGAGGACCTCGTTTACTCTGGAGAGTTTAACAAGAAGCCTGTCCATCTCGTGCTACCTCGTGGCTATGCTATCGGCATGTCAGCAGCCATCTCACATCACGACGAGGTCGCCTTTCCAAACTCGTTTGCGTTCATCCCAGAACGATGGCTAGACAACAGGCTCAAAACTGAGAGGTCTATGATTGCATTCTCCAAGGGCAGTCGGGGATGTCTTGGCAAGAAGTATGACCTCGTTTCCAACATGATCCGTGAAAGTATGCTGACGACATAGCCTCGCACTATGTGAGTTGCATGTTTCACTCACAGCTCTGGTTTTACGGGTGATGCCTCGTATGCGCCTCTACAAGACGACAGAGCGAGACGTTCGCTACGACCACGATATGTTTGTTCCTGTTGCGGAGCAAGGGAGTAAAGGAGTACGGGTTATTATATCATAGGTATTGACCAATGTAAGATTCTGCCGCTGTATATACGAACCTTTCGATTAATGATACTTCAACCTCATACTGTTTACGTGCCTCCCATATTATGATAGCCAATTCGAATATCCTGCTCTTGAGGAACGGAAACACTCTCTAATGAATGAATAGGTACCGCCCCCGAGGAATACTCATCCATTGAAAGACCCCCCTAACCTTGTTAATGACCTTGAATGCTGTTTCGGTCTTGTCATATATTTTATCCTCCGGTTCGGCCTCTACTTTCTCGAGTATCCAGCAGATTCTTCTGTTCCTGAGTTGATGTCTAGGAAGGGTTTCCGACGAGATTTTGGATGTAACAGCCACGAAACATGGGCCGTCAACATCGAAGAATGATACGAGGCTGATACAGCGTTTGGCTTCACTCTCGTCAGACCAGTCTTAATAAGAGCCAATTTCTGTGAGAGTTAGTAGCTCGCGCAGATCCATTATGGGATCTGGAGCAGAACCAGATGCCTCGTTGAAGAAGACCGCCATCTTATGCAATGTCTTGTTGCGCGCGATCTGTCGATGCTCGATAGGATTTGAAACATCTAGTATTTGGAGGAACCAGACACCGAAGGGTGAATCTCCTGAGCAGTAGAGAAGAGCTTGGAGGAAAAGCCGATAAACTCCACAACGTTGCTCGCAAGCGCGCGCGCGGCGAACGCCTCCATCGTGGAGGCTAATCAAATAGCAGCAGATGAGCAGAGGGAGGACGGAAGAAGACATCAGTCTGCGCCGAGCACATCCTGATATGCAATATAACATCGCGTGCCCAATGTATGTGAGGAGGAAGGGGTTGGGAGTTGGCCCATGGTCACCTATGGAAGGCTAGACGCCGACAGTCTCCCAAGTGAGTGTATAAACCCTGCTGCTACTATGAATATAGATTGTCATAAGCTATAGCTATGATCGAGCTCTGGCGATGTCCGGTGAGGCTATCGCGAATTATGCAGCAGCGTATGGCTGCATGAGCGCTGGAAGATGATGCATGTTAACGAATACAACTCGCTTGCGATTGCATAATGCCGCAACGAGAAGACTATGGATTCCTAGGTAGCAGCTTCAAATGCATAAAAATGGGAGCCCTCTGATGACTAGGTTCTCAATGCCAATGATGATTGGGAGAACAAGGGATTATTGTCAGACGACGCATTTTAGGGGACCCCAGATTAGATAAGGACATCCTACGGATTAATTTCTTCCACCATCTCCATCCTGGCAATCCTTCAGCCTCCTCTCTCATCACAAACGCATCGCGCAATCTTGAACAATGTGGCTCATAAACAACGAAACCCTCGCGCTGGAAGAGTTTATTGGCCATAGTATCCCACCCTACGGAATTCTGTCACACACATGGCTGGATGGGGAAGAGGTTTCATTCCAGGAGATGAGGCAGCAGCCCGGGATTCATGGCAAGAGGGGCTGGGAAAAGATCGAGATGACGTGCAGGCTGGCAGCGCAGGACGGGCTCAAGTACGCCTGGGTGGACACCTGCTGCATCGACAAGTCAAGCAGCGCTGAGCTTACCGAGGCCATCAATTCCATGTACAATTGGTACAAGCGCTCGGTGCGGTGTTATGCCCATCTGTCAGATCTCCGCACTGTCATCACGATGGAATCCCTGAGCGATCCCGAAGTCGTGGGGTGCTGCAGGTGGTTCCAGCGCGGATGGACTCTCCAGGAGCTCATTGCTCCGTCCGACATCAAGTTTTATAACCGCAATTGGGAATACTGTTTCGACAAGTCGGACACTGCCTATCAGTTGGGCATGATATCGAGTGTAGATCCCGATATCTTGAGCCATTCCAAGGATTTATCAACCATTTCGGTAGCGCAGAAAATGTCGTGGGCCGCGAGACGCTGTACCACCAGGACCGAGGACACAGCCTACTGCCTTCTTGGCATATTTGACATCAACATGCCGTTGCTCTACGGGGAGGGGGAAAAGGCATTCTCGCGTCTTCAGGCTGAAATTATAAGAGCATGCCCAGACCCGAGCATTTTGGCTTGGACCTATCCGAAAGACGGTGATGATCTTGGCATGCAGACGCGATTCAGCGGCGTTCTGGCTCCTTCTCCCGCGTTCTTCGCCTCCTGTCGGCACATGGAGAAGCTCGACGGTTATTTTCTTCCCGATTTCTCCATGTCTAACCGTGGCATCAAATTGCGTGCCAAGTTTGGACGTGGCTCGTTCGAGGGCGAGGATGGTTTTGGATTGATTCTACCAGTCGGCCGTTACCTCTCGGAAGACTTTTGCATCCAATTGAGAAACATGGGCGATGGTTGCTTTTACCGGCAGAACCCAGGGAGTTTATTAAGTGCCAGTTCTTCATATTTGCCCCCCTGGATGAGTCGAATCACATTTGAGCCGTATCTCGCGACACAGCTACCTGGCAAGAGCTTCACCAAAAGCCGGGAATGCATCTCAGCATCCAGGTCTCGTTGTATGCAGTTTCATGTCTCTTCAAGAATGGAAATATACAACAACTGGCCGTGGGTGAATTGGGATGACGTCGATACCGTCTTCTTCACACCCACTCCCTCGTATCCTGGCTGGGCAGCTCTGAAGGTTGTCTGCGTAATGCCTAGGTTTGATGGCTATTGTCCACATGAGTCTTTTGACTTTTTATTCTACACGTTTTATTGGGGTGAGACCTTGGAGATGCCACCAGAGTGTGGCGTCCATAGGTTATTCGGGACTCTGGCTGACCGTCATCTCGAAGAACTGAACACTCGGGCAGTGGAGGAGAAGTGGGATGCTTATTGGGTTAGCAATCGCCTGCGGATGAACGAGACTCCCCAACACTCTGTGATCATCGGTCCATCGTCAAAGCAGTCTACCTTGTTGTTAAAGTACGAGCTACAGGTCGTCAGGGACGATACGGTTTGCAGAGGGACATTCCGGCGCGTTAAGTTTTACTGGGAAATTGTCCCTAAGAATGAAGTACCAACCCTGACGGATCGCAAATGGGCCAACATTATGTTGCACTCACGATAGGAAACACTAATATCACCGCAACCCGATGGGAATAGACATGCCTATACCCTGGTCAATGAACATTCATCAAATTTTAAGCATATAATGACTTATCATCCCAACTTGACACCCCCTGCCTCCGTTGTACGCGATGTCGTTGAGCTCGAATCTAGTATACTATAGTTGAGGATGAATACCTGGATTTGGCCAAGCAAAAGACTAGTCCTACTGCTCCGTAATTGATATAGTGAGTGGACCATCTCGTAGTCTTCTATGTCGATGGTTTGATACTGATGCTAGTAAATTGGTCGGTCCGATACGGTACGGTGATAGATAGGACTAGGCGCTAACACCTATGGACGACCCATTCAGTGGGATCATGATGCCCGCCTCAAAGGACCAAGTGGCGGCCACAAGATGGACTCGGAGAACAGTCGGTATGGCGGAATAAAATACCGGTGAAGAATAGAAGCAAGGGATGGCTTGGTAAACCCCAGGGTCCAGGGAGAACCTTGCCGTTGACATATGAAGTGTTGAGATTACCCCCTCTCTTTTAAATTAAGTTGAGATCAGCTGAGTTGCGCCGAAGTGGCCTTGTATATCTCCAATGGGTTTGGTGACGATTATTGGGTTGCTACAACTAGTTTGCTGGATAACACCAATCGCTGCCCCTTACGGCTGGTAGGAACCTGTCTTTCTGGGGATACCATAGCGGCAAACAGGCGGCTAATCTCGTTGAAAGTCCTGGCCTTGAGTAGGCATGAAGCCCCAGCTGCCTATGGTAGCAACCTTAGCAGGCCCTCCAAGGATGAAAAGAATAGACGAGGCAGCCCAGTTATACATACATTGAGTTTGATGGTCTGATAGCATATCAGGGGGTGCAGAGAACAGGAACCCGCATTGGATTGGTCTAGCCCCCAATGCCCATTCCCCTGCTTCAAGCAAGAGGGCGAGCAATGGCCTAGGATGAAGGAGGGCAGGGACAAGACTAAATAGCGTCTTGCCTCTTCCTCCTCCACCTCTAGCAGGCCAAGTTCGATAAATCGAGAGGCTGAGAGGAGCAATGCTGTTCCGTGATGAAATGTAGGGTTTGAGCAGAAAAGCGGGAAAGGGATGGTATCTCAACACGACCGCCCGCTGTCGCTCTCGAGCCTAAATCGGCCGCTCGATGACGCCCACACGGTCATCCGTACACTACGAATACTCCACTGCAGTCTCGGAGGGTCAAGGGTCCTCCCTCGTTGGAGCACGACATAAATTGAACAGCCGATCTGGCGTGGAATAGTCCATGGCAGGTCAGTCATCTATAGGATTACCTTCATCGAATAAATGATCTAAACCTCGATACTGACGTATCCATCCCGTCCCTTGTCGCACCGCGATCCCTCTGAATGGCACGCAGCACAGCTAAGATGCCATTGGCAGATTAAATTAAGGTTGACTAATGACATATTTGTAGAATGGTAATAAAGATCCTCCGGCCTCATCACTGCCCACCGTCTACAGGTTCTCGTCGAATTTGCAATGACACGGATGCCCGTTGCAAACACCTCTCCGGCCCACCGCCGCCCACCGTGTACACGCTCTCGTCTGAATTAGTACTGACACTGCATACCCGTTTCAATGCTCAGCCTCGTCGCTAGATTTACAGGTTCTCGTCCAAAAATTTGGTGATGACGCCGTATGCACCCGTTGCGTTGTAGTGAAAGTTGATGTTGTGACTCGCATTGGGCTGCAGATACGGAACAAAGGGTTGTGCGTTCCGATAGAAAGTACTGGCGGGTTCGATGAAAATTCCTTCACAGTTGCCGTCGCAAACGATGTAATCCTGCTGCCCCGTGATGGCGAGAGCGGGCCCCGTGAAGTTGCTCGCATCTGAAACATTAGAAGAGGAAGTAAATGGTGATTTACAACTCACCCAAGTTGCCTCCATTGCCTGATGGAAACGTGAAGAATTCGGTGAATCCGAAAGGCTGCTTTGCCTGCTCCGCAAAATCCGCAACTTTATCGTCGTAGAATGGGAATTTGAAATAGCTGCCTTGGTTAGCTTGGCAGGCTAATGAAAGGCACACCTACGTGTTGATCTGAGCAAATCTGTCGACCCAAGTCAGATAGCCGCTATCAAATGCCGCGTACTTGTTGTCTTGCAGATTCGCGATTCTCGGGACAAAGCTTCTGACCAAACCGTTGGTGTTGATTCCAGTGGTGTTCAACCCGATAGCGGTCAGGACAACAGCATCGGCGATTTCAGGGCTCGTTCCGACGGCGGCGTGCGTGATGAAGCTTCCAAAACTGAACCCCATGAGAGCAAGTTTCTCAGGTGCTCCAATGGCATTGGTATAGTGTCCACTACGAACCAGTCTGCTCAATTCTTTGAGGATGTCAACCTGAATATTGATCTGGTTCACGTAGCCTGAAATCTTTTGGCTATCTCCCTGACCGAGACGGTCATAGAAGAAGACCGAGTAACCTTGATCAATCGCAAATTGAACAAAATTGTACTCGTTTGGTCGAAATGGACTATTCCAGTGTGAACGAGCCTGGCCAATACCATGGGTCGCCAAGATGACGGTCTTAGCTTTCTCCGTTGCTTTCTTTGGAGTACAGAAAGATGCAGCGATTAGGTAGGTAGCGGGCATAGTGACCGTCTCGCCCACAATGGATGGAGAGTCGGGTGTTTGGCGTGTAGTTGCCAAAGCCAAGAAGTCGACGAGCTCGTAGTCATTGCCCCATCGGGGGAGATTGAATTGAATGACCTCGGGAGCAACGTCCACGGGAATGTTGAATTCTTGGCAGTTTGCCGCGGGGGGGTAGTAGGTGTGGGAGGGGTTCGCCAGGGCAGATCCGGCTGCCATGGTGAGAAACAAGGATTTGAAAGAGTGCATATTGCTTGACGAGTGAATGTGCTTGGCAACTGAATATGCTTGACGACTGAATGAGGTATTCTTAACAGACTGGATGAAGTGATGCTTAATGAATTTAATGAAGTTGATGAGTTGAACTCTGGCAAGTTCGATTTGCTGCCTTTATATGTTTTGGCCCGTCTGTATTTTGATGGTCTATTAGGAATCACTCGACAAAGCCACATCGACTCCTATCCAGGAATAGCACTGTTCTACCAAAGGAATACACTAAAGGTTCAAGGATACGGTGTACGGGTGAATCTCTCGAGCATCAGACCGCCCAAACGGGTATCATTTTGTGATGTTTCAGGAACTCGTACGAAATAACAATATTTGCACATTGGTCAATGGCAGTGAGTGGGCCACCCAGCATTTGCGACTGGCGTGAGCAAAGCGAGATCCACATGTGCATTTCGGTGGGAATACCCCTGTCGATGCACATCGCATTCTCCTGTCAAAAGAGGAAAGGCTATGTAAGCTCAGCCCTACGTATAAAGCAGCCATGCCCGTGACAAGAAGGGGAATGCGAGGTGCATCAACATCAAACACCATGGTTGGAGTACCTGGGGGATCCAAGGGCTGCTTGACGTGCCGCAAGCGTCGCATCAAATGCGGTTCGTCAGGTCATTCGTCCCAATGTATCAAGGCTGACCAAACAGACCAAACGCGTCCACTTTGCCAACGCTGTGACAAAGCTGGGTACAAATGCCAGGGCTACGAGCGGGCGCTCGACGTTCGTACCCACAGCTTCGCCTCGGATGGAATGACCGTCACCACGCAAGTCTCGAAGCCTGAACGCCTAAATTCGGGGCCGCAAGCCGTGGAGCTCACAGTCCCCCCATCCCTCAGCCTTGTTGCCTTCAAGGATGTAGTTGAGTTCAGCTTCCTCCTGGACAATTTCGTGTGGAGAACCTTTACTTGGCCTTGGCTCGAGCTTTGCGCCCAGGGAAAGCTTGGCCAATTGCCCCTGGATGCATGCCAGTGCTTGGCCCAGAATGTCTTTGGCACGCACCATCACCAGCAAGACATACAACTGCAGGGCCTCGTACTGTATGGCCAGGCGGTGAGGGAGATGACGGAACAATTGAAGAATCCAGGGGCGGATTTGATTGTGCCCATTCTCCTGCTCATGATGAATGCTGTGCGTATGCAACTTCCTTCAATGCTCCGCTAACAAGTGTAGTCCAATTCCGGAGACCGCCAGGCCGCCCAGTTCCACGTAGGCGGTCTCTTCAGGGTCATTCAAGCATGCAAGCCCGCCAGCTTTGCGAAGCTGCCATTGTTATCAGCTTTCGAATCGGCCCGGTCAACACTGGTATGATACCTCTGCCTGCCAGGAAAAGCTGACCAAGCTGACCAAACAGTTCACCATATCATTGATCACGAAGCAGAGGTGCTTCCTAGAGGCCGACTCTTGGAAGACGGAGCCGTGGAGAAATCTACACAAATCGCCCCAGAACGAGCTAGTTGACATTATGGTGGATATTCCTGGCATCATGCAGGGGCTAGCAGAGGACAAGGATAAGGAGGTCATCAAGCTGAGATCCAACCTGTCTGCCCTGGATCGGTGGCGTATGCGTTGGGAACACGTCAACCCTGCTGCTGCATGGGAACTAGCCCCGGCTGACCTGCCCGAGGGGAAAAGCGTTGGAGGGTCTCGTGTTTTCTCCGAGGTCCTGTGGTTCCAGACCTTTACACAGGCGACTGAGGTTATCCTGTACAATTCGGCACTCCTCTGTATCCTCGGTTTGCTTGCTGAATGCGGCCTAGGGGATGAGCTACCAAAGGCACCGACCATCAGTCTGTTGGGGCAAGAGACTTCAGCCCGTGAAGCCGCTCAACAGATATGCCGTGCCTTTGAGTTTCAGCTCCTCAACGTGGCAGCGAGCAGAGATTCGGCGCTCTTTTGGCTTCTCCCGTTGGGCATCGCAGACAAGGTCTTGGAAAGCGATGGGCGGTTCCGCGTCTGGATTCAAAGCTTACTGGATGAATCCAAGAAATTGCGGAGGTACGGGACAGGGACGAGTGAGTTTGCTTTTGGGCATTTCGACTTTCTCAGTCACATAATATAGACTAGCCGCAGCCACAAGGTTGTTCATCTATTGATTTGATATCGTCTTTCTCGGCAAAGGGGCCTCCTTGAAGGCGCTGATTGGGGCGCAGCAAATCCCACATCTTGACTAATTTGCAGGCACCAACAATAGCTCCACCGCGAGGGGCCTGGACAACCACCACGGCACCGCCAGGGGTCATCTGGGCTGGGAGTGCCACGACTGTATCTCCACCATGCCACTCGCCGATCTTGACAATGTCGGTGACCAGATTCTTGTGGGGCATCTTTTTGCCCTTGTTCGGACCCTTGCTGATCTTGACCACCTCCTCCTTGTCCTTGTACATAATGACGAGGACCTCATGCATCTCAATCTCCAGCTTGTCCGAGTCAATGCGGACGTGGGTATCGTTGGCATCCACGTAAATGTGCCCTATAAATGAACCTAAATTAGTCTGTGTTGATCCAGCGCCAGAGTACTCACAGTCAATCATTTGGTGAGCCATGTTCCGGGCTTGACGGACGACACCCTCAATTTCGGCCTTTGAACCCCCTCCAGAACCTCCGTCCGAAACGCCATTCGCAACAACCATGGGCGTGAACAAGCTGTTGCGTCCCCATTTCATGACATAACTCTTTTGCCTCTGATCCCATCGGGAGGACGCGTTGGGGTCCTTTACAAGATGATCAAAGTACGTCACTCCGTACGTAAGGAGCTGGATGTTCGGATCTCTTGTAGCCTCGAGGATGCCGGGAACAGCTGGAGGGCAGGAGACACAGCCTTGCGCTTGGAACAGCTCTGCGACGGCCAGAGGTTCAATCTCTAGGAAGCATGCCGCCGTGTGAACGTGATTCTCATCTTGATCAAGACTCACGTGGCAAGCCAAAGGGGGGGCCTTCTTTCTCTTGAAGAGATTAAGAAGAGTTTTGATCAAAGTTGCCATTGTGACTAGTATGGCGTGAAAGAGTCTGCTGCAGCCAAATTATGATGAAGAGCTTGCAAAAGTGAGTCTGCTGGCCAAAGCAGCGAGTCCTTATATACTTAGTTAGCATGCCTACTTATCTACCGTTCCGGATTGCACACTCAGCTTGTTGAACGATTTGGAATCAAGGTAACGGCATCAACATGACAGGATCAACATAATGGGATGAACATGACATGGGTTGATTGAAAATTCATACCTCTTTCGGATCTTGTGGTCGTAGCGCTGACGGCTGTGCCTTATACGACATTGAGTGGGCTTAAGGTGGGCGTTGCCCGAGCCGCGTGGGTAGCAGGCATTAGCTGGTGCGAGCTGAAAGTATGCTTGATTATAGTATCAATAATTTCCTGTTTTGAAATGGCAAACTACGTTAGTATTTTAGTGTGCCTCTGAGAGAATAAGGTGGATACGGTGCAGTTCCAGACTCGCGCCCATAAGCTTACAACCTGCGGGCGCAGCGTGGCACCACACTATTGCTGGTTGGTATCGAACGAAGCTCGATGGGCCGCTGCGGGACTGAGTAAGCCTTGATATTCTTATCGTGCATAAGTGTAGCGACCAGGAATGGCTTTCTTAATCCCGAACAGTACACCGACTTGATCAACAGTCTTTCTGTAGCACTTGTTTAGAAGCAGTTGAATACCATGATCCACAACATGGTATTGCCGAGGTTAAATATATACTGCTCGTGTAATCCCTCACCCTTTGATCCTACCCCAGATGGGAGGGATCGGTTCACTTGCGCAGTAAACGTCAGCCGCCAGCTAACCACGTGCAGGAACACACATTACGAACTAGGGTATTCATGACGTTTATTGGAAGAATAGATGTGTGTGCCTTGTGGGTCCCGAGCTATATCACCAAGGGCGGCGGCTGGAGCAAGCCGTCCAAGCCTCATGCTGCGATGGCTGATTGCGTAGGTCCGGAGAGTCACCCAGTCAGTGCGGCAGCCTCAAAGTTGCGTGTGTGCTAGTCGAACCGGTGCCTCAAGCCTACGACCGGGGTCAGACGTGGCACAGATCGACGGAAGCCAACGACTCGGCTTCTAACCGTAGGCCAAAATTTTCGAATGACAAGGCCCCGCCCAAAACACTTCCTGGTCAATCATTTCACAATAGGCATACACAATGGCTACAGAAAACCACAAATCTGCCCAGCCCAAGTGACCTAACTAACCCTAGTTAGAGAGATTGCCCAATGATTCGTCCCGTATTTGCTGTCCCGGTGATAGGCCTAGGAAGCTATAAGACGCAACAGCGTTTGACGTGACGAAAAGGTTTCCATGTATAATGAATGTTCTCTTTCCTCTCCTAGTTTACATATTTTGGCTGACGTCTCTATCCCATCCAGGCATAAACCGCACTCCGCTGTATGCCAGGAGGGTAAACAAAGAAAGACAGTACAGGGTAGTCCAGATGTTCTCCATATCCCAGCAAGCAATTACATTGCCCTGTGAACTATCTCCTTCAGCCCATCCCGCATACATAATTTTACCATTTATTCATCAAAGTGTGCCCAAGCTCCCCATCAAACGCAAGTTCATCCAACCCGACTCTACCGAAAGACTCAGCCATCCAAGCGCATGACGCCAAACATGTTGTCCGTGAATACCATTCCCAAGTCTATTGGTAGGATACAAGCGAGGAGGCTGCCAAGATCTTGCTCTCTTTGACTGACAGCGATGCGCCTTGTATCTCTTGCTTATCAGTGAAGTTTGGTATGATGGCACCTAGCTTTATCCTTTCTCGGATATACCTTTCTTTCAAATATCTGATTGATTGCATACAGTGAATGGCAGGGTTAACAGGCCCTTCTTTATAGACTAGGTATGTGCACTGAGGAAGAACAATAGTGTATCAAACAACAAGGTTTACCCTATTACGATGCTTGCCGTTCGGCCAGTCAGAACAGACAGACGACCACGGGTCTTTGACGGGGCGGTCGCACTGGCCTCGCCGTGAAGTGCAGCGAGAGATGGCCTATCCCGCGCCCTGAGCCCTACTTGCAACGATTTCTTCTTTTGTTCACATTACAACACACACATGCTTGCATTCGGCATGTTCAATCTTACAACAAGGTGGTTCTAAAGGCTTTGTATAGAATAACATTGATTAACTAGCCCATGCGGAACAAGAGCGGGCCATGAGTGACAGACAAAGGTGATAGCCTCTTGGATCTAGAAGCTTGATGCCTTATCATGTGTCACAGAGCCCTGATAACTACCTAGTCAAGAGTGGAGGGGACCTCTCTAGCCGGGAAGTGTGCCTCATAGGCTGACATGGCACGGAAGACAGCTGGTTCGTCGTATCTCTGTCCAACAAATGCCATTCCAAAAGGCAGACCAATGTCATCGTAGCCCACAGGAACATTTCCAATGGGACAGCGCCCAACAGCGCCAAGACGAGACGCGGCACCCTCGGTGGGTACTAGCATGACATCAATCTTATAGTGACGGAAGACGTACTCGATTCCCTCTTCATTCAACTGCTGCTGCTGCCACTTTGCCCACCAGTACTCAGCCGAGCTGTTCTTGGGGCCCAACTGGTCTGCGGCGAGGAAGCCGTTTTGGCAGCAGATACCGGGCGGGGATTCGAGCTCGTGATTGGCGTCGTTGAACGCAATGATGTCGTAGAGAGACTCCAGGCTGCTTGTGTTGGTGCGCTGCTGCGTGAGGTAGTTTGCCATGTCGGTTTTTATATCATATTCTACACAGTTTTGTTAGATCAGACAGGGATGCAGAGGGCTGTTTGCACTGACGGATTTGGATACGACCGGCTGTGTCTCGCACAGGTCCCCCCACAAATGGATAGGTCCATCGCTCGGCATTAGGGAATACTATAGGGTCAATTATCTCCGCGCCCAGGCTTCGTAGCTTGTCCAGAGTGGCATTCACAGCCGGGTTAATGGAGGCACGGTACCCGAACAGGGTGGTATTCCAGAACGGATCGCGAGGTATGCCGATGCGCAGCCCCTTGAACCCATCGGGATCTAGGAATTGCGTGTAGTTCTTGTGGCGGAAAGGCTCTGCGGCCTCGGAATACCAGTCATCGGGGTCGTGTACGGCCATAATCTCAAGCAGAGCGGCAATATCCCAAGCCGACTTGGCCAGGGGGCCAGTCGTATCTTGCGAACTGGAAATGGGGACGACACCCGTTCTGCTCGTGATTCCGGTGGATGGACGAAGGGCAAACAGCGCCGCCCGACTCCCCGGGTTCGTTATACTGCCCTCCGTGTCGGTACCTAGGGACGCAGAGGCAAATCCAGCGGAAACGGCCACCGCTGGTCCGCCTGAGCTGCCACTCGGGTCGCCACCGGCATCATACCCACCTTGGACATAGGCTGAGGATATGCGACCGCCTCGTGCACTCCAAGCACCGGAGTTTTGTGCACCGCGCTGGCCGGACCACTAGAGCACGAGATTAGTACTGGTGCGCCGACAGGATGATGGCATGGTTACCTCGTCTTGGTTCGCTTTGCCGAGAATGATGGCACCGGCGTCACGCAACCTCTTGACGACAAAGGCGTCTGACTTGGCATGTGATCCTTGAAGAAGGGCATACGACCCGGCCGTTGTGTTCATGCCGAGCTCAATAGCCGTGTTGTAAGCTTGAAGGCAGACCGGTTAGAATACAAGACGCCCTCGCATGCAGACTGGGGCATCACACATACCATCTTTAACGACAATGGGAAGACCATGAATAGGACTTCGAACGTTTCCGCTTGCCCGTTCGGCATCCAGCTTCTTCGCGATGCATCGGGCAGTAGGGGCAATCTCAATGAAAGAGCGGAGAGTGAGTCCTGCGCAGACATGACCGTGGTGAGTGATGTCGAAACGAGAAGCGGGATTCGAAACGTACCCTGACGGTCATTGGCGTCAACGCGCTTCAGATATGCGTCAACCAGCTCTAAAGACGTAACCGTGCCGTTGGAGAGGGCTGCAGCAATGTCTTTGGCCGAGGCCGATTTCAGGTTGATCCCATTGACTGTGACCGGGTACAACTTGCTTGAACCCTTGCTAGACAGGGTCACCTCAGCCGTGGCAAGAACCGAAAACAGCACCACAAGGTGACTGAATCCCGGAGAGACTTTCATTGCTGTTAGACTGAGGTTGCAATGCTCCCCTACAGACAAGCCTGACAAGTAGGAGATTGTAAAAGGACGGTTCCGTATTCCTACAAATTGAGGAGGCAATCCATTTGAGCCTTTTTATAACCAAGTCAAACGGATTGACTAGATGGCTTGCATCTTTGTGATTTGGAGCGATAAGCCGCACTGTACGCCAAGCGTGGTGGAGAAGAGGGCATTTCTAGCCAAGTTTCCACATCATCATTATCTAACGTATGCCTGAACTACCGATAAGAGTGGTACATGACATGTCAATGGATCCCGCCAAGAAACCTATCTTGCCTCGGGGGACTCGAATGATAAGGGAGGACCAGGGTAAAAGTATTACAAACTGCGTGCTGACATGAGGCAGGAGCAGCGAAGTGACGTGCTGATTGTGAATAGATACCACGTTTCCTAAATGCATCGCTTGATAAATAAGACCATTGCTACATCAGCAATGTCGTTATGGAAGAAAATTTCAACTTGAACACTCTTGTCAAGGCGGTGACAAATGCCGCCGTGATATGGACTTAGCCACCCATGCCATGCTTTAGCGGCGGATCTCAACGTGCCGCCATGATACCTCCATGCCACTATCAAGCCCTTCAGCTTTCTCCCATGACGAGCTAATGGATAGTCATACAGGACAAGCAACCCCCCTGGCTCTGTCAAATACTATGAGGTTTTTTTTTTTTTTCCCTTCGGAACTCACCAGCCTTGACTTCGTTGTGGCTGATCCCGTTAGTTGGCCCATGCCTGTCGCGAAGGTCATAATCAAGTGATAGATAACAAATATTGCCGACCTATTTTAAGGCTGGGCTGCATTACGAACCCCTGGAAAGATAACGTGCAGAAATATTGAATCTCCGGAGTTAGAATACCCTCTCTCAGTAACATATTGACAAGTCATATTCTTGCTATAGAATCATGGAAAGAGTGTATCGTCTGAGGTAGATGTGGTAACGAGCAAACAAGGAGAGATAGTGCCTCATGCCCTGGCAACCAATACAGTCATAAACAATAGAGAGAAACAACAACGAGGCCACATACTGGCCGTACAGGGTAGCCGATTGGCCGAGTGGCATTCTGGCTGTATATCCGAGCGTTTAAGTGCAGGTCTGGTCCCAATAGGTAGAAGGGTTTTGCAACTCGAAGAGGGTAGCTGGGAGGTTTGTCGAACCTTTCCCATCCCTAAGCTCGAACAGAGCCAACAATGCCTTCTGCAGGAGCTAGAAAAGCTAGAACAAGACCGGCCTGACTTACAAGCAGCGCAGACATGTGATTCTTGAATGACCATTGGCGCGTCGGCAGGGTGCCTTTCAAATCTATCACGAAGTTGGTTTCGACAGGCACGGATCGGGCAAAGCAGAGGAGCTTATGAAGTGCTGCCGGCCTTATTCTGGATGCGGGCTGACACACGACTCAGGGCAAATTAGAGCCAGCATCAGGGATGAAGTATGTAGGCACATAGTTGGCTAAATGAGCTGCTGAGCGTCAGTCACCCCCATCGAATGGAGCAAGCGACCGCGGTACTGCGGATACAGTTAATTATCCGCACATTCAGCTGCAGCACACATTGCCACGTTGGCACGTTCAGGACCAGGCAGCAGAGTTAAAAGTGGAGATACAAAAATTATGGATCTGAAGGATTGCTTATGTTTCAGCTTCGCCGTTGGCCTTGAAATGGAAGACATCTCGAGACAGGGGACAAGAAGAAGAATAATAATATTAATACTAGTAATTGCCTGCTCTAATTGTAACGATTGACTAGTCATAACTCTGAAGTTTCTGCTAAGAGCTCCAGAGTCTTCTTGAGGTGTATTCGGCGGGCATTGATAGTTGCATTGAGGCTGTGCAGTCATGCAAGAACCATTATTAGGCGGAATAATGGCAGCCTAATGATAAAGTGGGACTTTCTCGATCCCTCAGTCTCACTGAGGAAATGCATTTTTGTAGTAAGAATATTGCCCAACGTGTTCCCAAAAATACATGCTACGTGGCTATGCGTTATAAGCCAAGCTGTAGCCAGCTTCGGCTCCCACGAGCTCGCAGCGAGCTAGGTCCGAGCCTGCGCCGCGGTGTGGGTGCCTACACAAGAGGGATTTCTAGGGATTTAAGGGGATCAAGAATTGAAGCCGTCAGCTACCTACCTGTGCGTGCCCTCATCCACCCTCCCTGTGATCCTTCGATTTAGCACTTTGAGCGTGTCTTAAGATGGCCGACATACTTCCTATTTCCTCCTTCCTGGGTACACGCCTACTTGACGAGGGCTTTCATCCAAGCGGCAACCAGATCGATAAAGGTGAAGCACTGTTATGGGCTGCCAAGGAGGACAGTCTAGAGCTCGTCAGACGTCTGATCGAAAACGACGCCGACGTCAACTCCCAAGATGATGCTGGACGAACTGCATTACACTTCGCTGCACAGAACGCTTCATGCGATATCCTAAGCCTCCTGTACCGCGAAAACGCCAAGGTAGAAGCGGGGAATAACCGCGGCCAGACGCCTCTCCACTTCTCCATTATAGGCACCCAGATGGAGACTCTCCTCTTACTATGTCGCTCTTGCGGAGCCGAAGTTGATGGGCCGGATAACGATGGCCGGACGCCGTTGATGGTGGCTGCTAGAGGGGGCCAAAGTGATATGATAGAAACTCTGATGCGTGAGTTCGGAGCTGATATAACTCGGAAGGACTATGAGGGGCTTTCGGCCTTGCATCATGCCTCTGTCTGTGGCTATCCTAGAGCCATGGAACTATTAATAAATCTAGGCGCAAGCCCGCTCTGGGTTGATAATAATCGTAACACGCCACTACATTGGGCAGCCTGGAACAACAAATTGGAGGTTGCGTAAGTTTTACCCTCTCCCCAGGTGGTAGGATTCTACGTATGGGCTACCAGGCATTGGAAATAAGAGCCGGTCTCTCGTGGAAGAAGTGATCATAAAGGATGTTGCGCTTGTCGGGATGCTTCCGCATACACCGAGTCAAATCTTTCAGTCGACGTGGGCCCAGCGTGGCTGGACCTATCAGGAGTGCTATCTATCTCCCAGGAGGCTCATTTTCACTGATGACGAGGTTTCATATCTATGCAACACCATGCACCAATCGGAGAGTATAAAGAAGCCCCTGGCAGAGACCGTAAGGGAGATTGCAGACGACATGGAAAGAGATGCCGCTATCTTTGAACAGATAATACCTCATCAGTTTCCTCTGCATAGAATTTCCCAGCCCATTGACTACATACTGGTATCAATTGAAGAAAAAGCTGCTGCCAAACTACACCGAGCGTCACTTGACCGAGAAATCAGACTCCATAAGTGCGTTTCTCGGGATTTTCGTACTCTGGAACGAAAAGGTATTCGACACATCCAAGGCATACCCATTAGCAAAGCCAGTGAAACGACATCCGATTCGTTGAAACTTTCCCTAGCCTGGCACCATGAGGTGGTTGCTAAGAGGTGCGAACAATTCCCGAGCTGGAGCTGGTCAGGATGGGTCGGTGGGGTTCGTATGGACGAGCCCGATATCTACTCGGACGATCACAAGATTGCGTTGGTGCGAGAAAATGGTCGCAGTACCGTTGGGTGATTGGCTCCGTGAGGAACTGAGAAAGGCGATTGTAACGACTGTGGATACTCCCCGGGTGCTGCGCATCTCTGCTAAGACAGTCTGTGTCAGGTTTGAGCAGAAGAACTGGGCTGAGCTCAATAAGAGCAAAGGCAGCAGGAGTGATATTGGTGGTATGCGGTTCCTTGATGGGACTCATGCCGTTCTTCCAATTCGTGAAAATGTCATGGCTTTCTCTTACGCATACATGGATAAGGACGCAAGGTTGGATGACGGGGCCTTGGGCCTTGTTTTTGCAAGGAGCAACAAGACGTGGAGGTATACTCTCATTCTTGTAAGGCTTGAAGGGACGCATCATCAGAGAATTTGCCTTGTTAGGGTTTCTGGGTCAAACATGACCCTCCCAGCTGCAGTTGGGGATTTGAGCCCGTCGATAGTCTACATGACTGGTGAAGGAATACCTCTTGACAAGGTTGAAGCAGGCGGGCCCCCTCTCTGGTTATTAGGGGCTAAGGAGAAGATGATTACAATTGAGTAGATATACATGAGCACAATGACGAGGCTATGAATACTTGGCAAGAAATAACTAAAGAAAGAGTACGGTGCTTGACTTGTATAAATTTAAGATAGGAACTCCTTGTAGCTCTGCTGGCTACGGCAAAGCATGCGATGATGTCGTTTGGTCTTAATACCAAGCGGCTCAATATCAGTCTCCGCAATATTCTAATCGCTGCTGTAGTCCAACTGAATATACTGTCCAGCTGTAATATGAATGTGAAATACAATAGGTTGGATATATTGTACGCTACGGTCTGACGATCCCTTCATGGTTTGACTCTGTTCTTTGGTCCTGGTGGCTTCCATCATTGTTTGCATACACTATTGTTCTTTTCCCCTCACTACACGCACGTACTCTATCATAGAGTGAATAAGATTGTCAGGATCAACTACTATATGCTAAAAGAAAAAAAAAGATACCTAAGCTTTACATAGACGGCCGTTTTGCATAGCAATGTTTGGGTCTTGGCCCTTAATATACCAGTTTTCGCTACCAACAGCACGGTTGGCATATAACAGACCTGTAGGATCCCACTTCTGCTTGAGCTGGTATAGCTTAGGGTACTTTGAACCGAAGAAGCTTTGTTGCCAATTGGGCTCATTGGGGTCGCCCTCGCTCATGTACGATCCAGAGTTAGGACAGGTGGCCCTCCATTTGGCCATGATGGTGTTGGTCAGATAGGACGCCTGCGCGGATCTTGCCGCAGGAGTAATATCTTGGTCCCACTGGATGCCAGTCATAGCATGCATAGAAGAATTGCGCCAGGCTGGGTTAACACCGTTGTCAGGGTAGACGCCGTTCGATGGGCTGCCGCGAATGGTAAATCCGAAAACAAGGCTGCCCACCGTCTCGGACGTCCACCGGAGAACGCTGAACGTCTCGTCCCATCTAGTCTCATTGAGAAAGTTCTCTCGGGGTAGGAGTCGGCCAGTAGTTATGGCATTGTCCGAGCCGACAGCCTCAAGAGGGAACGTCGCCTGCCACATACTGTAAAAGTCGGTGTATTCGGCATAGGTCGCTTCAACATCGATACCGACGGCACGGATCTTGTCCAGCACAGGCTCGACTCGGCTCTGCAATACGTCCTGGCCTACGCCAGGCGCAAACCAGGCCTGCATAAGGAACATGAATGATCCGGGGCCAGTCGGGAGGACAAACCAGTAGTGGTATTCGCCATTGTCGGTATAATCAGGGGCAGCTCTCATGTACAGATTGAGGGCATTGTAGAAATCGTCAGCAGTAACCGAGTCAGTGGTTGCAAAGCTGAACGCGGCCGTTGAATACTTGTTCAGCTTAGGATAAGCCTTCACAAGGACCGAGGTAACAATGCCATAGGTGCCTACGTACGTTAGTAAGAACCATGGTCAGACGCCGGGGTGACTAACTACCGCCACCACCGCACAGACCCCAGAACAGATCCGGGTTTGAGTCTCTGTTGGCAGTTACAAATCGTCCATCGGGTGTGACGAGTTCCATGGAGATGACCTGATCAACAGCCATGCCGTAAAGACTCGAGAGCGGAGAGTGTCCGCCCCCAAGCATGTAGCCGCCGGCCACACCGACAGTCTGAGAATGAATCAGCGGATGGTCTGACTATGAGAATGCCACAAGCACTACCTTTCCCTCTCCGCCAACGACATCGACGCCCTTCGCATTCGCAGCGGCATAGAGCTCAGAAGCTTGCACACCAGCACCGAGCTTGAAGGCGGCACCTTGGTAATGGCTATCTTGATACTTGGCGTAGTACTTGATGTTCTTCAGCTGGTGGGTGCGAATGGACAGGGCATCAGCGCCAGTTGACTTGCCAGCAAAGTCATGGCCCGTGTTTTTGACGACAAGTCGGATATTGAGGTTCCGTGCCAAGTTGACAGCAAGCTGAACATGGTAGACGCTTTGCGCATTGACCACATAGACTGGGTAGCCGCCAGTCGTGCATTGCCCATTGGGTCCTAGCTCAGGCTTGCAAGTCAGGCCTTGCATCAAGGGGTTCATGATGGAGGTTGGGTGATCGACGCTGAAGAATCATGTCAGTCTGCCAAGACCCGATGGAGTGCCGGGGACGGCCCGGGAAGCTTACTGCAAGGTAGAGTCGGTCCAGCTGTTGATCACGTCGCTACATGACTGAGCATTGTAGACACCGAATGGATCGTTGAAGCAGACAGCGCCGATTGGGGGAGGCTTCACGAGAGCACCGCCAAGCAGAAGGTCAAAGATCTGCCAGATAGTACTGCTCGGCCACCACGTATCCCCGGGGCCCGTCTTGCAGGCGGCGCTGGACCGCGTAAACAGTCCGCGCTTGGCTAGGTTCCCATCGGCAAAGTCGAACAGAGCGGCATCGGAGGAGTTGAGCTGGTTGTTGTCGACGACAGATTGAAGCGACAAGTTGGTCAATTGCACCGTCTCAGCCTGGAACAGCGCCGCAGACGAGTTGCTGGAACTCGCTGGAACCTGCTCGGCAGCGTCAATGGAATCGTCCCCTGCCAAATCCTGTCAGTATCCATGCAAGCCACGGTCTCACGTGCTCCGCGAGTCGTGCGAATGCTTACCTCGTACCGCCGCGACGGCCAACAGCAGCAGGGACACCCTAGGAAACCACATGTTGTATAGGGGCTAGTGTGAACCTTGTAAGCCCCCTACAGAGAAAAGAGATGCCTCAGCCGCACGAATGAACGCGGAGATTAGGAGATGGTGTGAAGGAATGTCGAGCACAATGCATCAGAAGGGTAAGAAAATAAACTTTGTAGGCTGCATGCAGCCTTTATGGAACCGAACCGCCAGCACGGAGCCAACGGCCCCTCTGCACCCTACGCGGATGGACCCGAAGCAATAAAAGCACTACGAACGGTGAGATGGGGATTATTGCTCAGGGTTTTCCCAGACTATTAGAGGGGCCCACGATAAAGAAGTTATCCATCCATGTAGAAAAGTCATATCGCGATCTCTAGTGTCTTAGATGGAACGTGATTATGCTGTTTAGCGAACGAAGCGCACGTGGCGAGTCAGTATGCTGACATGCTTGCCCCCATTTTCGCATATCGCGAGCTAGCATAGCGTAGGATTGCATTGTTTTATGGGTCTCATTTTAGATTGGAAGGGATGGCCATTCTGCGCTCCACGCTCGGCTGCTGGTCGGCCGGCAATTACGGCATGGGGGAGGGGCAGGGGGAGTGCCACCAGCAACAATGGGAGCGTGGCAAAGATTCCCACTTACTTCTTCAGCTCGCTAAGCGTAGCCTCTACGTTACGGGCGTCGCCAGACAGAACTAACGCCTTCCCAGCTAATTCTCCGCGAGCTAGCAACTAGCTTGCTTCTTTCTTCTCTTCTCTTCTCCTTCTCCCTGGATTCGTTGTTACATCCAAGCCAGCCTCGACAGGCCTGTTACACTCTACCTTTGCCATATCCAGATAAGGACATTCAGTTAAGAGCAGCTAACGGTATCAAGAAGGGTATCCATTATACATCAGGCGAAATAGAACCAACAAAGAAATCTTGTCTCCATAGCTGCACATCCTCCAGGTCCGCCCACGCTGATCCGGGGGCTAATGCTCCGGACGTATCCATGGGTCCTCGCACCGGTGTCAGACATGCGAACAAGTGTGGCACCCCCCACATCTCCCTGCATCAGCTTGAGAGGGGGCTATACTATGTACGGTCCAAAGGTCAGGCCATTCGAAAAACTTCTGCGTCGTTAGCCCGAGTCTAGTCTTTAATTACTATAGAGAACTGGCAGTCTTATACCCGATACCATCCTTCTTCTAGCTCAGTGCCACGGGCTCTAAGAGTATGATAGGGGACTTGTGCACCCGACATTTTAGCACTTCTCTCAGCTGAAGACAGCCTCTTGGAGCTGAATCAGTTCCTGTCAATATATACATCGATCTAGGATTAAGCGAATATGGACAGAAACTTGGCTCAACAAGGTAATTAATACTGTAGAGATCCTGGGATACCTTCCTGGCTTGGTATACCAGGGGCAAGGTTGCTTCAATTCTAATAAAATATTTTCAGAGTGGTCTTCATCGTTCTTTGTGACTTTCCCCTTTTTATGTAAGAATCAGACTCGGTGGAGATTCTGCAACAGCTGCCCACACACCCTAAAAAACGACCGGGGCTGCACGACAAGTCGGCTGTCAGTGACGGAGAATAAAATCGTCAAAAGACAGCCTACCCCCTCTTGCTTGACACGTTCCCGTACGCCACCTGTTTTAAAAGCCCAGGGCATATGCCCTTTCGTCGGTTCTGTTCACTTCGCCAAGGGCTTCTTCGTCTGCAACTGCAGAAATACTGTTGCGCTTGAAGATGGATTACCTCTATCGGCAAAATATGCTCCGTCACGAACTTGCTCCTCGCGAAATCTCATGGGGAGGTGGGGTGCCGCCGCCGCTGCACGACAACTGGCTTCGGAGGTTTTGCACGGCGACTGTTCTGTTTTTTCCGCTCCTGAATGTCCTCGTCGTCGGCTTGAGGATCTACGGCAGAATCAGCATGAAACAGTTTGGAATGGGTATGTTCCACAACGTTACGCCTTTATAGAGAGCGGAGACTCACCTGATGATTTAGATGACCTGTTCATCGTCGTGGCCATGGTATGTGGACTCGTGCCCTGCCACGCTGTTTGGCTGTATTTCTCAAGGCTGACTTCCCTCTCAGTGTCTTGCTTTGGCCTTCTGTGGCAGCATGTACATGTGTAAGTTACTTCTGACATGGAAAGCGAGATACTACCAAAGTTTAGCATGGGCTAACTCTGGTCATCAGATATCTTGACAGCTTACATTGGCATCCATGTCTGGGACATCCCTCCGGGTGCCGACCCTCAACCCTCCTTTATCTGGGGTTTCGTCAACATGTGTCTCTACAACCCCATCCTCGCCCTGGTCAAGTCCTCAGTGCTCTTCTTTCTGTTGAGAATAGCCAGCACAAAAACAGGGGTCAGATACGCTGTGTACGGGCTCAACGCGTTCAACCTTGCCATGATGGTTGCTACTTTTCTGGTTGTCGTATTCCAGTGCCGCCCAATTTCTGGGGCTTGGGATCTCGTAGATATGCAAACCGCGGAGTGTATCGACCCTCTTACTTTTACCATGTCAACAGCAGTTATTACCATCATCACTGATCTTCTGGTCCTCGCCATTCCGTTTTGGATCATTATTGGGTTAAAAATGCCGAGTAAAGTCAAGTTGTCACTGATTGGCGTCTTCTTTCTGGGTATTCTGTAAGTCATACATGCCCCCTTGCCTTACACCTCAATCGCTAACATCACAACCTATAGCGTCACCGTGGTCAGCTGCATCCGTCTAAGGGTATTGATGGTGGTCCTTGATCCCGATCCGAATCACCCCGACCCTGATCCAACCTATGGTTTTGGGGCGTGTCTCGAGAGTATTGAGGGCAACCTTGCAATACTCACGGCTAGCATTCCCGCCCTCTGGCCCCTGATTCGGCAGTGGTTCCCCAGATTCATCTCCCGCCTCAACAGCAGCTATAGGAATGGCAGCTCTGGTTGGACTGGCGCGGACGAGCCCAGCAGGAGACAGACGTTCAAGATGAAGTCGATGCGCAGCACGCACCACCGCTCCGAAATTCGCAGCAAGTCGCCCAGCGGTAGTGAGGAAGAGATCATGACATACAATGGCATCCTGCGAACTACAGCAGTAACTGTGCAGAATGAATCCAGCAATGCCTCCGACTACGACCATGGCCACAATAAGGAACCCAGAACCACTGAGTATACATATAGTGTAGGGTAGAATTTAGTTTAATCTCACTACTTGGCATTCTCCGCCGTCGTTATGATATACGTGCACGCCAGCCACATCCAGCTTTGATCGAGTCACTAGGCAGAAGCCTTCCCGCATGTTGCGCCCAACGCCACAGCGGCATCACGACAGAAGCTTCTGACCAATTGCGGTATGAGGTGGCTAGAAAGCTTTCTTAAATTTTCTAACCAATTATTATCTATTGATCTGATGATACCTTTATCGTTAGAGGGGGCCTCCTCGAAGTCACTGGTCTGTATCCGATTGGGGCACACGAACGGGAAATCCTACACACACTAAGGAAACATATATGCCGGCCTTCTACGCAGCTATCAAGTGTTAGGGACAGCTTACATCCACGCTACGCCGGCTCTCTGGCTCAGAGATACGGCGCCGTACCGAGGAGCTACCATTAGAGGTACTTCGTCACAATCTCACCTGTTCAGCCTAACGACGGAAGCAGCAAGCGCCAATGAACAACCCGTGGCGGTATGGAAGCTTTCCTCGACGGCGGGAACATGGAGGGGCGGAATTTAGGCAGGCAGCCTCTTTCTACAATTACCGCCCTTAGCTACTAAACTGGCCACCCCCGACGCACTATCATGTGGCTGAGGGTCATCAAGACGCCGATAC
Organism: Stachybotrys elegans; assembly: GCA_020746835.1. Taxonomy (NCBI): domain Eukaryota; kingdom Fungi; phylum Ascomycota; class Sordariomycetes; order Hypocreales; family Stachybotryaceae; genus Stachybotrys; species Stachybotrys elegans. The sequence continues at coordinate 41,449 of JAGPNK010000028.1, read as the reverse complement.
CGCATATTAGTAAGGCAGCTTGTCATAATCCGCCTAATACAATAGGGGGGTATTATCATAGCTGCTGGCAGAGGTTATCAAGATCTGGCATCTAATAGTGACCCTGGCCTCCGCCGGCAGCCCTGACGATGACCTTCGCTGGCGGCCTTGATGATAACCTCTACCAGCAGCCTAGATCCTGACCTTTGCAGCTACTTTGTTAGCAGCCCTGACAATGACCCTGCAAAATTTGCGGCATTGGAGTCTTGACCTATTACGGCCACGCCATTAGCCACAAGAGGTAGCCAAGTAGACAAAAGGTGGTGGCCGGTTAGGTCAGGGCCAATTACTTGTCGCTGATGAATTGACGACACTTGCAACATATATTTACCCTCGGCAGAGTCCAGCAATGCGTTAAAGTCTATGGATTCACCAATAATGGTTCAATTCATAACTTTTCCTCAGTCCCTTAATGGTATCATTTGGGTTTTGTGAAGAACCAAGTTACCCTACACCAGTGACTTCACTTAAACCGGGCCATTGAGCTTGTTTTCACCTCCATCGAGCCAATTTTAACTTCAACTGTTCTTCACAATCATAATACCAAACCACTGTGCATCCACACCTTGTCAGCTCTTTCGCTCTTTGTCCTTGGTGGAGTCTGTTACCAGCCTGAACATCTCGCCCTATCGATTGTGGTATATTTAGCAGCTCCATGACAGTTCGTGACTTTCACCATGGCTGAACGGCATGTTCCTATCACAACCAGACCCAGCCGTAATATAATATCAGTGGGTTTTTACTGGCTGTGAACTGGATCCATGCCTCGTTGGATAGGCTTCTGTATGCCAGTTGGCTTGCTCACGCGGCCGAGGCAGTCATCCAGCAGCTCGGGTAGGCTTCATCATGCTCGTCTACGAAGGTGGGCTGTCAACTGCTTTGTCCTCCCTCGGCGCCAGCATGTTGGGTACGTCTCTTACAGGTGCCTTCACCGGTATCAGCGTTCCCATATGACTGTCGTTTGCCCTCATAGAGCTTGTGGCAGTGACGCCTCTCCAGGCGTTTTCTGGCGCTGCGCTGAGCGCCAAGCCTGGGGACGACGTTCACGATTCTCTCCACCACGCAGTTGATCATCTCTCGCCTCGGAGCCGTCGCCACCGTCACTGCTATGTTGGATGGCGTTATCGGTATTGTGATAGTCCAGCCTATTTCCAACATTGGCGGGAGCACGGCTCGATTGATCATGTTACCGTCATCTGACCACTCTTTGTTTCTTTTAGATTTGGCAGTGTATTTTTGGTGTGTAAGTACCCGGTACGCCCGTGCTCTTCGCATTGCTCTTGTCGAAGACGAATCCATGGGCTTCATGCATACACCTCAGCTGGCCATTGCAAGCGGCGGCAATAATACGAGACTTGTATTTTCCCTAGACCAGTATCTTGTAGCCTACGCCGCGGCTATTTAGATATTCATTTCCACGTTGATCTCATATTAGTTGATACTAAATTGAAATCCTGTATACACCGCATAAGAAATCTCGATACCGCGATGTAGATAGAATGCCTCATTCATTCCCTGCCCTCAGGCCATGATATCAGCGCCTGTTGCCCGTCCCATTTCGGTAGGAAACCGCTTCCATTTTGCATCCTTTGTCTAGTTCTCTGCAGAGATAGCAAGCTCCCATGCCTTCTACATTTCGCCCTTGGTCGCGGCCACGAGAACCCGGTCAACGAAGGCCTAGGCCTTGGCCGCATGATTGACCATCAGCCATGGCCGGCTACTCCTGTCCTGTCTCGCAGCTTCTTGACCACCTTGGTTGACAATTCGGCAATCCCCTCGGCCGCCTTGTGCGCCCTTTGGTGCTGCTCCGCGGCGTTGCGAGACGGGCTAGCGGCATCCTGGGCCGTACTGATCTTGCAGATATGCATCATGTCCGACATTTATAGATACGCCAAATTGGTCATGGTCATGACTGGCGGCATGAGGTTATTGTCAAGGCTGCAGATAATACAAGCTGGCTGGACCAGGCTGGACCTGCAGGATGCCGTGGTGAACCCAAACGTCTGGGTCATAGTCCTCTGGGACGTGTATTTTCTCGCCAAGTGTCATCTATTGATTTGATACCCTCTTTATCGTCAGAGGGAGCCTCCTCTAAGTCGTTGATCTGTATCCCATTGGGGCACACAAACGGGAAACCCCATATAAGTCTTGACTATACTAGCTGGATCTAGGCACCACCTCTACTGTTTATTTGCTCTCTACTGCTTACATCCCACACTGCACACTCTTTTCCTCATCATACTAGCTGGATTGTCATTAATTAAATTGCCAATCACTGGTCTGTATCCCATTGGGGCACACGAACGGGAAATCCCACATTAAATTGCCAATACTACCGTGAATATAGTATCTTGATTAGAAACATGCCCTTTCCTATAACCTTTCCAATAATAATCCAACTTAGCATACCGCTATCTGCATACATCCAAGACTAGCTGATGCCTTCTGAACTTCCATAAGGGGCTGTTGTTTGGACGGCACCTACATAATGTCAGTACCTAGAAAATATACACCTATTAGAGAACTTACATACCATTATTGCGTGCATATCTTGATGTTCGCAAGGTGATAACTCTTAGGTTTCTCCGGGTTGATTCTGAGATCACCAATCAAACAGGTTCCCTCAACTATGTGGGAGCCTTCGCGTGAATCAACTATGTCTGCGAGGTGAAAGAAGTAATCAACTGTTGGGTTACCAGTTGAACAAAAGCCGTAACCTTTCTCTTTATTGTAGAACTTGGCTGTACAGATCAATGCAGAAGCTGTAGAAGCCAGTGCTAAGAGGGATAAATATCTCATAATGTGCAGAGGGCAATAATGAAGCTTTAAAATGTAACTCTATCTAGAAGGTAAAAAGTGTTGGCAGTTACTTAAATCTGTAACGGCATTTCCTTGCTTTATATACTTGAGTATACCCGCATTGCTTTAGTGTACACGGAACTGCAGCGTATACAGACCTGCATCGTATACAGATCCTTAGCGTATATAGACCCTCAGCGTATAGGGACTTTTAGTGTATACGCACGTCTAGCGTCTTAATGGATGTTCGCCTCGTGAAGAGACTTGTCATTTATCGATTTCCTCTAAGCCCATGTCTCGTGTTGTCTCCATGATATTCGCTAAGCAGGCTTTGATATGGCTGACACCCTACATTCGTCGTGGCTAGCAGGGGAGGGGCCGAAGTAGAGGGAACAATTGGACCAGGACATCGGCGTCCAAACTAGAGAGCGTTCTGTACAGCAGTCGATACGACAACCTAGAAAAGGTCGCTTGTTTTGTAGGTTGACAAGGCCAACTTTATGTACATACCGTATCAAAGTCCCAATAAAATGGCCGAGCATGCGAAGCGGTATCATATAATGATTGACAACCGTCATAAAGGAGTTTTAGCATTTTGTCTACAGGTCCTACTGTTCACATTTGAATAGAATGAACATCAGCGGCTATCTTGAAACACGATGGCCAATATTGTCCTGCAAACCACCTATCTATTAAAGTAAGGCAACTTATGTATTACCCTCTTAGGCAACGGGAGATCCCCATGTTCGATTGGTCCTCGGCATTCACTTCAAAACAAGTCTGTCATTTCATCAAACAGTTTACAATGGGGAAAGACCCGTGAGATAGGCCACCACATTACAGCCTTTTCCACGTTAGAAGATGGTATGTCTTCCTTCAGTCCCGACATCCACGGCCCATAAAACATGTAAACCGGCTCATGGATATCATAACTCTCCACTATATTTGCAATTCTCTCTAGGCTTTCCAGACTGACGGACTGTGGTATAACTGGTGTCGACGGTGGATGGCTCTTGGAACGATGAGCAATCCTTCTGCGTCTAGTCTGCTCTCAGTTACTTGGCGACGCTGGGTATCGTGGTCTGTACTTCAATTCGGCGTAAACCTCGTCCGGAAGAATGATCAGGGAAGGCGTGAATGATACCGCTACACCGTAGACGCAAGTCTTTGTTCCCGGAGCCGATAGAATCCCGGCTTGCATGGATTCGGACTTGGACTATTAGACTTATTAGGTGCCACAAAGGTGGATTCCAATTCGGAGAGGAAGGCAGGTGCATCGTCGACCTCGGAGGCGGGTTCGTCCGAGTCAGGCCATCGCCGCCGCGTCCTTCGTCTGCGGTTTACACAGCGCTTTGTAGCCACTGTTAGTATAGGCATTTACGCAGGGTGATATAAGAACAGCAGAAGCTCAGGACAATGGTATTCCCTGCAACGAAGCTCACGCCAGAGTTATACAGAAACAGAGTCTGCAGACATTCTCCATTCAATTTGAAATCCACGTACAAGTGGACAATGTGAGTTCCTCTATTAGGGGCAGTTGGCCATTTTGAAATCCTGCTTAAGATTCAGGCCTAGGACAGATGAAACATTAGGATGGACCTCATAGAGCAGAGGGGCATTGAGTTAACAGGTACGGTCGATGTTTCAACTACAAAAGTAAATCCATCTCATATATGCCTTGATAGTTGTAAGCACGTGGTTAGGTGGGTCATGTCTATATCTCGGACCCTATCAACTAGATGCCTCACTCATTGCGTTTCCTAGCCAAGTCACCCCGGGGTGTTGAGGCGAGCCTGAAATAAATCCTTTGGTGCGGCTGTGTAGTTATACCACAGGTGTTTTCTTTGATCGACGAGCTACAGGGGTCCTGGCAAGCATTGCACCCTTTTCGTCCTTTTGTGGTTCCTGTGTCTATTTTTGTTTCCATTGTCTAGGCGATTACCAGGTTGGTGTTAACCATAATGCAAAGAGGACATCGCGCTCCGCCCTGTGGGTGCTGGTCGGCCCTATTTGCCGTCTGCTTACGGCTAGCTAAGTACCCGAGATGTATGACAAGACAATATCCCGGACATGTTCTTTCGGGTCTTCCCTTTTTGACAGTGGCCGTTGAGACCGACATGGTTGTGTAGCAGAACCAATGGCTACAGCCAATAATTAACGTTATACCCACAACCAAATAAGAAAGGGTAAGCTTACTCAAGCCGCAGTAGTCTGACATTACCCAGTAAATCTGTCCATTGGTTCCCGGTGCCATTCTTATAAGTACGAGACTGACACAGCAGTCTACGATTCAGACTGTGGTCACTTAAACCTGTTCAAAATGCATACGTCTATCGTTTTCGGTGCCCTGGCACCTCTTCTCTCCCTGTTTCAGCTAGTCGATGGGCAAAGACTCGACAAGCCCATCGTCGACCCTGTCACCCCTTCCATGGATGTGTCTCTTCTTAATACTCTTCGGCCAGTCCGTCACCTTTACCGCCTGTGGGTTGACGGAAGTAAGTTGTCTGGCAATAATAACAACACCTAGAATGCTAATGTGTCAGATCTCCCACTGCGTTGCTATGATATCGCAATCCAAGAGGGCTTTAGCCCCGCTGATGTCGATGCGTACGACGTGACGTACGATGACTGCGAAACCCCTTGGGTCTTTTGCAGGCATCGCTCGGCAGAGATGGATCTCTTCGGCATGCGAGACACTTTTGGACGCATACCAGTCCGTACCCGCCAATACGTCCGTACCATCATGGGTCTACCTGGTGCTCGAAGTGCCTACGCCTTGTAAGTGTTAACACGAAGCAGTACCAAAGCAATACCAAAACTAATGAACTAGCTCCGACCGGGGCGACATCATCTTCTTTGGAGACTGTGACAACTCTCCGACTGTTTTCATTCACGAATTCGCTCACATCTTGGATCGCCACGGTGTTGCAGGCCATAACGATTCAGACTTTTCCCGGAATCCTATCTGGGAGGCCGCATATGATGCTGATCCCAGAATCAGTGATGAATATGCACAGACGAGTACGTTCCCTCCTTTAGGCATGTGGATCTGTCTGACCACGTCCAGACCAACAGGAGAACTGGGCGCAGGAAGTCGTCTTGGCAACTTTTGACAGAGTCTCACCCGGCGGTTTGCCCGCCATCCAACCGAGCCATGCCGACATTGGTCACCAGTATGGCACTGCTCGGATATATCTGGAGAATAAGATTATTCCAGGTGGGACTTGCCAGTTTCGTTGGCCCGATGAGTAAGTCTTGCCATCAGCCGTGAGGATATAGCTGACTCAATTTAGCGGAATTCGGTGCAAGCAACCGAATGCTCCGTGCGCAAGGAATATGGATACCACTGTTGCCAGAACGCGGGTCAATGAGACCATACCTTTGCTGAAAGTTCAAGACGTCCCTGAATCGCCTCCTATCAAATGCGACTTTTCTGGCCACAAACATTGAATACCATCTTGCCGGATTTAGGTATTCTCCTTTCCATTCCTTTTTTTGTATTCAAAGATATTCAATAACACTTACATGGCGCTCCTCCTGCGGCTTCTCTATGAAAATCCTGTCGACCATCTCCCAGCGTCATCTATTGAGTTCTTGAGGCTACTGAACTGGAGTTAAATGGAATTGTGTCAAACAGCACTTTGGTAGCCAGTGTTGATTTACGTGATTATTTCGAAATTCTTCCTCTTCCGTACACGCTCCACCCCGGACTGTTTCCCGATGTGCAAAGATTCATGCCGCGTGATCATGGAAGGGCCAGTCCTCACAACTGTCATTCGTATTCTGGGCGCCATCTACCTGTCCTCGCGTCTGCTCTTGCACATCCTCAAGATGCAAACCGGCTCCTCCGCTGACTTGACGGATATCCCGTTACTAGCCCCCTTTTCCGTTATGCTTCTCCAGGAAGCCAATTTTCATCTCCTACCAAGATTGGATATCCTGTACCGAGATTCTGCCAAGGACAAAATCCACCCAAGCACTTATCTATGCCAACGACATCCACCGGGATTTAACCTTGGTATATGAACCACATAGAGGCGCAGGGATCCTGCAGATTTGGGCGGCAGGTCAGTGCAATAGACAACAGAGCTCCGCATTGGCGTGCGGCTGAAAGTATAATCAAAGATGACTTGACAGTATTGATCAGCCGGGGACATTGTGCAGGGCCCTTTAAGTCATCAAATTGCCGGTGCCATATGGTGGACAGAAGCCACCTTGGCCCCCTTCACGTTTTTTGTGTGGTTGAACACCCGGTGCAAGCCAACGATCTGGACCGTAAAAAGCAGCATCAATGATTCAACATGGCCCGGCTTCTAGGTATTCGCTTGCCAAATCGATCACAGTCATAATCACCAGCCACCATTATGGAATAGATCTTGGCCAGCGCTTCGATCGGGAAAGGAAATTCCATTTCATCAGCTCGACAATCGATATAGACGGTTGTAAAGAGAAGAGTACCAGAACCCTAGAAATATTGCAAAGATTAGAATTCTCTCATGCCAAAGCTGAGGGCGACGGGGAGAGATTTATGGACGGATTCGATACATTCATTGACCATGTCACCGAAGACTCTTAATAAGTTGCAATCCAATACTATATTATGTCCCAAGATTAATGGATATCGATGCTGTCGAGGTGTTACCAGACAAGAGAGCTAAAAGTGAAGCAGCAGGATAACCTCAAGGCCAATAATATCTCCCTCTACTAACGAGACCTTTAAGGACAGACAGGCGCAACATGCCAGCACTAAACTGAGATCAGGCATCAGATGTACTATAGAGAGTGAGACATACTAGGACCAAAAATATAGCTGATCACTCCTAGACGGTTAGGACTCCCCGTTCTCCCTATTTTGGAGGGCATTCGGCAGCAGGCTTGGACCCTCCTACAACCCGCAGGTTGGGGACCTTGTGCCTCAAAGCAGGAAGCATTTGCTGATTGATTGTTTAAGGTGTCTTGATGTTGAGAAGATTATTAAACATCGGCCACCGTTGGATGGACTTGGTTTCTGGAAGAGATCAGCGATAGCACAGCGTAAGGGTGGTCATTCTCTAACATAGATATCTGATTCACGCAAAGCTCAACAGTTTCTTTGGCTGGGTTTGATAAATTCTCTATTCCAAAAGAGTCTGCGCCGTCTTCAAGTCAAGTGCCGCGATTTCATCAGAGGTAGCATGTTTAATTCCTCCAACAAAGACCTTCCGAGTGTTCCGTTAAGCCTGTTATTCCTTAGTATACTTCTCAAGGCTTATAAACACTGTATTCTCGCTGATAGTTACCCCACTGGTAAGCATGGGGACTTGCCATTGCACAGTGTCCCTCAGTACGATAGTTCCGGAAAGCCATCGGCTCTCTAGTCGACGAGGATACCAAGCATGTCAATGTGAAGATCATCTAATGCGCACTTCTCAAGCTGGCTGAGGTTGTCGCAATCACCAAGTACAAACGTCTGCAGTCCATCGTGGGCGCTTAAAAGGTCCAGATGCTCTCGTCCAAACTCGCCTCCGAGAAAGAACCAAATGAATGGTCCAACGACGAGAAGAAGAAGACAAGATGGAATCTGAAGCAGCCAATCACGAGGACCCCGAGCAGTCTACACGAATCGACAAGCGTGTCTACAAAGCAACGGCGGACACAGACATTGCCCTCTTTTCAGAAAATTCGCAACCAAGATCCCGTTTGGCAACTTCCGCAGGGCACTGAGAGTTAGGCCACTAGTCGTTGAGAATGGTGTAGCTTGGTAATAAATGTAGAGGATAGCAATCTAGGGCACCTAACAGAGAGTAAGACCACAATCAAAGGTTTCTACCAGAAGTATTACAGAGACCAATTCTGCCTATTGTATTTGTCTGTACTTAGTACCTCGCTGACGGTATTCGCACCCGTCCGATAACATGGCCATTGCTGACAGTCTAGACACCCAACTGGCAATCTGGGCTTCTTCAACCATCGGTCGTACTCATCAGTTTTCATCAACCCTAGAGCCATAGGCGTTGCAGCTGGTTGTACAGTAGAAGTACATCTAAGTGAACGTAAGCGTGCGGCTCATTCCTTGCAGGAAATAATTCTTACCTCGTCACCACCAATATGGCGGGCAGGGGAGATGCATGTTCCACGGCGCTAATCATAAGTCAAAAGAGACCATAAACTATGACATCTACCGCCGCTTACCTCATCAAAATAGCAGTCAGGGCATCTGTCCCAATGGTTGTTGCCGGTGTTCCTTCGTCGGTAGCGTTGGCAAGCGCATCGGGTCTTCTCTCGGGCTCTAACCGGCATAGGTCCTCCACCTCCCGGGAATGTTACGTCAAAACAGTGGACAGCTCTGTGGATGTCTGCAGAAACGCTATCAAAACTCGATCGTTAGTCATAGCTGTCGTTGACTGGTGGACAGGATAGAATACAGCTTACCTGCTAACAGCAATAGTAGCCAAGGCAAAAAGAGAAAGCTTCATAATGTTGATAGTAAATTTGTTCCTGGACAGATTATTAGATATGGTGTGAATCCTGTGTGATAGGACAGGTTAACTAGAGGAGGGAGGTTATGTTCCTTTATAGACCGAGCCTATTGCCTCTGACCAGGGAACCGAGGCATCCCTCCGTGGTTTATTGCCACAAGATTGAAAACGATTATCTTGCTCATGCCAGCAAGTGCCATTTCCTGGTCTCGTATCATCTGGCATTTTGGCGTAGAGGCTGGGATCGAGAAGTGATCGAAGCCTCAAGAATAATGACAGTAGGTGAGCAAGTTTGTTATTGTCCCCAATAGCCAAAGCCATGGCCGCAGACTGCACCTTCAATATTCCAATCAATTGTATTCTTTGCTAAGTAAAGGATCAGCATCATCGGAATGACTTTAGTGTGTCTGGGGCCACCATTGGGCCTATAAACCGAGCTTTGACCCTGCACTCTACATCCCAGAGACTCAACATCAAATAGAGACATATTGCTAGCCAGTACGTCATTGCGACCTTGATGATCAACAAAGTGTGCGTGCTATTCGTTTACACCTCATTGTTCCACTCCTGGAAGATATGTTTCGTTGGAACATACGTGCCATAGGGAACCTGATCCGTCGCCCTAAAGGGATCAATGAGGAATATGGTATGACTCCTGGGATTGGGAAAGTTTGTCTACACATGACTGGTATGCACTCTTTGCACATTGGCCCTTGCATGGCTTCAACTTCTTTCTTGTGGTTGTATCGGCCAGGCCTAGGCCCCCTGCTCCTCGAGACAAGAATGTCACTCCTAACCTAGAACAGAATATCCCTTGCATTGGAGGCGATTGCAACCTGAAGGATATCGGATAGTGTCTACGAAGCCTAGCTACCGTTAATGCCGGTCATGTGACTCCATTACCTCTTGATGAAGCGCGTCTACGTGTATTCTCCAAGTATGATATCCATGCTACGCTTTTGCTACCGCTGCCATTGCTGCAGCCCCCTCATTATTCTCTGGCTCTGGCTAACGGGAGATGTCAGCTACAGTCTGACAATCCCTTCATTGTTTGATACTGTTCTTTGGTCCTATAGGTAGCAAGACCGCTATTGTTTGTATATACTATCGTTCTTTTTTTACAATCCATGCTAGTTGTCGTGCAGTGCCAATCTGTAAGTCCTAGGACAACACCAAAGGCAATGCGGTATGAGGTGAGGTGAGAGCCGAGTTTGCGAAAGAAGAGGAGGAGGTTCTGTTTCACGGCACACAGCGAAGACGCAAAGGACACCATTGACTACAACACCAAGCAGGCCCTCGCTTACATCATGTGCGAAGGGTGGTGGTGGGAGAGCCTACTACCTCCATCATATAGATGTATCGTATGCGCAGCTGACAGAGGATGGCTGTGACCAGATGCGTGGCCAGGGCTAAGATCATCAGATAAATCTCAAGAAGCACGCGTCCGATGGAGATCAGACGCACCGACAGGCGGCCGGCGAAGACGAGAACCGAGAGAACCAAGCCGCCCCAAATGACGTGTTAGTGCGAGTCAAAGAATAGCCGTGATCTGGGGCTGCTTTGAAAGAGAGGGCTAGTAGTACACGGAATGCTTCCACGCTCATCGAAGCGCTGCTCGTACACAGCACCCCATGCTCGAGGCTACCTGCGGCTGGTGATTCCATAGGAGCGGATGTCGTCTCAGTCCCTGCGCCCTTGACAACGCGGGTAGCTTGGAAATGGTGGTTGAGGGGAGGAAGAGGTTGACGAAGTCCAGCAAGTAGTACAAATGTACAATTCATACCCTCACTCTCACTCTTGACCGGGAAGCCAGGTGGGTACTAACCAGAAGTCAGGAAGATGATGGCAAGACGTCAGAAACACGGATGGCGAGGAAGAGGCGGACTTGGCATCTTTGCACATACTGCATAAAACATAGCAGCGACATCCCCCAAGTATGGGATTGCGTTGATGCTAGAATGGTATTACGAGAGACCATCTGCAGCCGGTCTGACTCTGTACGAGGGATTGAGGGCAGTGATTTTCCTCGGTGTGAGGACGATATCCAATGAAGCAAATACGTACTATTGGTCTGCACAGAGAGGCCGAGGAGTCTGCGTACCCCAATCTCATAGTAATGTAGTTGGGTGATCCGTATAATGGAGTGTTGGTGGCTGAATCTTGGCACCCCTTCCCCCCTAACGGGTAAGATTGCCAGCTCATTTCTGACCAACTGCCTCCAATCACCCTGTCCAGCTATCCACATTAATTGTACGGGGTACTGTTTTTAATGCGTATTGGTCGGTTGGTTTTCCCTAACCATCCCCCCAACCCCGCCCTTACTCTATCTCCCTTCGCGCACATCCAACCAACTCCTTCGTTGGTGCCAACACACCACGCCCCCTGTGCATTTTGCTCTGCCATTTTGAGACACGGCACTTTGTGGTGGCTTGGCTACGCACGGCACAGCGTTGAAACCCACCAAGTCTATTTCGGAACCCGCTCATCACCCTCTGCTCTGTGGCGAAACCTGGCGCCTTTGCTTCTCCCCGCCCCCTTTCTCTCTCGCTTCGCTCTCCGTTGCTCACCCTCTTCTCTCTTAGTGTTGATAGTGCCCACTCGTCTGCTCGAAAATCCCTTGGTATGCACGGCGAGTACGGCGTGAGCATCAGCACAATGACTTGGGTTGAGTTTCTCGCTGGCCTCGGTGCCACTTACGCGTTCTTCTGGGCTTGGTTGCAGCTAACACAGGACGCGAGAGAGCCCAAAGCTGTCTCCACGTCCATTCCGTTCCTGAGTCCAATCCTGAGCATGGTTTACCATAGCATGGGCTTTTACAGTCATATGAGGTTGGCAGCTTGCCCCATCCGGACCTGATCGTCCATCTCACAGATACCATAGAGACCTATACCCGCGACTTCCTATATATACCCTGCGCATTCCGGGAGTTCGTCTCTACGTCATCAACTCTGCCAATCTGATCCCGGCCGTACAGAAGCAATGGCGCACGCTTCTGTTCCCTCCGATCCAAGCCAGAGCGGCCAAGACAGCCATGGGTGCGAGCAAAGAAGCATTGGACATTCTCTGTCATGACATGGTCACTGATGAGGGATTCGTTCCGAAATTCATCAAGAAAATATACCCGACCTTGAGCAGCGGCCCTGCACTCAATGACCTGAACCAGAAAGCAACGCAGGTTCTTATCGACACCATGGCTCGATTTGCCATTCAGGGCCCGGCAATCGTGAATCTGAATGAATTCGTGACCGAGCAAATCTTCTACGCAACCACCGACGGTATATATGGACCGAAAAACCCCATGCGGGACCCTGACAACTATTCAGCTTGGCTGTTTGTCTACCTTCACACCGCCCATGGTACCTTGTTTCACTGACGCGCTGGCTGGGCTTCTAGGAAATACCACCCTGCCATAATGTTCATGATGCTCGATATTCTGCCACTCTCCTTGTTCAAATCCAGTATTCAAGGTCGCGAACACCTGGTTCGTTCTTTTGAGCGATACAATGACGAGAAAGGCTATACATCTGGCTCTGTCTTTATCCAGCGATGGATGGATCATTTTCAGAGTTTCGGACTAAGCAAAAACGATATCGCCAGATTCCATGTTGGCGGCCTATTTGCGCTTGTGGCAAACACTTCTCCAACAGCATTCTGGATGACTTATCGCGTCTTCTCTAACCCAGAGACACTTGAAGACTGTCGAAGTGAAGTTTCAAAGGCAGTAACAAAAAAGGACGATGTCTATACTCTAGACTCCTCCATCATCAAGAATTCATGCCCCATTCTGGTTTCAACCTTCCAAGAAGTCTTCCGTGTGCATGGCATGGGCAACTCAGTCCGGGTGGCTTCCGAGGATTATATGTTGGATAACCAGTATCTCATCAAAAGGGGGGGCTTGATCATGATCCCTGGCCGAGTACAGCATAGTGATAGAGACATTTGGGGGGACAGCTGGTCTGAATTCAACCATCAGCGCTTTTTGCGTACACAGAGCACAAGCACCAAACGGCCCAACCCGGTCGCATTCCGGGGTTTTGGAGGAGGCACGTCCCTATGCCCAGGGCGGCACTTTGCAACTGCTGAGATACTCCTCTTGGCGGCAATGCTAATCATGCGATTCGATATGCACCCCTTATCTGGTAAATGGGCCCTCCCTTCGCGGGACAAATCGTCGCAGGCCGAGGCCATGGAGCAGCCTGATGAGGATGTCAAAGTCAAGCTCATTCCTCGGGCAGGGGGTGATAAAGAGTGGCGCATTGCATTTTCAGATTCGGCGGAGCCTCATATCACCGCAGAAGATGAGCGCAACGAGTCGCACTAAGACGGTTAACAAGGAGAGCCTGTTTGTTTGATGAACAGCCCTTCAGCGGTGCTAACATCCCTGCTAAAGCTCTGCATCAGCATACAATGGAATGGAGGAGAAGTCATGACAGCAATAGCCGTTGTGTTTAAATGCGCAGTTTCGTGGAAGAATTTCGAAGCTGGGAACGTGCTTATTTACTGAGGGGTCGTCGTAAACCTCAGACAATAATACAAACTAGAGTCAGGTTCCATTCTCAATACAACTAATATAAAGCATTTGCTAGTCTTGAGAGCTACATCGCTTATTCGTATGTGACCCAAAACACCCTGCCGGTGCTGTTAGTAAGGAGTAATAGCTATAACTACTCCTGTGTATTATATTAATATTATCTATAATATAGTAGATGCATCTAGTGTAGAAAAAGGAACAATAGTATATATAAACAATAGTGGCCTTACTACCTATAGGACTAAAAAACAGTATTAAATAATGAAGGGATCGTTAGATAACATTACCTATTGGCTAGAGCCAGAGAACAATAAGGGGGCTATAGCAGCAGCAGCAGTAGCAAAAGCGTATGAAGTCAGGGGGACCTACAGTTAGCAGACTAGCCTCAATGTTTAACATTATCTATAGGCAATTAAAGACTCCAACTTAATACTATTTGTCTGTTTTCCCCTGATACTAGATATCCACTTTGTGAGGCTAGTCTAGTAAAATCCTAACGATATAAGTGCTTTGGCCAGACTGCTCTACGCTTGTCATTCCTATTACAACGGACGTTTGCGCTTTTATTCAACTCTTTTAGGCCTGCACGTCTGGATGGCTCGCGGCAGAGAGAAGCAGGAAGCATTGGACACCGCCAACATCGATATCACGTCAACACCCTTAGCTTTCCAAGTGTTGAGGACGGAGAAATTTCAACATCTCAACTGATTCATTCAAAGCAGATGTCGAAGGATTAAACACCAAATACTTTACCCACAAAAATCAGCAAATATGACCTTGAGTCTGCTGTACGAGAATCACATGTCCCTGCCCAAAAACGTCAGAGGGCCCTAATCCAAAGAATGGCTATCCAAAATTGAGATTCCCTGATGGATTTGATTTATCTCATATATCTTAGCCTTCCTGCATCTGGAGATACCCGCCCAAGCCAAATTGATGGGCTAGCTCACGAAACAAGTGTCTAGCCTGTATAGCGGCACTCAACCCTCCGGCCTCCCAAGACAGAATGATTTGCCCACTCTCCGCCATCGTGCCAATCGACCGCTCTAGGGCACCGAGCGCACCATGGGTCGCCACTTCGTTCTCAGCCTTAGAAATAGTGGCGTACTGCAGAGCTTCTGTCAGGGCTGATGTCAGCAGGGCTTGTCCCAGCTGGGGCTGATTGTTGACATCTGGTTCACCCCGGTTATCTATCTCGCTGGGAAACGACGATCGTTTTATCCATTCCACGGATGCCCGGAAAATTGACAAGCTAGGGGAGAAGTTTCGGCGACAACGTGTCTGGAGGTAGTTTGTCATTTCTGCTGTTAGAAGAAAGTCGCATACTGTCCGATGCAGAAAGTGGACACAATTATCGTTGCGGACTTCCAACAATCCTTTAGACTGGTTTTCGAGACGCCTTGACGTATTTTGTACTAAATCAGAGAGTTCTTTGACCGTGAGTGGTCTAGTCGGCTGGGCGTCGTAATCTCCTTCCTGGCAGAAGTGGTAGATGGCTACATGCAGTGGACTGGTCGCTGCCAAAGCAATCAGCAGCGAATCAGCCATGTTTTCTCGGTAAAATGGGCTGACAGTCTCGAGACTTTCTTTGAAGAGAGACTCCATATCTGTCGGAAATGCATCAATGCGCTGTCGAAGAACAGAGATAGTATCACCGTTCGTCACTCCCATGAGGATACTCTTCGTGACCAAGACGACCCAGAGAAACACGCCATCCGCACGGTCCGTGATTTCGCGGATCAAGTATGCAGCAGTCCCATCACGTCCTTGATTGTAAGGCCAGCTTGGATGGTTCTCAAGTTGGACCCTTACGTATGCTTCAGTATCTGGCCGTGTTAGGTCATGGATTCGGAGCCGTCGCATGGGATCGGAGCCAAAGGCAAACTCAAAGAGATTCCAAGGCCGACTCGACACGCATATCTTGCAGTGTGGAGACTGTGCGAAATCACTGATCAGCAGGACGGCTTCAGGAAGACCCCAATCAAGGGCGTCCAATTCGTCGATGAAGATACAACACTTAACCGGCGACTCGGTCAATTGTGCAAAATTTTGCATAGTGGCGATGAGCTCTGCCTTCAACCACGGTGCATTCGCCGATGCCGATGACTTTGTTCGTTCACTGGAGCAAACGGCCGGGATGAGTTCAGGTGCGCCTCGCAGGATACTATACAAAATAGACCGAAATAGACCTTCCAGGGATTTTTGCATTGCTGTGCCAGGGCTCCAGAGATAGTGACAGGCCGTGACGAGTTGATTGGGTCCAGCCCAGGTGGACAAAGCTTTGGCAGTGTGTGGGTGTCCGGCTATAAGTTTCATGAGGGTCGACTTCCCCGAGCCCGGCTTTCCGTTAATCCAGAAGCAGCCGTTGTCTTGCTGTAACCAGCTCTGAAAATGAAACTCTGACCCGTTGAAGATCCACTCAAACGTCGTTGCGTAGGCCGTTGAGATGGCTGCTTCTCTGGATGATCGGCCAGTATAGTCCAGGCTCTGTAGGATAGCTGTGTGGTTCGGTGGGCCGGCTGACGAAAGAATATCGCGAATATAGGATGTGTCAATGAGGTTGAACTTGTCCAGGAGCACAAACTTGCTGTCTTTGGTCGACTGCATCATATCCATGTGGTCCCTCACCATTTCGTAGCGGCTGCCTTCCTCCACACCTGGCGCGTAACTACCGTCCGGGTTTACCAGGCGGTCGCACGTGAGAGTCAGAGACGAGATGCCGGCAGCGAGTGCGGTGGCAGCTGAAGTCCCCGTGACGGTGGGCGGTACGACACCGGCTGCTGCGTATTGGCCACGGATTATGTAGTTATACTCATCATCATTCAAGTCGTAGAGGGGCTTCCCGTTCTCATCAGAGGCCGCTAGCGCTATGATCGACCGCTTGCGGAGCCCGTCCGCTGCCGGGTATGCTTCTGCGAACCTGCTTCCCTCATCACGCGCGCTACAAACCATGACGATGCCCTGGTCTGACGCGCGTTCGATTTCCTGGGATAGAGATTTGTCGCTTTCCTCGAGTACAAAGCTCATGGAGATTACGTCGACGTCTTTTCTCCGGGCCCATTCAATGGCCTGTCGATCCAGTAAACAACCATGTGGTTAGCAACAAGTCTTTGGATATGCAAATATCATGAAAATCGCATGAAGTTGATTGGGAATAAGAATTGGGCCGAGGAAAATTTGGAAGGATCGCTAGACCAGGTCAAGTTTAGTGGCAGACATACCTTTTTGACACTCTCAGCTGATATACCAGACTGATCTTTAGAAACCCTCGCCACATAAAGTTTGCAGAACGGGTCGATGGCGCAGATCAGGTTGGCCATTTGTGTTCCGTGGGGGTCGGGCGCAGAAAACCATGTGCTGAAACGAGATTCCCCACCTACAAACGAGTGGCCTTCGACAATCTGGGTCCACAGGTTCCGGTTATCCTCGCGCAGGTCTGCGTCTGCCTTCGCGGCTGACGTGGTACTGCCATGCTTGCCACCTGTGCCACTTGGGCCTTTCCGGCCTTGATTCTTGGAGCCAGACGCTGTCGTCGTGTTGTGCGATTCGCCACCACCTCCAGCTGCGTCATCAGCCGTGATGGCTTCATGCGAAACGGAGGACTTATTGAGCATGCCGTTATCAAGGATCGCTACTTTGGTAGGCTTGAAGACGCCACTCTTTTGCCTTGCCTTCACAATGAGTTCCAACTTTGTCAACCACCGAGCGAGTCTCGGCGCTATCCGCAAGGCACTGAGTTGTATCAAACAGGATTAGTATGCCGCCTACACCACAGTCATAGGCCCGAATAGCTCAAAGACTTACATCTCACTCAGGCTTGCCGTGGGGTTGTCGCATACACCGTTGTCGTTAGAGTTCAGATCTCGTACGCTCCTATCTCCCAACAAGACATCTGCGCGCAAGGCGCCATCATCGACAATCCAGAACTCGTTGGAGTAGACCACCGTTTCGTGAGGCCGATACCACGTTAGTTTAACGCAATAGGAGCTGCTGAACTGTGTGTCGCCAAAATGAATGGTTTTTGAGTCTGCCATCTCTGTCACCTGTGGGTTGGTCAACCGATTCACGGTGCCATGTGCGATGAGGTTGAAGCCCAAACTACTGGGTCTCGCAGTAAGGTGTTCTTCCCCTTCGGGAGATGTGACGATAATTTCGTACAAGGGGCCTTCCATTTCGTCGACCTCACCACTCGAGCTCGTCCCAAAGAGGTTTAGTGACGTAAGTTCTCTCCAGTCGACCGGGCGGCCATAGGAATCATGGTTAGCTTCTTCTGTTCGGGAAGAATCGGTACCCCACGACATTTGTTCGTCGTCTAGGGGGTTCGAAGCGCCGTCTGCTTGATCACCATCTGCTTGATCACTCTGACAGGTTTCGTCTTCTTGCCCTTCTTGTCCGTCCTCGCAAAGTTTGTGTGGCATGAGCCTCAAGGTAAGGAACGTAAGATACTGCAAATGCTCAGCAATGTGTCGCGATAAGGCCAATATGAGTGATAAACGGTGCGGATCGACAGGCTGACTAGTTTCGGCCACGAGAGAGTCAATATTATCGTTTTCGGATGTCGCCCTATGGTGGCTCGTGCCGTCATCGGAGGTAACTTTTTGACGTTTCGATGCAGAATCATTCGTGCGAACCACTAGGGTCGGACTTTGATCCATAGTAATGTCTGGTAGCCCATCTAGTACATTGTCCGTCGCATCGAGCGTGGCGCCCTTGGGTAACTCGACTGCGTTGCAGCACAGTGGGCAAACACCTAGTGGCCGAGTCTCGCGGGGTATGGAACTGCTCGAAAATGATCTGAAATCCTCCAAGATGGTCTGATGACTGGCCCGCACGTGGTCTTCGAGCTGCAGTACGCTTGAGTATGGTAGGCTTTGCTCCCCGCAGACGTCGCAATACCAAGTTGGCGAGACGTGTACCCGCTGTGACCATTCTTCATCGTGTTGCTCGGACATATGGGACCTCCAGTCGCGGGAGCTGCTAAACGCTGACTCGTCCACGCAGTCTTGAGAGATGCATATAAACGGTGTGAGGTCTTGGTGCACATGTTGTCTGAGACGTGTTAGTTCATGCTGTGTCTGTGTGCATTTGGGAAATGGTCGGTCTCATACCTCCACCAACGCTCGTCTTCGTACTGCTTCCTATCAAACTTTTTACAACACATATCACACGCTGCTTCATTGTCGGCTTCGTTGATTTTGGGGGGCCTCGGATACCCAACTCCACTCAACATGATTGATGATGCGTCACTCGACCTGGCATCGGAGTTGAAAGCTCGCTTTTTCCCGGCGCCGAGGGGGCCCATTGTCGAAGGGTCTGTCGCCGATATATCATGATAAAAATGATGAGATTCTCCTAGGCCGATGGCTTGGTCGCGAACTTGTGCCCAATGTTCCAAGCCGGTGGGAACGACATGACCAAGCTTGCCTCTTGTTTCTTGACTCGTCATTGTCATTCCCACGTCAGAGTTAGGTTCTTGCGGATGTATATCACTTTTGGGACGAAGGTCTGCTCCAAGCTTATTGGCGTGAGATCGCCAATAGAGTAACTTGGCATATCGATTCACGACTGACTTGCACAGCTGATCGTGGAGCGATGTTGCTGCGTTCGGGTAGAGTGTCTTGATCGCGGCTAGAGCAACCGGTGCAAACTTTCTGATTTCCTCTTGCAACCTGCGTACTGCAAAGCTTTTCACGCGGCTTTCTAGGTCTGTACTGGATGACTGTCGAATATTCATGCCGAGCTTGTTGAGTTCGACAACCGCACTGCGGACACCATCGAGGGCCACCTGGCCAGTGTTGAATGGTGCGGCGGGGTCTCGGAGATGTTTCGGTACGACTTGGGCTGTTAGCGATCTAAAATGACTCAACGGTGACTATGACATACGTTGTACAAGATTTGTTAGTAACATGTCCAGGGTGGACAAGACTATGTCCTCGATCTCGGGGTGGAGCCTCAGTCGACGGTCAAGGTTTGACCTGTGGGATGAGAAAACCCCTAGATACGACGCCCAGGCGTGAAACCGTTTCTGATATTCTTCTAGGCTGGTTCGGAGGTCGGGTTCGGAACCATCTATCGCCTCAATAAAGGCATCATCGCATTCGGAGGCCATGTCCAAAATTGGCTGGTCTATTGTTGCATGTGCTTGGGAAGTTCCTGAAGTTTCTGGTGTCATCTTTCCTGACTGTGCTGACTGCTTCGTGTTATCTTTCACATCCTCTCTGAAAGAGACACCGCGGGCATGCTTGGTAGACTTTCCCGTTGGAAAGACTTGGTCAGTGTTCGAAGTTGGGCTGGTTGGCGAGTTTTGACTTGAAGTGCCTGATGGCTTCACGTCGTATTCCGTTTGAAGTTCGAAGAATGTGCCGCGAGCCGCCATTTTGAAGGTGCTGCAGCATTGGCAGTCGTTCACCGCTGCAATATTCCAACGGCTAGATGGGTATATCTACGCTTTGTCGATGTTGCTCATAAGCCTGAGATGCTTAGCAAAGTTTGGGCGGGGTTCAGGTACCCATGTACGTCGATTGAAGATGATTGGCCTCACTCGATGCGTGGTGTGATGAGAACAGGCACGTGAACTGCTCTTGATTGGTGAGAGAAACGAGCCGCCTGACCCCTCGTTTCCACATCGTAGCTGAGCAGCGACGAACGCAACACAGCTACTCTCTTGAATCTTGTGCGGTCTTTTGTTGACAGCTAACCTGCACCTGGAGCCTATTTTCCTTGTTCATTATCGTTGTGCTCAGGAACAGGAAGGGCAAAGACAGCGCTCTCAAACCAACAAACGTCAGCACAGCCTCCTTTTGGCCACATCAACCTCTGCCAATCTCGAACACTCGAAGAGAGATCTCGTGTCTCTCTATTCACGGCGTAAGTATTGGTTGGCGCGTTGCTTGGCCTTGCTCTTACAGGAGTGCAGTCTATTCTGCTTCGTCTCAAGTACCAGCCTGCTCAACGTAACTGAAACCACGACCATATCGATTGATCGTCACCATCCGCCCGGCTTTAGGCCGTGAAGAGGAAATTTCACCACCAGGAAGAAGCAGACTCTATCCATATTAATACTGTAATGCCTGAAAAATGTCTGAAAATAGGCAAATCTCCGACACACCAGAATGGAAGCTGCTTAGAAGCCTCCGTCAACATGTCCTCACTGGCCGCCTCCGCACCTTTAGGAGGACGAGAGGCTTACTGAAAGATATCGGCGCAAGTAACTGGAACAAAATGAAAACCATACAAATAAGCCTGGGCCAGATTTTCAGCATGCGAGGCCTCGACGTGATCCAGGATTGCGACTCTTGGGATGAACCGGAGTTATATTCTGACACGCACGAGGTCTTAACAGATCTCTGTTCTCTGCTGGATTCGATTATCAATCCGAAAATCTCTCTAGACCTACGAGGGCTTGAAGCCCCGTATCAGATTTTGAAGGGTCTCCTTCGTCACATTAAAACAACGTCGGGTTCTTATGATTTGATGGCAGGAGGGGAGAATGTCAACTTGTTCGATGTCTCGAAAGACATGGAAAAGGCCTTTGAGAGTCTTGTCCCATGTAACGTGTTCTTTCAAATGGTCCTCTTTGTGCCTGATGAGATGCAGTCTTCGCCGGGTTTCACGTCTTGGAGTGCCGACCCGCAGGACCTGTTTCGTAACCACGAGACACAAGCCTCGCACGTCTTGGTGGCCCTCTTCGCCGGATTAGGGAGTTGCAAGGACCACCAACTTTTACTCCAACTCCCTGTGTTGTACGAGGCAGGGTCAGATTTCATCGCCATGCCCTCGCCCGTCGACCTGTTTCTGTCCACATGCCTACCCACCAAGACCGCCGAAACGAAGCCTGCTCCGCCTCTGATGAAGAGACTAGGCAATTTTCTGTCAAGCCGCGGCGTCCAGAGTAAAGAACCAGTACCAGTTCAGTCCGAGCCTGAAACAGGAGAAATCCGGATATCAAGGGAGTGGCAGGAGGCGAGGGTCGAGCTTCTAGAACGGATGTAAGTCCAGATGACACATGCAAACCTATGTTCTCTAACCCCGTCTCTTACCATAGGGACTTGCAAAAGTGGAGAGAAGAGATACCGCTTTGTGACCGAATTAGGAGCCACCGGCATCGTAGAGATGGCCTTCGCCTCGGTCTCCAGGATAAAAAGGTAGTCGTGTCGATTGATCCGAAACACAGGGAAGTGCACAACGGCTTCCAGCCCCAAACCACCCTGCTACAGTTGTTATCCGGCAGGTTCTTCCAGGAAAGACGATCTGCAAACCCCGACGAAATCGCAGCGCAGCGTGCTCTTGCCGCGAGACTGACTTTGGCCCTCATGTTGAGTTTTGTCTCCGAGGGCACCATCGAGCCGTGGGACCCCAGTCGAATTCACTTCTTGTGCAGGCCGTGGGGGCCCCCATCGATAGATCGTGCCTTCATCTGCTGTGGCCATGCGCCCGACACGGTGCGGCAACTGGAGGTCGGTAAGCCCGAAGATACAGAGCCGCCAATTCTGTTCATCGACTTCGCCAAGCTGTTGCTGCAGGTCGGGCTCGGGGCCCAAGGGGAGTACCCCACGCTGGAATCGCACCAAAGGAGCACCTGGAGCGAACTCCAACAGATCGTGGACAATGAGAAGAAGAAATATGACGATGTACGCAATTTTGACTATCTCTCAGCAGTGGAATCTTGCTTGAGATTTCATCTCATATACGGTCAAGCAGCCGTCACTGCACCACTGCTGAGAGAGAGAATGGCTGATACAGCGAGGCGCGTCATTCATGACAAGGTGTTTCGAAAGATCATGGACGCGGCAGCGCGACCGAGGAGCATACAGGAATCTCGAAAACGTAGAAACTCGTCTACTTCTCATGCATCTGCCTCAGGGAAGAAATCAAGGCTTGACGAATATCAGACCCCGCCAGCGGCACCTCCGGTTGCACCTCAGGTGACGGATCCCGGCGTTAGTCAGACCAATGATACAACAAAGTAAGTGCAACAAGCCACCTATCACCAGAGATGTCCAATCTCCAGCCACTTGACCTCGTTAACCAAGATGCAGCGTCCCATGGGGAGCAAGCTGGTTTAACAACATTGAGAACGTCAAGACGTACCTTAACACGAAACTGTACGACCGACTGGCCTCGGAAGACACGAAAACCCGCGTAAAGGTGGCCATCATTGACACCGGGTGCCAAGACGGGAATCAGCATCTCTATAACTATGCAGCCCCCGGAGCAAATGGGAGTATTGCCGGCCATTGGGACTTTGTGGAAGACCAAGGCGTACGCATGATCGACAACCACGGCCACGGCACCCACATGGCCCACTTGGTGTTTATGACGGCCGAGCATGTGGATGTATACGTAGCTCGGGTCTGGGACGGCGAGGAGGTGCCACAAACGGCTTCGCGGGTGGCTCGTGTAGGTGACATTCCGTTAGAGCTTCCCCGGAGACAATCTGCTTACAATCCATCGCATGCAATATAGGCAATCCAACACGCCGCCAATCCCGACCAGGGCTGGGGCGTCGATATCATCTCCCTGTCCCTCTCGCTGGGTAAGTCGCCCGATCGGACCTTGGTAGAGGGAGCGCTAGAGTATGCCAAGTCGAAGGGCGCGCTGGTGTTTGCGTCAGCGTCCAACAATCGCCATGACCGCGAGCTCGAGATCGGCTTCCCCGCCTCAGCAGGCGAGCTCACCATCTGCATCAACTCACACAACGAGAACTCAGAGCGATCTCCATACAGCCCACTGCCGCAACCTGGCCGGGCAAACCTCGCTGTCCTGGGGCAGGGTATCACGGCTGCGTGGAAAGACAACAGCATGGTGGTACAGGAGGGCACCTCAATCTCGACCGCCGTTGCCGCCGGCATCGCGGCTATCGTCCTCGACTACGCACGACAGCTGAAGACGCGATCGATGCGTGCCGTCTGGTCGTATGACGGGCAGGTGGAGCGCAACGGGCTAAGAGACATACGGGTGATGAAGAAGATCATGTTCGACCTGATGGTCAACAATCCGTCGACCGAGGGCCATGCATACAACATCCTAAAGCCGTGGATCCTCTTCAAGACCGACAAGCCACTTCGGAACTTGAGAGGGAATATTCTAGAAGACTGGGAGATGCTCATCTCTAGCCGTCTGCGAGGGACGTACCAGGAGTGCCAAGATTTTAAGCCAGGCGGGCTGTATTGACCTGTGGTAATGGAAATCCCTTCTTGTTTGGTACATGGTGCTTTCAGCAGAAGCACATAGCTCCTATGTATACGATGTTTAGACTTATACCAAGAGTAGAATAGCCCGTTCAATTTCGCTTGAGGTAGGTTTGTGGGTAGTGAATATGAGAGCAAGTAGTGCTAGACAAACAAAGCTGATTCGCAGAGCTCGCTTGCAGTGGTTACATGTGGCCCGCGATATTCGACGCACTGACGGTTTCGTTCACCGCAATCATTTGGAGCCCCCTCCATGTCAATCAGATACTCGCCATTCCAACGAACTTCGTGCGCGCCTAAGTCGCGGCGCTAAAGTAGACGTCGTCGTCTCCATCGTCTTCGACCGCGTCGACTTTGATGTCTGACACGGCAGCGTAAGTTCCGAGGTCCTCTTCGGTGAGCGGCGACCTCTCATTGGCGACCAGCTCGAAGTCGAAGGCATCCCCGGCCTGGACCGTCTCGGAGTGGCCTTTGTCCCAGTCTGTCAGTACGCCCACGCTTTTATTGACTCGGTGGACCCGGTACTGAAATATGTAATCGCTGCCCCCTTCTGAAGACTGCGAATGTTCATGCTTTGACTTTTGGTGGCTGTCGAGGCCCCCCTCGACAGGAGCGTTGACCGCTGAGCCGTCTAGGTTGGCAGATGCCTGCAAGTCGTGATTCCTGGTCTCAAGCATCTCTTTCGTTGCCTCGTTGGCAACCCTGATGCCGGTTATCATCCAAACGTGTTTGAACTTGCGCTCCAAGGCGTTGAGGCTCTGGAAGTATGCCTTGACATACTCGGTGTCCAAGGCGGCTTGCACATAGGTGGTGCCAAATATTGCCTTTTGGGACTGTAAGCTCTTGAAATGGCGCGCGTCCCGGCTGGAGCTCCCTCCCTCAGCTTTCAGATTCCCTCCGGTGGCCAGGTTAGGAACCTTTATCCATGCCCTGAACCCGGCGCTGACCTCATCCTTCGTTTCCTCGCTCACATTCAATCGGGTACTAGACTCGACAGTGCCCTTTGGGGGGGCGGCAATAAACCCGGGCGGGATACACGCAGTGTTGGGATCGAGCGGCTGTCTGAGGATTTGGCCTAGCTGTAATGATCCGCCCGCAGGCCAGTCTTCAACCCTGGTGTTTACCCAACACTTGCTCACCATATCGATTATACTAGTTCAATAGAGCGATGTATAGTGTCTAGCCACGAGGCAGAGCAAGATTGTGGTTCCATGGTTCTCCTCGTTAGGAGGGGCAGCTATGGAAATGAGGGGCACGTCAGCGGTGGGTAGTGGCAGAACCGCTGGTCGTGAGTGGTGACAAAACCGCCACTCCGTGCTAACCCGCCTCTTCATACGGAGTAGCACAAAAGACATACGGAGTGATGGGGTTATGTGGTGGGGGTGGCGCCCCTAGTGGGGTTATGTGTGGGGAGGGACGGCATGCCCGGCCTGAAGCTGGAGTTGGAGAGTGGTAGAAGTGGACCATGTACAGAGTATAAGGGCTCGAGAGGGTGAGTGGCTGCAATGTGCAAGTGAGATAGAACGACTCCCCGAATCTTCCGAAACAACGCTCTTTCCGTAAACCCAGAAAGACAGAAAGACTGAGCCAAGCTATAACTATGGCTCTTGGTGTATCTTTCCCGGTCGTGGCTCTTTCCACGCTGGTTGGATATGTCGGTTACGTGCTCGTACAGCGGATCATATTCAACAGAAGATACAACCTCCCTCCCCGCGTTCCTGGGCTTCCTTTCATAGGCAACACCCTACAGATCCCCAAGACACATCAAGGAACCTGGGCGAAGAAACTTGCGGAGAAATATGGAGAAATGTAAGCAAGTGAAACCTGCATCTACGGTCATAGCACTTGGCCGTTGGCAGCTGACAATATGGTCTCAATCAGGTTCACCGTTCAACTGGGTGAAAATACTTGGGTCTTCCTCAATTCATCACGGGTCGTCAAGGATCTGCTGGAAAAGCGGGCGGCGATTTACTGCTCGAGGCCGCCGTTTCCGTTGAGTCACGATATTATGTCAGGCGGCTCCCGTGTTTTGTTGATGCCCTACGGTGATCGTTGGCGACTTATCCGCAAGGTCATGCATCTGATTTTGGGGACAAGAGTCAAAGATGTGTTTATGCCATTGCAGGATGTCGAGTCCAAACAACTGATTTGGGAGTACTTGCAAGCGCCCGAGAAATGGTATATTGCAAACGCACGCTACGCCAACTCGGTGATAAGGAATGTTGTTTTCGGAGTGCGTTCGAGACTGGATGACCCCGAAACAAAATTGCTCTTCGAGACCATCGAGGCGTTTTTGGCCAGCGCGCAGGGTGGTGTTGCAACGGTAGACGCCTTCCCTTCGCTGGCTAAACTGCCCGTCTTCCTCCAGTGGTGGCGGCCGTACGGAGAGAGAGAATTTCAAAAAGTCAAATCGTCAGTCTCTCCCAACGTTTTTGCGCCTTTGTTTTGTCTTCGGGCCCTCCTGGCAGTTGCTTATCTTCTCGTTGCAGGGTATACAAGACGGAACTAGATCATCTGCGCAAAAGGTTGGAGGCTGGCGACGCACCGGAGTGCTTCGCAAAAGACTTTTGGAAAGCAAGGAAGCCCAAACCATGGACGAAACCCAGAAGCTTTTTGTCTGCGGTACTCTTCTTGAGGCAGGCAGTGACACTTCACGCGCCACTGTCGGCAATCTTCTTGCCGCGGCCGCGACGTATCCGGACTGGGCGAAAACTGCACAGAAGCAATTGGATGATGTCTGCGGAAGCAATGGTGAACGTCTACCATCATGGGACGACAAGGATAGCTTGCCCTACATTACCGCGGTGGTTAAAGAAGCGTTCAGATGGAGACCCAACATCACTGAAATCGGCGTTCCGGTTGTACTGACAAAAGATGACGAATACGAAGGCTATAAATTTCCCAAAGGTACTGTGTTTACCTTCAATGCCTGGAACATCTCGCTCAGCCCCGATGAGTATGAGCAACCCGAGAGATTTTGGCCCGAACGTCATATGAACGATGATCTCAACAATGGTTTGAAAGGACACTATAGTTTTGGAGCAGGTATGTGTGGATTTATTTTTCTTCTTCTCTTTTTTCTTTCTCTGCACCAAACCTCGCTAGAGAGAGCTGTCTGTGAAGACCAAATCCTGGAAGTTGTATACACGGAGGCTTACTCGTGAGAACGAATTAGGACGCCGCGTATGTGTTGGTTGGAAAGTGGGCGAGCTCAATGTGTGGATTGCAGCAGCTCGGCTCCTGTACTGTTTTGACTTCAGCGAGAAGGTGAACCAGACAATCGACACCATGAAACTGCCAATGGGAGTGGGCGTGGACGAGCCATTCCCCTTGGATGTCAAGGTGCGCAGTGCAGCGCACGCCGCCCTGATCCAGAGGGACTGCTTGGAGGCCGTGTATACATGAGGTGTCTGCTGCAAAAAGGTCATTTGACCGACGCAACTGGACCAGGTCCATCGTAGCCTAGTAGAGCGAGAACAATCACCAGACTCGAGCTCTTGCTGTGAGAAATGTCTACTTGATAGCGCCCCAAAAGCCTCGCCGTCCGACGACTACCTATATACTATAACAGTCTAAATACACACTTCTGAGCTAGTTGGATCGGGAAGCACTTCTGATTGGATAGTATTCGGAAGCATCTGGTACTGCTGTGCAAAGCAAAAGCGGGATCCTCATTCATTCTGGAAAGCATGTTTGCTAGAATTCACTGTTCACCGCAGGCATATATGCGATAGCGCGCGCTGCCTTCAAAATGCCCCTCTGCTTTTCCAGGATGATGACCCGGATTCCAGCCAGTCCGACAGGACCAACGCCAATGACGATGACATTAAACCCTGGCTCGGCAGAATAGCCTGTGAGTAGCGGCCCGTCACTTCCGTTTACTGTCTCGAAAGTAGTTGTAGTCAAATTCAGTGGCTGTCGGAGCGAGCTGGTGTCTGGCATGTAATATTGATTCCTTAGTACTCGTGTCTCCGAAGCCAGAGTTGATACCAAACGACCCTGCGTCCAGACCAAGTCGGTAAATACCTCGATATCTTTTCTTGTGCTGGCTAGGCAGGGCGGTGCAGATCTCCAGCAGATGCCTACATTCAGCTAGTACCAAGCACAAAAATACATCCGTCGGTGATAGTTTGAACACTCGGGGTTTACTCCGGACCAGCCCCAACCATTGAAAACTGCCGTGACTCGTATCATTCTCCACGGGTGCACCTGGCAGCTGATGAATCATGGGGATCCCACTTTTCTGACATAGAAGTGTGATTTCTGGACATCCCCCACCCCCACCGCCACATGCATCTTCGCTGGAGCTTATGTGCCGGACCTCACCTATGTGGTTGTCTCTTAGCGATGGCTTGGTGGACCAGCAGCGGCACTTTCCAAGGTAAACAGACCGCTTTATCCAGTTTCCGCGGTCGCAGGCCACAAACTGCTCACACCCAAGCCCTGTTTTGAAAAGAAAATGGACGAGACCAGTCTTCAAAATCTCTCCAGTGACAATTATCTATGCGAGGTATTGCTTCTCCATACAACCAAAGCCAACGTGGCCGATGTCGTTCGTTTGAAGAGTTTTCAGCTGTTGGCGCGAAGTCCGCAGGAGATGTTCGAAGACCTCCAGAGCAGCAAACCGTATTTGATGCGATAGTGATCTCGGCCTGATCTATGCATTCATCATGTGGCGATCGATGGATCATCATGACGAGCTTGCGGGCAGTCCAGGCTTTAAACCAGCAGCGAAAATATTGGTGGAGCAGAACATGCCCCGACTCCTGGTGCCACTCATGCCTCCAACAGTGGTCATGATGCCATGTTTAGCCTGTGTTGAGCGACTCCATAGATTGTAAGTCTTTTACCCTTGAATACCTATTTGCCATGGTTCTCTGACCTTCTATTTAAATACTGACGGAGGTCACTCTCTCAAAGATTAACACCAGCTCAGTCCCATTGCTCACTTCTGTCCGGTCACTCTTACTGCCTGAGCCGCCATGCGGCACCATCTACTCTCAGCAGCATGATTATATGTCCCGATTTATCATCTTTTTGACGTGGTCAAGCGAGGTTACTCGAGAGAAATATGCGTGCGATGCGAAAATTGTCCGAAGTGTTCTGGATGCAGCGAAAAACATGGCCGCCAAAGCTGTCATAAGCACCTCATACGCCGGAAGTCATTACCAGTAAAATACGAGATTCTAGGAGGGACTAGGCATAAGTTTCTGACAAGACTCGCTGAATGCTTTTAGAGAACTGATATCACGGACCAGATGTCACAAATTTGCGTTTGAAGTACAATGGCTATCCGTCTGCCTTATTGAATTGCACACTGAGAAGCCATTGTCGACCCAGACCGAGAGGATTCTCGCCCCTGTGCCACTCAGTCAGTGCCCACAGATCGTTGAGCGTAGGCATGGTGTAGTCTCCTGCCGGGCATGTTCGACCCCAATACAATCGTACGTAGGAAACTTCCGTATCGGCACGTGCTGGTTGTAGCATTTATCAATTTCTTTCAGCATGCGGCCGTTGGTTTCTAGCACAAAGAAGTAGATGGAAATAATGGCCAAGGTGTTGGTGGGAAATCAGAATCATGCGCCCAACTAAGGGAAGGAGGATTGATAAAGTAGGGAGCCGTGAACGTTGGGAGCCAACCAACATGAAAGTGATAGAATCTAAACGTGTACCCGTGGAGAGGCTGGCTTGGGAGTGAGCCTGAGGACACTTCCGGGTTCCATGACTTCTTTGGGTCGTGCTTATAGGAGTTGTTCTAAGCCCGTCACCCCGAGTCCCACGAAGTCAACCTTCAACCGCGCTGTAGGATCTGTGCACCAAGTAGAGTAAAGCTGCCCAGATGCTAATTTGCACTTGCCTGCTTCAAATAGCATTTTGGGGGGGCCGCAGACCCATGGCCTGGCACGGGATAGAGATCGTTCCCGAGCCGCCTGCGGGTGGCGTAGCAATTTGGATACGTTGGACTACCACGTAGGTCACTAGCCCATACCATTGGTACCGGGCATTCATTCCTATTCTCGACCACCTCGAATTGCCGAGACTATACCTTGTATATCCATGAGCTTTACTCCGTACTATGTGGGGAAACCAGGGGAAGGTGGGCCGGTCTCGGGTTCCATGCATCCCCCGTTCCCGGGCTTCAGCCATACCAGCTGGCTCTCACTGCTGTGTAAAGGCTTGATTCCTACAATGAGAAAAGGGGCTGCAAGCCTCTCGCTATCTAAGGGGCGGATAAACAGTTTACCCTTTCGCACCAATCAGGCCTGCGATAGGGCCCTGCTACCAACTTCACCAACTTCACCAACTGCCTCCACTTCACTCCGCTCTCTCCTGCACTCCTGCCCATTTCATCAACTTGGCTATTGATAGCTCATGCTGGCGACGCTCGCCGTGCACTGTTTATGAACGTGCAGCATTCAGGTCTAAGCCCGAAAAGATTGATTTGCCGACAGCTGATTGGCCATGGCTGACCCGTGGCCTTTCACTAGAGTCACCCTTGCTGATGGCTCGCCAGCTGCACACGTTTCTACCTCACGCCACGTTTGCAAGCTTTGTTCGAAGCAGTATACTAGAGCTGAACATCTCCGACGCCATCTAAACTCTCGTGCTTGGCCCTCCCACTTGTGCCGACGTCATTAATCAACTAACATGGTCTGATCAGACAAGCGTGAGAAATCGCACTGCTGCAAAGCTTGCGGCTCTTGCTTTGGCCGTGCCGATGTTTTAACTCGACACATGCGAAGATGTGTCACCACGCCTGGGCAGTCTTTTCCAGAACTGCAATCATCGGCGACGTCCAGGACTTCATCAACTAAAGTCGTATCGGGCACAGGAGGGAGGTCCGTGCCGCCTGGTGACTTTGTAGAGAGGTTTGTTTCTTGATAATATATTATGGGTTATGAACTATTAGCCGGCAGAAGCTGACCTATATGGCTCTTGAGCAGACTGTCTGATTCAGAGACGGTCTCTGATATCGGAGCTCAACCGGGACTGTTTGACGATACTCGCCGCAATGCAGCCCCTCAGCTTGCCGACCAATCCCCGTCATCTGTAGGTTTTAGGCCCAATGGCTCGTCTGGTATAGCACGCTGATTGTTACAATCGCATACCCAAAATGCTACTCACAGTCCATGTGCCGCTGCTGCTTTTCAAGTAGTCGGGGAGCTTGACGGTACAAATCAAGAGTCGAATCTCCAAGGCTCGTTGCTGGACATGTCGGGCTTAAGTGCTGGTGATGATCTCACCTTCCTCGAGGATTGGCTACTTCCTGAAAGCAGGTTGAACGTCATGGAACCTGATATTGCACTCCTGCATCCTCATCTGAATAAAAACGGCATCACAACTCCGTTTATATCGGACATGCAGCCCAGATTAGGGCAGTCCCAGACATATGGGATGAGACTTCACTCAACGGCAAGCGTGGAAGAAGATACAAGGTCAATCGCGGAAATCAGTTATGCTCATGCTCTGCAAATCACAAATGACGATACAGCAGTGCTTAGCGAACGAATCCACGCTCTCGACACTTTCGGCATCGTGAAGGGTTTTGCTTTTCCAGGGCGAGCACGCATTGTTCGGTGTCTCACGGCATACTTCGAATACTTCGATTCCCACGTTCCATTCGTGCAGCATGCAACGTTCAGCATACGCCACACTCATCCCATCCTGGTGCTGGCAATTTTGGCAGTTGGCAGTCAATACGTCTTTGAGCACCAATTTTCCCGCGCGGCATACGAGGCGTGCTGGAAGCTGCTGCATCATTATGGGCACGCGCCCGACAACCGAGGGGAGAGCCCAAGCTCCTATTTCTGGCCAATCCAGGCTAGTTTCCTCTGTGTCCAACTGGGAGCTTTCAGCAATAACGACGATTGGTTTCAACGCTCGCAGGCACAGTTCTCTTCTATCGCGGTGATGCTTCGACGTGGTCTGGATCTTCTGGAGCAAAAGCGCCAGGCATACCTGGTGGATCTCGACTGGGAAACATGGTCTTTCGTTGAGACTTACACTCGTCTCGCCTGTTGGACTTGTAATTTGAGTGCCATCATCCTGGCTTACGATCCGCACTCGACCTTCGTATTTCCGCATCAACTGTGCGAGATACCAGTGCCCGCAGAGGAGCCGTTCTGGAAAGCCAGGTCGGCAGCCGATTGGGCTTTGCTTGGTGGCAGATCGTTGCACATGACTACACCATCACTCATGGTCTTGGCAAAGTCGCTGATCCGTGGTGAGCCCATTGCGGAGAAAATAAGCTCATACGGTCTACTTTCTCTTCTTGGTTGGCTCTATGGCTATATTTGTAACCATGAAAGACTTACTTTAGGGATGTTTAGTGGGTTTGATTCAGAATTCACAGCGAGGATGGAGAAAGCTTTGGCCACTTGGGAAGATCTTTTTAGGTCGCATCCTCACGCCAACCAGGTGAGCTACAAGCAAGCGGATTCTCTGCTAGGGGATTGTTTCTCTCTTCTCGGCTCCGCTTATTACCACTTGTATCTTGGCAAGGACTTGCGCGTCTTGAAGCACCTTGCTGCGCGAGGAAGTCTGCGACCATGGGATGAGTCCTCGTCTTTCCAGTTTGACTTTACCGCTCAACCAAATGGACCAAAAGCTGTTCGATACGCCGCCAATTCGTGGCTGGTCAGAGCTAAGATGGGAGTGGCGCAATTGCACCGTACGGCAGGCCTCACGTTTGGATGTCAGTATTTTGTTACGGCGTACGAAGCAGGTTGGTTCCAGTACAACTATGCTCTTAGGGCCTATGTCTCCAACTAAGTTCATCTAAAACAGCTTTAATTTTGTCGAGTTGGATTTCGTCCAGGACCGAAAGCGATACCCACACCTCTGATCCGACGGGCCCAATTTTGGAAGAGATCTACGCCGAGCTGGAGGAACAGGGCATCAATTGTGGCGACCAAGCGAGTCGTGCGTTGGCTCCTCTCACATTTCATGGCCAGCTGATGCATCCCCGCATCTTTATGTGTAAGTGATTGTCAAGATGCGCGCTGTTCTAGTAGACTGATAAGCTTGATAGTCACCGAAGCCTTGGAAGCTCGGATGGATTGCTTCGCGAACCAGTTATTCACTCCCAGGCCCACAAGCGGTTAGTGTAGGGCAATTGCTTTCTTCAAACTCGAGAAAGACTGCAAATACAACCATATAACCTCTAGACTGAGTCAACCGAAGCTTCCCAGCTGGGCACTGGCAACCTTGTGTGGTTGTAGTCAGTCAGAGCCTTCCATCTGGTCTGGCATGTGCATCTGTCATTTCGGAGGCCAGCTCGACATCCCGTCGATCATTCTTTGGCGTCGCAGATGGAAGCCGTGGACCCCGTTACCATTGACCCTACCAAGCTAGGCGGTGCAGTGGAAGACATGGAGAGCATGGACCTGCTCAAGAGCGTTGACGTGAAAATTTCCACGCCTATTAAAACTGCCACTTGATGTGAAACCTGGGAAGAGAATAACCCTGCATATCTGATTATGAGTTGGTGAGCACGGATTTTACTTGTTGATGTGATGAGCGTGTATTGGGAAGCATCTTACTGCCGGCAGCTGCATATCTCACTGCACTTCACACCAAGGTTCGTCACATGTACTCCATCTCTGATGCTCGGCCTTTCTTCCCACATGCAGATGGAAATCTTCATACATTATCTAGTAGCTAGATAATGAATATAATATCTACCTAATACTGCTGCGTCCTACCCCAAAACTGCAATCTGCGACCATTCATGTCAAGAATATACTGCATAATTCTCAACAAAACCTTTCAGCACATTCCATGGCATCCATCAGTATTAGTAACAGCATTGGATGTAATTTGCCCATACGCAACGTCATTAACCTGGGGGAAGCGCGTTGGAACGCTTCCACAAACAGTACACCCATGAGTGCGAAGGTCTCGCAGGCGATCCTTAAGTGCTTGGCCGCCAACTGTTTCACCTGCGGGTAGAGTCTGGGGGAAGATGCAAATTCCAGAAACTCCAAGGTTGGCCCTATAAATCATAGTGACGATTAGCGTCTACTTGAGGCAGCATGAGGGAGAAGTAAGATATACTCTGAACAGGCAATCTTCTGGCCATTACCATAGCGGCGGTTCATATCAAGATTGTTATTAATGGTATTAACCAGCCATTCAAGGCTGTGACCTGCACCCCCTAGCGGCCCTAGGATTGGTTTAATAGAGGTTGAGAGATAGCGTCAATTGGAATGCTTACCGCAGTTACTGCTGCCCCGGCAATTGATACCAAGCCCAGAAACCAAGGGCGCAAGAGCGAAGAGGGCGAATTTAAACTGCATCTTGTAAAGGTAAAGAATCTTTTGAGAAGAAGGTAGATTTGAAGTGAGCTGGTTGTAAATGGCGAAGTTTCAAGTGTTTGATCCGATGCTAGACAGAAAAATAGACAGCGACTGGCAATCCTTTTATATCCGCTCCCTGCTCGCTTCTGGTTATGGTCCGTCCCAACACCTCAAGCACAGAGAACAGCCGAGAGATCTCAATTCTCTCGGCAGAGCCTCAAAAGCCTCAACTGACCAGCTCATTCATACTAGACTGCATGAGCTAACGCACAAGGAGTATTGGAAGCTGGGTCAGCTGACGAGAGAGTCCCCTTCGAACCCATAATTATCCGCAGCGTCCGCAGGTTGCGGACGCTCCCGTTTCCCCACCAGGCATCTCCCGCCAGGGCAGGGACGTCACCAACCAATTGAGCTGAGATCCTCGTTGCTGGACCCTTGTCGTGCGAAGACCAGCGAAGCTGCAGACGAGAACGCCGTCCCACTTTTCCCCGCCGCACAACCCCGGCACCTCAGTTCAAGAACTTGCCTGTGGGATACCTGATCCGCAGGCATCCAGTTCGCGTTCTACGCATACCCAAACTTTAACGAGCGCACGCTGCATTAACAAGTTACCAATAAGCAGACTAATACACTTGAAGTTCGGCTTACGTTTGGTGGTATTATCTCCCCTTCGGCGGTGTTTACCACACCTGATTTTTAAATTATCTGACAGGCCATTGTGCAAGATGCGTGAGCGGATCCCTCTCACCGGCGAGTATGTCTGTTGCGAGATCCTTTGCAATGAGCTGAGCGGCAATCGGGTTCGAACCGGCGTCAGGGTTGTGGAACAGGGCCTTGATTCTCCCGTATCGTTGAAGCTCGAGAGCCGTCCAGCCGTGTGAAAACCAAGCGGAGAGCGCAAGCGCGACACATGGACTTCCATTGTCTGCCCAATCTATCTTAGCTACTTCCTTGTCGTGTGCGAGGGTGAATTCGGCTTTCTCGTAGTTAGCACTCTATCGTGGCTCTTGCGACTTGGTATGAGGTGCTCACACAAGCCCAGAAGAGAAACAAGTGGTTGGCCCGGCCGATTCTGCAATGAACGACGACAAGACCCAGCTTGTTCCGATCGAAAAGCCCGTTCCACCAATCCCCGATGAATCCAGTTCGATATCTTCGAAGGTTTCCAAGCTCAAGGAAGAACCGTCTTCTTCGAATGCGAATGATGTTGCATCACCTGACGATGCTGTCGCTTCCATCGAGTCCCCTCAAGGCAAATATCAGCAATCAGCGCCATTGAATGAAGCTGAGATAGATATGATCCTAATAGCATCATGGAAAGAGCGTGGCTATTATGTACTCAAACGATTCGAAGGCGAAAGAGATGGGGTGCAAATCACCTCTAAACAGTTCAGGGCGTACAAAAAGTCCGTGGCTAGCTTTGGGGGAAGGGGGGAGATGGGCCTTGGTTCTGAACATGATGAATATGTGCGCAAGCAGTACGGAAGCCATTGCAAGCCAAGAATGAGAAACTCACGGTGGAGAGACTCGCGATGGAGAGACTCGCGATGGAGAAACTTGAGGAGGAAAAAAATGTACAAGCGCGAACTTTACGGAAGCCTTCGTAAGCCAGGGCCTTGCAGCTCTGCTAAGGCGTTCGCCGTAGCTTTGTTGAAGGTCTGGGTCCGGCGGAAGAGACGTGCTGCAGTATATGAAACGGAGTAAAGTAAGCCATGTCTTCTTCTATCTGATCCATTACTCTACCCAATAGCTACCTTATATCAACCGCGATGACCCAGGCTCTTCGTCAACAGCATTCATCTTCGAGTAACAGTTGCTGATTGCAGATCTAGCGTAAGGCGCTTCAGCTTAATGTGCAGTGTGATTGCTTGTCATTAGGATATTAGCGGAACTTACGCTGGTTGTTGGAATGTCCTTTGTCACAAGCTTGAACGCCAGTCGGTCGTCCATGCTTGGGGAGGTTCGTTCTGACGTGTCTCTCATGTTTCCCTCGTCCATGACCATTTGCTAGCCCAGGCTCTGGCCCTTCATTGCGGATCTCCGTCTCCTTCCGAGTCTGCGCCTCCTACTGGTGATACAGTGGAGGAAGACGGCATTTTTGAAAGCGGCCATTCTTCATCTTCTCCTCTGGCAGCAGTTTGAAGCCTATTTCTTGGTACTTCTCGCTCGGGATTTTTCGGTTTGTTGCGAGCCTTGAAGTTCTCTATAGCATCGTTAACGAGCGGAAAGGTCTGGGAAATTAAGAAACGGATCGCAAACACCAGCGAGATGACCTAGACATAATATCAGCATGCTTTGAAAGTATCATGGAGAACGGAGTCCAAACAGGAGGGAGTCCTTCCTGCGACAGTGCTCCTGCCCCAAAGATCACTGAGAATACCGCGGTTGCTAGGAAGGCCAAGAAGTAAATGGAGATAATGAACCAGTAACGCCTTGTGACCTTTTCCTGAACTGCCTGACGCATGAATAGAAGCCACTCGCCTAGAATCCAGAGCCTGCCGAGATTGGTGGCTGTAATGAAACATGCTATCCTGGCAGTGCTATATCGTTCGTCGATCGTTGTAGAAAGAAGTAGCAGGGTCATTGCCGCAATAAACGCGAAGGGCAGAAAGCGTAGAGATATTATAGGCAGTCTATCCTGAACACCACCTGACCAAAGGCTGCCAACCGAGAGAAACTAATCAGGTTAGAAGCATACCTCATCGGCAGAGCTGTACTTACATCCGTGGCTATTGTGGATGCGATAACCGAGGCGTCCAGGGCTGTAGTCCGTCTCAGTTGGATAGCATGTCTGCTCACCCTTTGTCAAAGTGCACTTTGAGCTCATTGACATACGGCGCAATGTAGGTGCAGCCAACGCGCTCGGCCAGCACAGCCTGCTCCATGCAGAACATGGTCGTTGCTAGCGTTCTGATGCCCTCGAATTCCAGCGCCATGCACGCCTGCAGACCCTCCCATGTCGAGGGGATCTTGATGCACAGTCGCTTGGTGCCTAGCTCGGGCGCAAGGGCCTCGAAAATGGCAACGATTCCTTGCATACATATATATCAGCACGGCCATGATTGTAATTCGGACATGGGGAACACTCACTCTTGGCATTTTCTATCGTACTCTTGGTGCAGTACGAGTACTTGGTGTTGGTCTGCACGTGCACATATCCCGTCACGTACGGGATGAAGAGTAATTGGAGCTTGACCATCTGCGTTGCGCATCAGCAAAAGCTCTGCTTCCTGTTGCAGTCATTGCTGACTGACCATGATTTCCACCACGAATTCCTCGAAAGTGATCGGGCCCTGTAATTGCTGCAATTGATCCCGGGCCGACTTGATCGCTTCCTTGATGAGAGCATCGTGGTGCAAGAGACTGTCCCCCGTTGCCGGCCTCGAAAGTTCAAAATATGCAATGGCCTGGTTGGATGTGCAGTCCACGAACGGGCCCAGTTCCTTGGCCACTGCCAGATCGGTCAGAAGCCATCACCACAAACTTGCGATTTGCTTACGTTCGTAATCCATGGTGTCGCAATCGACCTGCGTCCTCTCGCGGAGGGCATCGAGAAGGGTGGGCATGGCTTGAGGGGCCATCTCGTTACTCCTTTCCAGATCTCGGCGACGACTTGCTTAGTTGAGAAGAATGAGGATAGCAGTGGATGTTGTATCTGGGAAGTGCTGCTCCTCACCTGATCCCAGAATGGGAGCAATTACCCCGACCAAGCCGAAACTCCAACGCCTCTTCCACATTAACGTTAACATGCAACGTCTGCATGAGCTTGCGTCAGCAATCGGAACTTGACCGACACCCCTTTGAGAGGAAAATTGAAAAAGAATAACACATTAATGCAATGTCTGCATTGCAACAGAATGAATAGGTAAGGCAATACTCGGGATCTCACGATGATGTTCCGTGATCATCGAGTCCGCTGAGTCCGTTGGGTCTAGGGTAGCTCACCGTTGGCCCACCATTGTGGGAAAAGGTCGGGATTCCGATTCGGGCTAGATTGCGAGATTTCTCAAGCTTCACCCGACGCAAAGCCCACACCCAACCACGCCCTCGAACCCACGCCATTGCGACCGCACCACCCCTCATCATCTGCTCATGACATTATCTTGAGCTTCTACTGCTGTCTCAACCCCTTTCAAACGCCACGCGCGGTCCCCTCAGCCGTGCATGATGCGACCCCGACGATTCCCATTCCCCGTTTGCTACGCGGCCGACCTCCCGCGGTTCCTCGCCCGAACGCAATGCCGCTCTTTCGCCTCTGCCGTTGGGTTACAGGCCCCTCGCGCTGCTTCTAGCACGCCGTTGTCACCGACTATCTTCTTCATATCGAATAGGCTGTTCGACCGATCGACATGCCTCGATCGGCTTGTTCCGACGTCAAAACTACGAGCATCCTCGACATCTACAGCGCCACCAGTCATTGACGCTACGCAAACACCACAATCCCCCTCCGAACTGCCTCCACATCGCAGGCGACAGGCCCAACGGAAAATCGACTCGGCGGCAGACCCCGACTCGTCCTCCGTGCTCCCCGACAATGCCTCTTCTATCCTTACGACTGCCGCCGCCGCACACC
The DNA here is from genome assembly GCA_020746835.1 of Stachybotrys elegans. NCBI lineage: Eukaryota > Fungi > Ascomycota > Sordariomycetes > Hypocreales > Stachybotryaceae > Stachybotrys > Stachybotrys elegans. Next base: position 2,561 of record JAGPNK010000028.1, on the reverse strand, counting down.
CGTCCAACTCGCTCCGCCGCACCCTCGCCACCCTTCTTTCCCTGTCCAAACCGCGCCTCACTATGCTGGTCACACTCACGGCCATGGCATCATACGCGCTGTACCCCGTCCCCGAACTGCTCAGCGCAAGCACAACCGAGATACCCTCGCTCAGCCCGCTGACTCTGCTATTCCTCACGGTCGGCACATTCCTATGCAGTAGCAGCGCCAACGCACTCAACATGCTGTACGAAACCAAGACAGACGCCATCATGTCAAGAACGAGGAATAGGCCGCTGGTCAGACGGTTGCTGTCAACCCGCAGCGCCGTCCTCTTCGCGGTGCTGTCAGGCGCGGCAGGCGTGGCAGCCTTGTACTTTGGTGTTAACCCTACGGTCTCCTTCCTCGGGTTATCCAACATTGTACTCTACGCAGGCATATATACGCCCCTCAAGGCCTTCAGCGTCACAAACACTTGGGTTGGCGGTCTCGTCGGTGGCATTCCCCCTTTGATGGGCTGGGCCGCTGCCGCCGGCGAAGTCGCCACCCGCGACGGCTCCTGGAAGGAACTCCTCTTCGCCAGCGACGGCTCCTCCATCGGTGGCTGGCTGCTCGCGGGTCTGCTCTTCGCATGGCAGTTCCCGCACTTCATGGCGGTGAGCTGGTCCATCCGCGAGGATTACAAAGCCGCGGGTCTGCGCATGCTCGCGTGCACGAACCCCGCGCGAAACGCACGCGTCGCCCTGAGGTACAGCGTGGTTTTCGCGCCGTTGTGCTTTGCGCTGTGCGCGGCGGGCGTGACGGATTGGTCCTTTGCCGCGACGAGTCTGCCGATCAACGTGTGGATCGTGAGGGAGGCGGTGCGCTTCTGGCGGCACGAGGGCCATGCGGGCAGTGCGAGGGGATTGTTCTGGGCGAGCGTGTGGCACCTGCCCGGTGTGATGATCCTGGCGCTGCTGCACAAGAAGGGAATGTGGGCGAGGGCGTGGAGGAGCGTGTTTGGGGTGCCGGATGAGGACGAGGATGGCGTGTGGGAGGACGATGAGGAGGTGGACATGGTTGGCATGGCGCATAAGGCTGAGACGGCAGCGCGGTAGCGGATTGAGTGTATGAGTATGGGGACCCTTTCTCTCTTTTGTGTGTATGTATGTATGTATCTATCTGTGTCAGGATATGTCGGCTTGTAACAATAAAGGCTTGCATCTTGTTTGACATCACGGGCGGCTGGTCTGACAAGGCGGCAAGAAGGGGGCAGTGGTGCAGCGCTTGATGGTGGTATAATTGGCAGATCTGCTCCTTGTCCTCCAATTCCTACTTGTACACATACACGAGCAATGCCGTGAGCACCTCATACTAACACAGACATTTCCACACACACACAAACACACATACACAAACGCATACACACATACGCACACACACATACGCACACACACACACTCATCGAGATGGCGCGCATCAGACACGCTACACGTACATGACGCAGGCACCAAGCACGGCGGCTCACGATCGGCTCGCCCTCATCGTCCTGTCTTCTGATGATACTCTACAAAGTTCCATCAATGATTTAAGCGCCCAGCCACTTTTCTAATCACGAGCGTCAAGGCTTTCGCAATGGCCGACTCGGATCCAGAACCCAATTTCGCACCCGCGACCGACATCGACCCAAATGTATGGTACCAAGTCAGCGAGGCTCGAGTCGACGACTACGCCGATGACGACTTGAATTCGGAGCTCCAAGTTACGAACGCGGACACCGGCGCTCTCGGCCTCTGGGGCGCAACTGGCCATCGGTGGCAATTCCAATCCGTCGACGACCGCCCCGGCCGATACGCTCTCCGTTCCTCGGTAACGAACCTGCGCAAGCAATTGGCAACTTGTTTCAACGAAACCGAAATTGCCGAAGGCCAGACCCAGCCATGTCTGGCCGACTCTCACGGCGGCGACGAGCAGAAGTGGGACATTGCAGACTGGGGCAACGAAACGTCGAGGCTGCCATACTACCGCTTCATTAACGTCCACAATGGCTCCGACTATTGGCTCGACTGCCATCGAGGCAATCCGCTCTTCATGAGCCCCAATATTGACACCAGTGTCTACCAGCCAGCCCAGCGTTGGCTCTTGATGAGTATGAGCGACATCGACGATGGCGGCTTCTCGACTACTTTTACAAATGTACGTGATTGCTTTGTCCCTCCTTCAATTTACTCCACTAACAGAAGAATACGTCAGAATCCCACCTCGACACTCACAACGCCTGCATGGCCCAGTACTCCACCATGGCTCGCGCTAATGCAAAGATAACAAGACTTAGGTGGCAGGGATTATTCCTTGTCGGTCTTCTTTAGACACACACCTTGCTCGGTACCTTAATCGTAGTGGCTGCAGTCTCCGCATTTTCCGCAGGGGTCTGCCAACATGCAAAGAACCCATTCCAAAGAAAGCACTGCTGGAAGGCTTTGCCCAGTGACAGCGGAGGTCCGCATAGCTACTTCTCCTTGCTGATCGCCTGAAAGTCGGTCCGGTACATTGATCGTAATGGCTGCAACCTCAGTATTTTCCGCCGGGGTTTGGGCAACATA